>CM051006.1:13434013-13581513 GCA_027704905.1 Muraenolepis orangiensis
AAAGATGCGGACTAAACATTAGATGAGGTTACTTTGTGTGTGGAGGCGGGTCGACTTAATCGCATGTAATCCAGTGTATATCCACATGTATGCATAACACACATTAAAAAAAATATTCACTATGACAACATAGACCCAATTAAATGTGTGTTGTCCATAAGAGCCTGTTACTGTGTTATAACAAGTGTATCATGTCTGTCACTCTCACTGGTGGAGGTGGAGAGACAGTCTCACCTGTCTCACACAAACCACCAGGAGGGTTTTCTAACGTAGTTTTGAAGACTTAGTGTAATGTTTTGGTTTATTCCCGTGCAGTAGGTAGGTTTACCTACCTCCATGCAGTCGTCCAGAGGAGCAGAGCAGCAGGAGAGACACCAGGAGAACCTGGTTTCCAACCGCAGGACCTCCCATCTGCAGACCCCTTACGTAACGGTGCAGCTAGTGGTGAACCAGACCCTAACTCATTTTTATCTATTATTCTATGTCACCGCTTCTCTGGCGGACTTGAGGACTCGTTTACTTGAAGTTCAAAGCCAGCCGCGTCTGCAGCAGAGAGCAGCAGCAGCGTGGAGCGGCTCCTCCCTCCTCGACGGTTTACAATAAGCCTCAGTTCTCAACTCTGACCACAAGGGGGCGACGTCGGACAGTAAATTAAAGCATTTAATTTGTAATAGAGAACTTTCATGATTATTTTGTTGTTGTTGTTAATGTCATGTCATTATGTACTTTATAATTACTAGTAATACAGGGGTGACAGTATTGGCATAATGCATCATATAGTAATATTGGTATACTACTGGCAGTATTATGAATCTGATTACTTAACACACCATGGAGTTACTGTAGTATAATTGTGTGTGTGTGTGTGTGTGTGTGCGTGTGTGTTGGGGGGGGGGGGGGGGTGAGGTGTGTGCGTGGGTGGGTGTGTGTGTGTGTGTGTGTGTGTGTGTGTGTGTGTGTGTGTGTGTGTGTGTGTGTGTGTGTGTGTGTGTGTGTGTGTGTGTGTAAGAAAGAAGCTGTATAACTGTATGCATAAATATATGTATACAATTAACTTGATGAGTTGATGATTTTTCATTTAGATTTAAACTCAGCTGCTCTCTGCATCAAGTTTCGATGCAGTTTCGATCGAGTCCTCAAATCACCAAAACTTCACATGCGCACCAGACACTACTTGCTTTAACTAATATGACCAACATGTGCGTGCCCCCCCCCCCTCCCCCCCCCCCCCCCCCCCACAAACACACAAACACACACACACACACACACACACACACACACACACACACACACACACACACACACACACACACACACACACACACACATACACACACACACACACACACACACACACACACACACACACACACACACACACATTCTGTTATACATGAATCACAGGACACAATAGGGCAAACTGAACACCAAACAACCAATCAACACAAGTCTTAAGACAGGAACCACCTGGAGGAGGTGATGGAGGAGGTGGTGGAGGAGATGGAGGTGCACTACACTGTGGACAGCTACAACAACATGCACACACACACACACACACACACACACACACACACACACACACACACACACACACACACACACACACACACACACACACACACACACACACACACACACACACACACACACTGTATGGGCCGCTACAATAACACAGCTACAACAACACACAAACAAATACCAACAAATGCACACACTAAAGTGTGTGTGTGTGTGTGTGTGTGTGTGTGTGTGTGTGTGTGTGTGTGTGTGTGTGTGTGTGTGTGTGTGTGTGTGTGTGTGTGTGGGCGCGGGCGCGGGCGCATGTGTGTGTGCGTGCCTGTGTGCGCGCGTGTGCCTGCGTAGCGTATGTGACGGAAAAAGAGAGAATGCCCATATGTAAATATAGGAAAGTTAGTGACGGCTCTGATTTACCAGAACTTTAGAAAGATACGTCTGAATAAATACATAAATGTGACAAAAAGGAGCAAAGGAGACTCTATTTGTGATGAATGAGTCATTAATGGGCTGAGCTAGCGGGGGAGGGAACAGAGAGAGTGAGGGAGGGAACAGAGAGAGTGGGCCCAGGTTCAAACCTCAGGCTACCGCTAGTCCACTATTTATGGTTTATTACATAAGGAGAGGGAGAGGGTGAGAGAGAGAGGTGTGAGGGAGAGAGAGAGAGAGAGAGAGAGAGAGAGAGAGAGAGAGAGAGAGAGAGAGAGAGAGAGAGAGAGAGAGAGAGAGAGAGAGAGAGAGAGAGAGAGAGAGAGAGAGGAAGATAATGTCTGTCTGTCTCTCCCTATCTGTCTGTTTGTCCGTCTCTTTCGCCTGTGTGAGTCGCTCTCTCTGCCCGTCTGTCTGCCTGTCTGCCCGTGTGTCTGCCGAGTCACCAGAGAATTGTGTTAAAAGCTTTGTTTGATATTTGATCTGTTGTTTAAAATCTGCAACGTGATGCTGGACCAGCTGGTGGGCTTTATGTGTGTGTGTGTGTGTGGTGTGTGTGTGTGTGTGTGTGTGTGTCGGTGTCGGTGTGTGTGTCGGTGTCGGTGTGTGTGTGTGTGTGTGTGTGTGTGTGTGTATGCGTGCGCATGTGTGTGTTTGTGTGTGCAGGTGTGTGCATGCGCAAATGTGTGTGTGTGTGTGTGCGTGTGCGTGTGTGTGTGTGTGTGTATGCGTGCGCATGTGTGTGTTTGTGTGTGCAGGTGTGTGCGTGCGCAAATGTGTGTGTGTGCGTGCGCGTGCGTGTGCGTGTGCGTGTGTGTGTGTGTGTGTGTGTGTATGTACATGTAATTGAGTCAGATGCTTGAGTCATTTTGAGTCACAGCCGTTTTGTTCTTCGAACGGAGGAAGAGAGGATGGAGTGAGAAAGAGACAGTGAAGATGGATAGATCAATGACCTGACCGGCTTAACTAAACTTGACCACTTAAACTACACCTGACCAGCTTAACTAAACCTGACCAGCTAAACTACACCTGACCAGCTAAACTACACCTGACCAGCTTCCCTAAACCTAAGCAAAACAGGAAGGAGGCAAGGCGTAGGAAGGACCGGGTGAGCAGCACTTCCACAGCTCAGGAAACGGTCCTGTAAAAACCCTTTCTAGAGAAACGACGCCCACACACACACACACACACACACACACACACACACTGTCACACATAATGGCCACATAATGACACACTGTGTCTGTTTGTCTCTTTCCATCCCCCCCCCCCCCCCCCCCCCCGACACCTTTTGACATCACCATTAACATTGTCTGGCTCATATTTTCACTCTCCCTTGTGGGGTCATGGGTCAACCCCCACACCCCCCCCCCCCCCTCTCCACTCTCTCACACATATATACACACACATACAATGGGCTTGAGGAGGCAGCTGCTACTCCCTAGCCCCCCCCCCCCCCCACCACCACCACCACCACCAACACACCAACACACTCTGAGTCACACAGACTGAGCTTTGCTTCTACAGAGATGCGTTGGAGGATGAAGAGGAGGAGGCAGAGTAGGAGGAGGAGAGGAGGAGGAGGAGGAGGAGGAGGAGGAGGAGGAGGACGACATGAAGACGACCCAGTTTAATAGGAACCGTTTAATGTTTTAATAAAGACGTGATGCCCACAGCACAGTGAGTCACGCCCACACTCTTCTCTCTCTCTCTCTCTCTCTCTCTCTCTCTCTCTCTCCTCTCTCTCTCTCTCTCTCTCCTCTCTCTCTCTCTCTCTCTCTCTCTCTCTCTCTCTCTCTCTCTCTCGCTCTCTCTCTCTCTCGCTCTCTCTCTCTCTCTCGCTCTCTCTCTCCCTCTCACTTGGCAGGCCCGGGAAAACGCTTTCAACGAGAGGTCCGGGCCTTAATGGCCAGATAGAACGTACAGCTAGACCGGAACAGAACAGAACATAACAACAACTACAACCACAACAGAATAGAACCGGATAGAATAGAGTACAATAGGAGGAATAGGATAGAACAGAATATGCAACACAGAGTCGAATACAATAGAATATGCCAACACACAATACAATATAACTAAATAGAACTACTATTCAAATATGTTTGAATGAAAATAAGGCAATAAGGTATGTTTTTTTATAGAGCTCATTGATCATGATTGTGGAATTTTTTAGTTGAACTTGGAAAGACTCCAGAGATTCAAATCACAAACAGCACTCAAGAATCCAAATGCCTTTATTGTCATTGTTAGAACAAGTACAAGTACAAAGTGCAAAATTGTGTAGCATTCCTCACCATCACTCTTTACACACAACAGCAAATGAAGAATATTAATAATTCAAAAACTAAACTAAACTAAATAAACTGATTTAGAATTGACAAATATGAGAACAATGATATATACTGTATGTATATGTATATACATATTGCAGTGGTCGCGCAGAATAGAAAATATATATATACATACAAAGGTGTGGTGGGATGTAAACATGTTACTAGGTATTGTAGTACTGATGCAACACAGTATTGTAGTTACACAGAGCAGATCAGTGTTTGACAGTGTTCCATTCTCTTGAATGAAATCAAAACAATCCAATCACACAGTTAAGATGAAACAAGAGCAGTCCCTCTCCCCATTCAGGGTAACTTTCCTGTCTGTAGAGGCGGAGAGAAAGACCCCCCTGTTGGTCTGGCTTGGCGTTAAACACAGACAAACCGGCCCCTGTTAGCCACGGGGTCTCGTCTAAATCGGGCCACGGTGGACGTGTCCATTATCTGTTACGTCATCACAAATAGTGAGGGCGTGAATGACCCCTGATGGACACGCCGTCCAGCTGCTCATCGGTCTCATACACAACAGACAGACAGACAGACGACACACTACGATACACAACAACCCTCAGACAACACACTACGATACACAACAACCCTCAGACAACACACTACGATACACAACAACCCTCAGACAACACACTATGATACACAACAACCCTCAGACAACACGCTACGATACACAACAACCCTCAGACAACACACTACGATACACAACAACCCTCAGACAACACACTACCATACACAACAACCCTCAGACAACACACTACGATACACAACAACCCTCAGACAACACACTACGATACACAACAACCCTCAGACAACACACTACGATACACAACAACCCTCAGACAACACACTACGATACACAACAACCCTCAGACAACACACTACGATACACAACAACCCTCAGACAACACGCTACCATACAAAACAACACACACACACAACACTCTACGATACAGCACTACAGTACGCCCAGAAACCCGCTACGATACACAACACACACACACACACACAACAACACACACAACACGCTACGATACACAACACACACACACACACACAACAACACACACAACACGCTACGAGACACAACACACACACACACACACACAACAACACACAACACGCTACGAGACACAACACGCGACAAGCACTACAACACACACACACAACACGCTACGAGACACAACACACACACACACACACACACACTACGTGACACAACAACACACACACACACAACACAAACACGCTACGAGACACAACAACACACACACAACACACTACATGACACAACAACACACACACACACAACACACTATGTGACACAACAACACACACACACAACACGCTACATGACACAACAACACACACACAACACACTACGAGACACAACAACACACACACACAACACACTACGAGACACAACAACACACACACAACACACTACGAGACACAACAACACACACACACAACACGCTACGAGACACAACAACACACACACAACACGCTACGAGACACAACACACACACACAACACGCTACGAGACACAACACACACACACACAACACGCTACGAGACACAACACACACACACACAACACGCTACGAGACACAACACACACACACAACACACTATGTGACACAACAACACACACACACAACACGCTACGAGACACAACACACACACACAACACGCTACGAGACACAACAACACACACACACAACACACTACATGACACAACAACACACACACACACACAACACACTATGTGACACAACAACACACACACACAACACGCTACGAGACACAACAACACACACACAACACGCTACGAGACACCCCAACACACACACACAACACGCTATACTACGAGACACAACAACACACACACACAACACGCTACAAGACACAAGAACACACACAACATGGTACAAGACACAACAACACACACACAACACGCTACGAGACACAACAACACACACACACACACCACACTACGTGACACAACAACACACACACAACACACTACATGACACAACAACACACACACACACACAACACGCTACGAGACAACACACAAACACAACATGCTACGAGACAACAACACACACACACAACACAACAACAACACACACACACACACAACACGCTACGAGACAACAACACACACAACACGCACAGACACAACAACACGCAGACAACACGCTATGAAACACAACAACACACACACACGTGACATGTGACACACCATTCATACCCCCCCCCGCTCTTACAGTGACCCTGGGAAGAGACGCGGCTGGAGTGCGTGTGTGTGTGTGTGTGTGTGTGTTGAGTGGGTGGGTTGAATAGTGTGATTGTCTGGACTAATTAGGGGGAGTCTGAGACACAGCTGGGGTCGGGGGGTCGCCTTCTTACTGGCAGGATGACCCAGTTATAAATTAAGTTATCTGGGAACTAGGTAGCAGTAGTCTGTTAGCGTTATATGCTAACCATGCCTCATAACTCTTACACTATAGGATGGTCTGTCTGTCTGACCATTACCCTCTCTTTCTATCATATAATTGTTTATATATTATGTAATATATAATGCTATCATGCTTGGGTCTAGTCTGACGCAGACCTGGTGGTGTGTCCAGAGTCTAACCCAGACCTGTTGGTGTGTAAATGGACATTTATATAGCGCTATTCTAACCAACTCAAAGCGCTTTACATATCAAATCTCACATTCACCCATTCAACGGTGGAGTCAGCCATGCAAGGAGACAGCCAGCACATCAGGAGCAGTTAGGGTTAGGGTGTCTTGCTCTTCTGTCTGGCTCAAGGACACCTTGACAGCTTTTGCTAGGAGGAGGCGGGGATCGAACCAGCAACCTTCCGGTTGTGAGGCGACCGCGCTACCTCCTGAGCTAAACTGACGCCCCTGTGCCCCACTGCCCCCTGACGTGTGTCCAGGGTCCGGTCTGACCCAGACCTAGTGGTGGGTCCAGGTTGTAGTCTGAACCAGACCTTGTGGTGTGTCCAGGGTCTAGTCTGAACCAGACCTGGTGGTGGGTCCAGGTTGTAGTCTGAACCAGACCTTGTGGTGTGCCCAGGGTCTTGTCGGACCCAGACCTGGTGGTGGGTCCAGGGTCTAACCTGTCATGTGGTCTGGTGTGACCTGAGAAGAACCAGGATAGACAGGCCAGGTCCTGTTATGTAAGAGCAGTGTTTCCTTCACTCTGCTGTCTCAACTGTTGGTTTAAGTCCATTAAATAGAAACACACAGAGAAACACACTCTCTACCCCGTTCTCTCTCTCCCCGTGTCTCTCTTTCTGCCTCCCTCCCTCTCTCTGTTACTTACCCTTTCAAAATAAAATAAATCTTTCTGTTTTTCTTTCTTCATCTGCTTCCCTCTAGCTCTCTCTAGAACATAAATCTCTTTATCTGTCTATATATCTGTCAACTTCTGCCTCTCTGTCTGTCTGTCTCTGTGTGTCTGCCTGCCTTGTCTGCCTCTCTGTCTGTCTGTTGATCTGTCTGTTGTAGCCTACTGCTGTACTTACAGTGTCTGTGTGTCTGTGTGTCTGTGTGTGTGTCTCTCTGGGTGTCTACCTATCTGCCTTTCTGGCTGTCTGTTTATCTGTCTGTTTGTTGTAGCCTACTGCTGCAACTACATTGTATGTACAGTATGTCTGTGTGTCTGCCTGCCTCTCTGTCTGTCTGTTTATCGGTCTGTCGTAGTCTACTGCTCTAAACTATGGTGCCGTGAGATGATGATGCGAGATTCATGAGAAACATAACCCCATCTGTTGGTCTTCTTCTCCTGTGGTTCCCAGCCACAGGATCCCCCTGAACAGAGAACAGAGAACAGAGACCCAGTCAAATTAAATCACTAAACTCTATTAAGAGAAGCATTGGCCACAACACAGACAACCAGCTGCCATCACAGTAAAAGTCCCCCAGAAGATTGGTAGATAAAATTCCCCCTGGATGGTCCCAGAGACGGTTTGGTAGATAAACAACAAACCTAAACACACACACACACACACACTCACACAGGCTGAACTGGAGTGTACATGTTGTCATGCATGATATGGAGGAGCCTTGAGGAGGAGGAGGAGGAGGAGGAGCAGGAGGTGGGAAGAGATGGTGGATAGGAGGTGTAGGAATATGGAAGTTGGTAGAAGAGAGGAGATGTAGGGAGGAGAGCAGAGCAGGAGTGCAAGGGGGGAGGAGGTGTAGGGTGAGAGGAGGTGGAGGAGTAGAGGAGGAGGAATAGAGAGGAGGAAAGGATCACGGTGGGAACACATCATTCTGGGTGTTCTCCTTTAGTTTCCTCCTCTTCCTGAAAGTGCACACACACCCACATCCACACACCCATATCCACACACACACACACCCACACCCACACCCACACACACACACACACACACACACACACTCCCTCCCTCTCTCCACCCTCCTGGTTGTTCCTGTACTCTTGGACAGACTGTTCCCGCAATATGTAGCACACACACACACACACACACCCCCCCCCCCACACACACACACACATAAGGAGAACACGCCCTTCCCCCTGAGCACACAGGGCCAGGCAGCGAGCCAGTCTCCAGTCACGTCATGAGCATGATGCTCTGCGACGACCTCAGACGTGAAACTCCCTCAAATACCTTCAATATACAATACACACACACACACACACACACACACACACACACACACACACACACACACACACACACACAGGCCACGTTCAGCCTCCACCTCATCAAGATGCTGCGGTCTAGACCGTATGGTCCGAGAGGAGGGGGGGGGGGGGGGGTGAGGTTGGAGGGAGTCTCTGGTACAGATCTAGTATGTTATGTAAGAGCCTGGGCCAGACCTCACCAGTGTTAACATTCCCAACAAGCCCTGGAAAAAAAAACGAAAAAGACTTTTGGGTCAGAGGGAGAGAGAGAAAAAAAATGAAAAAAGTGGAGCTTGAGGTTTGTGGGGTTCCTGAAGGGGAGAGCAGTTCCTGCGCGGGAACCAAAAAACTTCAGACAACGTTTTCAAGCGAGAGAAAAACACAGGGCTGGTGTTTCCTGTTTGTGTCACATTCGAACTCCTCCCCCTCTCTCCTCTTTTATACTTCCTTCCTATTGGCTGTTGGCGGTGGTTGCACCTGCAGGTCCGCCACAACAGGCGTGTTGTCCAGAACAATACCAATAGAAAGCTGCAGGAGGAAGTGAAGGCGGACATTCCTCTTAGTGCTGGAGGAATGTTTTGATGATGACGATCCGGTCTTTACTTTGACCTGAAGACAGCACTTAAAAACATACACCTCGTGACACAATACCCCTACCATGTGACATTACATGTTGAGTGTTTTTATGCACATTGTGTGGTCATCTTTTCATTTGAGGCGTGAACACCTGTCAAATTACCAATCCGAATAAATCTATAAAAACTATGGATTTGAAACCTTTTAGATTAAATTAACTAAGAGTCAATTGATTATGGGCCTCTCTAAGAAATCAACAAATATTGACGTTTCTGATTCTCCAAACAACACAACCATGTTTAATGGCAATGTATTCTAACTGGTATTCCTATTTCCTGTCAGACACCTGGAGGAAACCAATAGGGTGGTAGCCAGGCGTGTGTGTGTGCGTGTGCGTGTGTGTGTGTGTGTGTGTGTGTGTGTGTGTGTGTGTGTGTGTGTGTATCTGTGTGTGTATATATCTCTGTGTACAAGTGTGTGTGTGTGTGTGTGTGTGTGTGTGTGTGTGTGTGTACACTAGAGGTACCACATGGGGCCACACATTCTTTAAATTCTTTATGTAGCGTCAGCATTGTTAGCAGTTAAGCATTGTTAGCTGCATGTGGCGCGTAGCGGAGTAAGGAGGGGGGGGTGAGGGGGTCAGGGTGAATGGGGGAGGAGTCAGCAGGAATGAGGGGGTCTTCCTACGTATTCCCAAGGTGGGGCACCTCGGTCGCCCATTGTGTGTGCAGGAGAGAGAGGGAGTCTGCTTTGAAACCAAACACCCTTGAATTCCTACGTGAGATCACACACTCACACACAGGAGCTCACTGGAGTGGTAAGACACACACACACACACACACACACACACACACACACACACACACACACACACACACACACACACACACACACACACACACACACACACACACACACACACACACACACACACACACACACACACACACACCCTCTTCCCTTCCCACATGTGCAGGGTGTAGGGCGTGGCTTGAGGAGCCAGATGTGGTTTGTCTGCGTGGGCAGACCACGAAACCACATCTGGCCACACACGTCTGGATTATTCCCATTGTTCTGATCACCTGAAGACGGCATGTCAAGGTGCGTTAGATCAAAGGGTTCTTACCCTCCCCCGCAGGGGTGGGGACTATAGTACTATAGCACATTAGCATGTCAAGGTGTGTTAGAATATCGTGCGCTATCGTGTTGTGTTTTTTGGTTCGGGGGTGTGTGTTATATGACACTACTCCAGAATGTACAGTAGCCGTTGTGTAGTAGTAGTAGTAGTAGTAGTAGTAGTAGTAGAGGCAGTAGTGGTGTCTCTGTACTAGTATTGTAGTAGTGCATATGTGCTCCTGCACAAGAAAAGGAGCGCAGCAGCTGTTCGGTCGTTTAAATCAATGACATAAATGATTTGATGATGAGTTGGTGTGAAAAAGCAAAACATGTTTGCAGAAAAGACGGTTTGAAACGCGTCCAGCCACTAATGTCAGCAATCTGGCGGAAGACAGGGAAGGCACGAAGTCAACGATATATTATTCTACGTTCTATCTCTCTCACGGTTAGTCATCCTGGGAGAGAGTCTGCTCCCAACAGCTGCACAACCAGCAGAACCTTAGCGGATAGCGCCGGTGGGTCCCCGGTTCGACTCCCGCCCCTCCTGCTCGTGGGCGACGTGTCGAGTCGGTGCCACTTCGGGCCACACTAGCTAACAGCTAACAGACAGCTAGCTCACGGCTAGTTCACAGCTAGTCGTTGGGCACACAGTGTTGTGTAAACTGAGATATCCTCCAGCCGTTGGAGCACTACACAAAGGGGAAAGGAAGGCTATGTGGAAGCTCAGCCTAGCTAGCTGAGATGCGCTATGCTAGCCGCTATGCTAGCCGCGTAGGTGATTCGCGACCGCCGGTTCCATTCCCGCCTGCAGTCCTATGCTACACATCAAGATTTCAACATTAAAGATGTTTATATTTGCTATTTGCAACAAGTACAATGGAATGCTTACTTCCCATTCCATACATCATTCCCTCTGTGTATGTGTGTGTCTGTCTGTCTGTCTGTCTGTCTGTCTATTTGTCTGTCTGTCTGTCTGTCTGTCTGTGAGCTACACCTCCACAAAGAGGATATCTGCGTGTGCGACCTGGAAGTGATCAGGGCACATCCAGGAAGTGACCTCTCTCTCTGCTACATCCTGCCTCCTCTTCCTCCTCGTCCATCCATCATGGGACCGTGAGGCGATGTCAGGGTAGAACCAGGACAGAGCTCACCGAGCACACTCAGACAATCTGTGAGAGTCCGTAGAGAGGAGCTCGGGACAAGGTCAGAGGTTAAGGGTGAACTGAACGCACGTTGGAGTCTGGCACGACAACACCAAACCCAAAACAGTATATTCAGTGTTTGAATGGCCCTGTATACGAAACACTGTCCATTGAACAGTTTTTCCATTGATGGAGCAGTCGAACAGTGCGTTTATATTCCACATTTCCCTTAGAGATCCTGTCAGAAAAACCACTTAGCTCGGGGGGGGGGGGGGGGGGGGGTTGGTTGAGTTGAACATGGACTCGTGCTGTCGCAGATGATTTATTTTCTAAGCTTCTTAAAATATTACCGTTGCGTCCCTGCGAAACCACACACCCGCATCTTTTACATAACCGTGTTGGTTCGCACACTCATTTCCTTCACAGCCTATCTATTTGGTTTGCTAGTGAACCGTTTACACACACGAACGTTGTTCATCCTATTTGATGTCGGTTCATTCTGTTACATTCGTTATGTAGGATTTGTTTATTCCCTTAAAAAGGTTTTTTATTCTTGTTATCTGTGGGTTTTTTTTCTTCAACCGTTGAAACTCGTTGAATCACAGGGTTTAAAGAAGTGTTATGTTTTATTTAACATCTAATCTCACCATCCACCGTCCTCCTTATTTCTCTTCTGGCGTCATTTCTTGCCACTTGGTGTTCAGGTGTGGGTGAGTCTCAGCGGCGGTCGTTGAAGGAGTGTTACATCTTTAAATCTATTCCTCTCTCTCTCTCTCTCTCTCTCTCTCTCTATTCCTCTCCAAGTCCCTTGTGGTAATGTGGTCGTTTGAATGTGAATGAGGTGTGAAGCGACGAACCAATGCAAACAACCGGTGGAACAAAAGCAAAAGCACAACATCCGCATCCACGTCAGTTAGGAAGGTTTAAAACTATTAGTGAGTGAGATTGTGGGGGAGGGGGCGGGGTGAAACTCAGCTGTCAATCACCGATGACTCACAACGACCCCCTCCCCCCCCCCACACACACACAGCCGTCACCGTGGCTACGGGTGGAATCCCGTGAGGTCACAGGGTTGAGGGGAACGATAGACGACTTCAAAGGGATAGAAAGGAGACATCACGAGAAAGAGAGAGTCTGCGATTGGACTGAATAGATGCTGAGGAGAGAGGTGTGTGTGAGTGTGGTGTGTGTGACTGCATGTGTGTGTGTGTGTGTGTGTGTGTGTGTGTGTGTCACTGTGGGCTCAATAATTTTTTCTTGATAGCCTGAAATTTGATCTGCAGTTCCCCAGAGGGAACAGCATCATCCTCTTAGACAAGTTATTACTCAACTTATCTGTAATTTAGTTAATTTGCTTCTTTATTTCTCTGGGTTATGCTCTTAGTTTAATTTTTCCAGTTCATAAATTGTCAGTTCTTCAGAATCAGAATGCAGAGAATGCACAGAATGCAGAATTTCACCCACAGTGAACTGTTTACAAAACAGCGATTAAAAAAAAGATATATTATGCATAAAACTAAACTTAACAAAACTAAATTGAACAGGTTCAATTTGCGGTGTCTGGTTTGAGTCGTAGTGAACCGGGAGCCCAACAACACAAGGGTTTTCTACCTCCTGGTTCACAGGCCGCCCTTGTTTTGTTTGAGCTGGGTGTGTTGTTTTACGAGCCACCAGATTGTCCCTGTGTTGTCCCCAGCTGGGTGGGGGGGTCCGGTGGGTAGGGGGGTCGGGTGGGCTTCCATTAGCTGACTCACACCGTCTTTTACTGGAACCCAAGTGACTCACCGCCCCGCCCTGCCCGGTCTCCCCCCATCCCTCCCCCGCCCAGTTTCACACACAGCCCTCCCCCGCCCCAGCTGCTCCCCTCATTCCCGTACCCCGGCCCCCGTCCTACCTGGGTCACGTCTGACCCTACCCCCCCCCCCCCCCCCCACCCCCCCCTATAGTCAGTCACAAGAATCCGGGAACCCACTGTCACCCCCACCCCATCCCCCACTCTCTCTCTCTCTCTCTCTCTTTATTCACCCCCTCCCCCCGCCCCCCCTTAACCGGCAGCTTGGCCCCTCCCCCAAGACAACCTGCTACCACACCTCCCACGGACCACCACGGGTGTTTCAAAATTTTTGGCAAGGGGTATTCTCCACAGTGGGCGGTAAAACTTTTTGGGTTTTTTTGATTCTGAAACCGAAAGTAGAAAAATAAAAGCCCTACTTGAAACCCCTCCTCCCCCTGCCTCCTCCCCCCCCCCCCCCCCCCCCCGAAATCCCACCCCGTCTGCCACTTAACAACACACAGGCCACACTGCTGCTGCCGGCCTGTGATTGGCTGAGGCTGTCCCATCGTGACCTCACCGGTGTGCGGAATTCCAAACACAACATGAATCCAATTTGGAATGTTGGCGCAGGCCTTGAATTTAATGAACAAAGAGGAATGTCTTCCTCGATGTGTTTCAAATAGAGATTAAAGAGTTGGGCCTGTATATGATGAGGATTTTGTGTTCTGGAAATATTCCACACCATACTCACTGATTGTACTTTTGTATTTGAGGTTACGCCGAGAAATGTAGAAAACTCCACAACACTCCAAGATCTCTGCAGATACTTTTAACCAAACTCTATTTTAACCAAACTCTAACCAAACCCCCCCCAGGTACTCTGAACCAGCTCTTTAACCCGTACACTAACCCCCAGGTACTCTGAACCAGCTCTTTAACCCGTACACTAACCCCCAGGTACACTGAACCAACTCTTTAACCCGTACACTAACCCCCAGGTACTCTGAACCAGCTCTTTAACCCATACACTAACCCCCAGGTACTCTGAACCAGCTCATGGGCCCTGAGCTACGCAGGTACACAGAAGTCATTGTTCACTATTTCCTACAGCTTCTATTCCTGGCTCTGCAAAAAACCCTGAAGCGTATTTATAACCTACCTGACGACTTGGAGCGGAACTTCTAAACGGCCTGCTGCACCTTCTCTACTCAAGACATTTTAAACACAAGGCGTACCTTGTAATTACTGCCTCATATTGTACCTGAGTACCTCCCAGCATACGCTAATGCATCTATAAATAACCCAGATTCGGCAGTATCTCTCTCTCTCTCTCTCTCTCTCTCTCTCTCTCTCTCAGCCCAAATGTTGTGGGTTTTATATTCAAATCATTTGTGGAGTTAGTTTTTTTTATACCTTGACTTTTTCATCCCAGGCAACGCAGGTGTGACAGGAAGTGGTCTGGCAGGCAGGAAGTGTTGTCCTGTGAGCACTCCAGCAGTGTGGGCGACCGGCAGCCAGTCACAGTGCCTGTCCCTCGAGAGCTCTCAGCACCCACTATGGTCAAGTAGCTGAAGAGGGATGAGAGAAAATGTGTGTATATGTGTGTGGGATGGATGTATTGGTGTGTGTGTGTGTGTGTGTGTGTGTGTGTGTGTGTGTGTGTGTGTGTGTGTGTGTGTGTGTGTGTGTGTGTGTGTGTGTGTGTGTGTGCATTATTGATGTATGCATGTGTATGACGTATGTCTTCATTGCTGATTATACTTGTGGGTATACGTGGGTATTCGTGTGGGTGTGCGTGTGTGGTGTGTTATCCACACCAACGCAGCTCCCAGGCGGAAGTGCGTGCTCGCCGCGTACTAGCGTGGGAGGAGGGGCTAGAAGTTAGCAGCAGCATCATCATCATCAGCAGCATCAGCTGCGAAGGTGGGATTTGCTGAGTCTATTTGAGCCTCGCCAGCGACGTGTTTAAAGATCAGAGAGAGCTCGGTACCCTCGCCCACACGCCTAGCGTGCTTACGTAACGCTGCGCGTTTATGTAACAAAACGTTCCGGCGCCAGGACCAGCTTGCTATAGTATAGTATAGTGGAGGGGGGGGAGTGGGGAGGGGACCTCTCCCCCCCTTCGCAGTAGGGCTGTGGGTGGGTGTGAGCTACAGGAGAGTTAAACAGAGAGCAGTCAGTGCCTGCTGTGCTCGCTAAACATCTGTAAACATCGCATAGGTGACGTTGACCGACGGGTTGTTAGTGCCATGCCCAAGGTAAACAGATGCTTACTGAGATTAAAACACATTTAATGTTTCACCTTTTTACATTTCACATTGTGTCTTTTAAAAAATAATGGTCTTATGTTGCCCCTTTAAATCCTGGTAAGCAAAAGTGAATCCTGTAGGGCACAGATATAAGATAAGATAAGACAAATAGATAAAGAGAGATTTGGTGGTAAAGTGATAGTTAGTTCACTGATCCTGGAGGAAATAACATTCCAGGAGAGAGAGAGATAGAGATTACAACACAGTAGCTAAAAGACAGGTGATGACTAATCGTAGAGAAGAGTAAGTAAAAATAACATTGGATGGTCTTTGTGTTCGACGGAGGCTTTATAAATAAATGCTTGTGCAGCATGTAAGTGGTACACTAGATGGAAAAGGGGTTCCTCTCAGATGGTCCTTTCACTGGACCTTTGATTCACAACACAACCTTTTGGTTTATTTTTCTCCTCCTTGTGTCTGACCCTCTCCATGTGACCTGGCCTTTTCTGGGGAATAACGTCACAATATATTCCCAATGTTGGCCTATATGTATGATAACATTAAAGTAAAGGTATGGTTCATATATATATATATATATATATATATATATATATATATATATATATATATATATGCTAGTGGTTGCAACGACTTCAATGCACCATTAGAAAGTAAAAACGGTTAATAGCAACATTAAATACAATGTATGGGAATTCTAAACGGTACGGAGATGGGAAAACAAGACAATTTCAATGGTTGTAGTATTCTAGAGAGTTGCACTAACAGCACACACACACACACACACACACACACACACACACACACACACACACACACACACACACACACACACACACACACACACACACACACACACACACACACACACACCGTTTTAAGAAACCACACTCCTTACATATTTCACATCTCTAACTAAACACCGCGCTGACCGCCGCGCTCCGAAATAACTCCGACGGACGCGTCTCGCCGACCAATCACAAGGCTCACAACATTTCGATTTAGCCACAACTCCTTCTCCTATTGGTCGACGGTCCCCCCACCCCCAGGGACGCCCGCCCACCGGTCGCCCATTGGCCGATTTTCCCGGCTCTCTCTCGAAGGCATTTGAATACGCCTCGTTTGAAGCTCAGACTTAAATATCTGAACGACTTGAACACACACAATGGACCAGGGGGACTAAACGCGTTGATCGGACGCGGTCTCACGTCCCATACTATTCTTATCGCATGTTTATCGCAGGGCACCGAAGAGCCCCTGGGCGGTAAACAAAGTTTAGGATAGTTTATATTATTATTTTTTTTAGAGAGATTTGATTCTGGATATATTCATCGATTGAGAGGCTCGTCGATCTCCGCCGCGCACGCGCACGCACACACACACACCGTGAGTACTTGGATAAAAAATAAAAAAAAACATCACCCAGAAGATGTTCACAATGTTCACGTCTATTACTTGTTTATTATAAAACCCACGATCGCAGTGTGACTTGTTTTGAGTTTGGTTCATTGTGTCCCATAGGGGGGGGGGGGGTTCAATGTAATCCACTTAAAAGTAGTGGCATTGGGTTTTTTTTTGCGAGCAACCGCTTGTAATTGTCGTAGTAGTAGTTGAGTAGTTTGTTGTTGTTTACCTCCACCCGGGTTTCTAGTCGGGGCTGCATCACTCGACCACCACCACCACCACCCACCCTGTGGGTGGAGTGAACCGCTCTTCCCAGCGGGGATCTGCTGAGCTGTGAACGACAGGGATCTTGTGGTGAATAATGAGAGAGAGAGAGAGAGAGACGGGCTGCTTTCATGTGTGATCCTGAGGGAATGAGAGACCAGGAGAACGCGTACTATATATTTGGTAGTTCTCCGTCATCTCTCTCTCTCTGAGATACGGGTAGGCTATTCACCCCCTATACTCGCTACTAGTATATACTACACATAGGTGTGTGTGTGTGTTTGTTTGTTTTCCCATATGATTGAACGATTGAATTCGTTTTTGCAATCATGTATTCTAGTCTTTTATCTGACACACATATACAATTATCATTTACACGCATACATTTGTTTAGTTTAGTTCATATAACTTAGAAAGCGCTTTCAAAGAAAATTTAAAAAATAAAGTGTGTGTGTGTGAGAGAGAGAGAGAGAGAGAGAGAGAGAGAGAGTGTGTGTGAGAGGGAGGGAGGGAGGGAGGGAGAGAGAGTCCGTGTGTGTGTGAGTGTGTTTACAGGTTCAACAGCAGGTGAACTAGCCTCGTGTGTTAGTGTTTTTTATTCATTTAAAAAATGGATGCAATTGATTTATTTCCTGTTTAGATGACGAACGACTGCTTTATTAGGATAATAAAACGTTCTAACATTATGACATTATAACATTATGGCTTTCGGTGCGGTGTGTTTGGGTGGGTGTGTGCGCGCCACAGGTATTCATTAAAGTCATGACACTTTAAAACCATATAGTCCACGACTGAACAACTGATAATACGTGCAGTAGGCCTGTAAGGCCTATAAGTCTGTGTGTGCGTGAGGGAGGGAGGGAGAGGCTATATGTGTGTATTTACGTTAATGTGAGCGTGTTTGCCTTTGCCGTATCTTTTACGAGTCTGATTGTGTGTCGGACAGTTTCAGGTTAGATTAGCTCTCCGCACGCGTAAAACCGGCACTACAGCGCCCCCAGTGGTGCATGTGTGGAAACGACGGTGGGACGTCCCAGTTCATACCATGGTAGACTGTATAGGTTTAGACCATAATAGTGTGTCAGAGAGTTCAGACCAATACGTTTCCGTTGACGATGTGTGATAGATCAACATTGAATATAAACCTATTATAATAACACATCACAATAACATCACAATCTCTACTCCACAAGTATTGTGGAGTAGAGATTGTGACACTACTGTGTAGTGATTATAGTGTTGTTGTTGACATTCAGAATGCGGGAGTGTGAATGGGGAGTAAGAATTCCATTGTACATCTTTAATATCGATTCATACTTTATAGGTAAAGAACACTTTGTAAACGACTGTTTACATTATTTGTGTGACCAAAAACTTCATTCTGCACTTTTACTTTTGTGCACTAAAACATTCTCCAGTCATTCTTTGGTGTTTTTCTTATACAGAAACGCATCTAGTCCTTAATTCTCAACTACAACCCAATGAACCTTACACTCAAACACACGCACAAACACACGCCTATATCTTGTTCCAAAGTACATTCAAAGTGCTTCTTTATTGCCGTGTGTTAAGGTGCCAGAGACGTGACCCGGTGGCTTGCGGTGCACCAATACGCTGTCTCTTATCAACTCTGTACAAACAGCCGATGCCAGATTACAATGGAATGCTCGCCACGCTACGTTGGCTTCAGATCGGGGCCATATAACCACATCCTAATAACGTTAAAGACCTTTAGATCAGCACAAGATGCAGCACATGATTCATGATGATGATGCTGATGCTGCTGCACTACTGGCACTTTAAATGCTTTTAAATCTTTCTTTGAACATTCAACATATGTTCACACCATCTATCAGTCACTTTGCTGTCCCCTTTTTTGTTCATTTTGTATTTTTATTGTATTGTTTTTGGAGATTTATACTGGGAATGGGGAGTAAGCATCCCAATGTACTTGTTACAAATGGCCAATACAAACATTGTATCCTGTATACAAGAGTGTCTTATAGCAGCCTACTATGGAGCGGTCTGCACGTATAGCTTGACGTCAGTGCGCTGTGTTTCTGTTGAAGACGCGCCGGGTCTAGACGTCGTGTGTCTGGTACACGGGCCGTTAAAGGCGGGTCGGGTCTATGCACATGTTTGTTTAGCGGCGTCTTGCCCCGGCTGCGTCTAACCGGTCTCCGCCGGGTGTTGGTGTGTAAAGGACGTGTTGTTGTGAGCTGGTGTCCTCCTCCTCCTCCCAGGCCGTGGTGAGGATGTTTGTGTTCATTGGCCCTGCAGAGTTATTCGGGAGTTGAACTATAATCACCACCGACCGCACTATTTAGTCTGGGGACTTCACGGTTTTGCCCCCTGCGCCCCTTGTGATATAACGTAATATTCAATCACGGGTTTTTTGGGAACGTTTTCCGGACTCATAACAACAAGGTCTGGCGTAATGTCATCCATAACCCCCCCCTATGGTCATGAGTGATGTTATGAAATACATCGCACACAGTCACGGATTCAACCCGCCAACTAGGTCATGAACTCCCTCTCATAGTCCTCATCTCCACAGTTCATGTTCTCTTCCCGTCCGTGTGGGAGCTACAGCCTGTCCACTGTAAACAAACCGTCCCGAGTTAAGAAACACATGAACCGAATCGGGATCACCTAGAAACCAGACCACATGACATGCCAGCTGTCCGTACAGGACACAATTATACAGACCGACTTCTTGCTTCAAATAATAATTATAATAAACAGTAAGACTTGATGATCAAACTCCAACAGCTGGCTAGTTATCGCTGTGGTGTTCGACCACTCAACCACTGTGTGTGTGTGTGTGTGTGTGTGTGTGTGTGTGTGTGTGTGTGTGTGTGTGTGTGTGTGTGTGTGTGTGTGTGTGTGTGTGTGTGTGTGTGTGTGTGTGTGTGTGTGTGTGTGTGTGTGTGTGTGTGTGTGTGTGTGTGTGTGTGTGTGTGTGTGTGTGTGTGTGTGTGTGTGTGTGTGTGTGTGTGTGTGTGTGTGTGTGTGTGTGTGTGTGTGGATTCCACAACGGAGCAACAAATAAAATACTAGATTAAATTAAATCTAATAAAATAATCAAGATATTGTCCTGTGTTTTGCTAAACCCACCAACGTCCAAAAATGATGGTTATTTTCTCAGGTAGATTTGGGATGCCTTCTTCACTCCCCAGGCCAGTTCGAACCCAAGCTGTTAAGCTTTAAATGATATGTGTAGTTCCGCCCCCAAAATACACACACAATTATGAGATTCACTGCACTTAGTTCTCAAGGAACATAACGGTTAGCAGCTGACACGCAATGTGTGTGTGTGTGTGTCTGATGAAACCACTGTTAGTGAAGGGTGTACAGCCCTATAAATGGTGTTTACAGGCACTTTGTTTAATGAAAGCGTCTCACTGAATTGTTGACGTCGTTGTTTAGTTGTGTTGTTTGGTCTACAATGGCTGATTACAGACGTACGTAAGTTCAGTGAATTCTGGAGGATTGGCTTGTTTCTGGTGTGTTGTTGTTGTTGTTTTTAGGCACAGCTAGTTCACAAACTTTAACTGTAGACAGACTGTCACAGACTATATTATGTACACATATGAGTGTACACACGCTTGTGTGTGTGTGTGTGTGTGTGTGTGTGTGTGTGTGTGTGTGTGTGTGTGTGTGTGTGTGTGTGTGTGTGTGTGTGTGTGTGTGTGTGTGTGTGTGTGTGTGTGTGTGTGTGTGTGTGTGTGTGTGTGTGTGTGGTGTGTGTGTGTGTGTGTGTGTGTGTGTGTGTGTGTGTGTGTGTGTGTGTGTGTGTGTGTGTGTGTGTGTGGGGGTTTCTGCTGCCATATGGTTCCCAGAATAGCAGACCGAGTGGTAGGATAACGTTGGCTCTGGAGGTGAAGTGGTTCTTAGCGGTGGCTTAGGCTCAACTGCTGATCCTGTTATATTCACCATCACAACTGAAGGAATCCACGCTGGGCAGGTCTGTGGTCTGCTTGCCAGCAGGGCCAGTCACGACTAGATGATCCCCAGAATGAACCGCTTGATCTGGCGGAACGATGTGTACTACAGACCTCCCCGGTTATGATCCACTCCGAGAGTTCGACAATCGAGTGTTTTCTTTGAGTTTAAGTGTATCCGTCTCTTTTCTTTAATGTCCAACGTGTTTGCCATGAAGTTTATCTGTCGGCCCCTGGGCAGGACACTCCCACTTGTGACACCGCACGGCTGCTGACCTCCTCACACCAGACGGTACTGGCGGTGCTGTAATGCCACACTTCTACATGACAGTCACACTTCCTGTCTCTCTCTCTCTCCCCCCCCCTCCAGGTCAGGATGCCCCCCACCACGCCCTACGCTGGCAAGTTTGGCCCCTGCAGTGCCTACAGCAGCATCAGCAGCAACAACAACCACGGCCCCGCGCCTCACAGCCCCTACCACCACAACAACAACACCCACAACAGTGTCAAGGACGGTCTCTATGACAACACCTCCGCCTCCAGGCCCTGCAAGGATGGTCTCTATGACAACGCACCCGCCATCCGGCCCTGCAAGGACGGTCTCTACGACAACGCGCCCGCCTCCAGGCCCTGCAAGGACAGTCTCTACGACAACGCGCCCGCCTCCAGGCCCTGCAAGGACAGTCTCTACGACAACGCGCCCGCCTCCAGGCCCTGCAAGGACAGTCTCTACGACAACGCCTACAGCGTCACTGAAAACCCCTACGACATTCCCCAGCCCTGCAGCCCCCACCGAACCACCACCATCACCACCACAACCACCTCCAAACATCCTGTCTACAGCTCCACCTGCCACCCCACCACCGCCACCGCCATCACAGAGAACCCCTACAGCACGCCGCACCCCGCGCCCGGCTCACGCCACCAACACCACAGCAGCAGCAGCAGCACTTCCTGCAGTGGGCGGCTCTACCGCAACGCTAGCACCAGTAGCAGTAGCGGCGGCGGCGGCGGCGGAGAGAGAGACCGCGACCGCTACCGGAACACGTCCAACAGCAGCGCCGGCAGCGAGCAGTCCTACAGAAGCAATAGCGGCGGCGGCGGCGGCGGAGGAGAGGCCAAGGACGGTCGTTACGCCAACCGCATCACCGCCAGCTACGGGGAGATGTGTTACCATGACAACAGCCTGGTGTCCGGGTCCCTGGAGGCTCTGATTCAGCACCTCGTGCCCACGGTGGACTACTACCCCGATGTGAGAACTGGAACCATAACCTGGCAGCTTACTCTGAACGCAAACCCAGTCACTTTTTATTGGTAGTTGTGTATCGTACATTTTTTAACATTTATAAGGTACAGACTACAATGTACAGTGAAATGTTATCGGCAGCTCCGAAGATCTGCAGCGTTACAGAATTACAAATTAGGGAAATTACCAAAATATGACAAAACCTACAGATATACAAAAATACAAAAGGAATGCACAAATATACATATCTACATACTTGCAGAATATATGAATATGACACTCTAAACAGTACAGTATAAATATAAAGTCAAAAGGTGTGTAGTGCAGTGCAATGAAAACACATTGCTGCGTTGCGGTCCTGAGGTTGTCTCCGGGAGGATGCTAACTGGGTTTTTCCTTCCTGTTCTTTCAGCGGTCGTACGTGTTTACCTTCCTTCTCAGCTCCCGCCTCTTCCTCCACCCCTACGAGCTGATGACCAGGGTGTGCCACCTGTGCGTGGAGCAGCAGAGATCCGGGGACCCCCTGCTGGACAAGGTAGGGCTCAACACCCAGAGCTGGGCCAGAAGGAAATACATTTAGGCCTGGTTGGTTGTGGTTGTCCTCCTGTGAAGACTGTGTTTGGGAGTCAGTTACTATAGTTAGTATAGTGGTTAGAGGGAATGCTGGCATTTATCTGGATGAATGGATATGTTGGAACACACACACACACACACACATTAGGCTTTACGATATGTTATAAGAGACATTATGAAGACTTGAGAGAGAGAGGGAAGAAATGTAAATTGGGCCCTGAAAGATATTGCCTTTCTCTTTATTTTTCTTTCTCTCTCCCACACACCACACACCACCTGACCCGCCCCCCCTCCCCCTTGCTCTGTGTTTGTTCAGATCCGTATCTGCGAGGTGGCCCCCAAGCTGGTGCAGCTGCTGACCGAGTGGACTGAGACGTTTCCTTACGACTTCCGGGACGAGAGGATGATGTGCTGCCTCAAGGACATGACGCATCACGTTGCTAGGGGCGACGAGGTTAGTAGGATGAAGTCACACACACACGCATACATCCCAGTATTAATACGTGTGTGTGTGTCTGTCTGTCTGTTGCAGCCCCCAGTGTGTGTGTATGTGTATGTGTGTGTGTAAGAGTGTTATGTAATGCCCTGGAAACTGTGTGTGTGTTGTGGTTCCCCCAGTATTAATACATATGTATTTCAGTTCCCCGTTATTCATATATGTGTGTGTGTGTGTGTGTGTGCGGTTTCCCCCCCAGTACTCGTGGAGGGCCATGCAGCAGATGACCCAGCGGCTGATCAAGCGGCTGTCGGCGTTGGGTCAGTACGAGGAGGCGGTGGCCGCGCTGAGCGCCGTGGCGCTGGAGAGGCCGGCCCCGCCCCTGAAGAACAAGCTGACCTCCGCCCAGCGCACCGACGCACTGAGCGTGTGCGACGACGCCTTCATCCTGGCCCAGCAGCTCACGCACATCGAACTGGTGAGGAGATGGAGCATTTTTTTGATGATGATGTCTTTTTTTTTTTTTCTTAAAAAGGGCGTTTTTCATTTAAAAAAATGAACACTACGGGAATCGAACGGGCGGCCCGCTACAAGGCGAGTCGCCTGGACCTGGAGTACCATATATTCTTTAGGTCCGAGTCACTGTGACACTGTCATAGTGTTGTGTCTTTGTCCTGTTCAGACGCAGGTAGAAAGTATTGAATAGAGTCATGAGTTAGTTAGTTATATACGCACCATCATGTTGAATATGTGTCTTGTTTTCGTGGCCAATAGTTCTCTGAAAAGGCTGAGAACAGAAGAGGCACGTAGTCTTGTCACCAGACCATAAAACTAAGGATTTTGTGGTGGTTGTTGTTGTTGTTGTTGTTTTTTACTGGAATAGTCTTTCTTTTTATTGTTGCGTTTGCTCTGCTGTCTCAAAGTGCTTCTTATCTCCTGGAAGATGGTTCTTGAAGAGCTGTAAACCCATATCACCGTAACCTGAGTAAACCCCCGTGTCTCCCTCCCCTCCTCCTCCTCCTCCTCCTCCTCCTCCTCCTCCTCCTCTAGGACCGGCTGAGTTTCATCGGACCCGAGGAGTTCATCCAGACCTTCGCCCTGAAGGACCCTCTGGAGAACCACAAGGTACACACAACTCGGTTATGTCTCAGTGTCGTTTAACATCACATCTTCCTACAAGGTTCCGTTCACAGTGAAAGTTCAGAGAAAAATAACTCAAAAACAAAGGACTCTTGAGACCGCGTTCTGGTGGTAGAATTAACATTTTAAAGACCGCTAAGGCCGAGACCCTGCATAAAGTAGTAGTCTGTTCTTCCGAACATTTTGCTGAAAGAGGCATCGGGGAATATAAGAAGGGGCTTTTTTTTTTTTAAACGGACACACACACGGACACACACACACACACACACACACACACACACACACACACACACACACACACACACACACACACACACACACACACACACACACACACACACACACACACTAGTAGGGCTAGCCGTGTAGCAGGCCAGCGCTTACATAACTGGTCCTGGTGTCTGAACATGTGGAGTGAGTCAGGAAAGAGGTGTAGCAGTGCAGAGGTGTGTGTGTGTGTGTGTGTGTGTGTGTGTGCGCGAGAGAGAGAGAGAGAGTGTGTGTGTGTGTGTTTTAATGGAGCTGTACACGTTACATCACCTGAAAGGGTCAACTTTATTTATAAAGTGCTGCTAACAGACGTGTTTGTGAGTGACAAGAGCGCTCCACTAGGAACACAAAGCACTGGCGGAAAAAAACACATTAGAAGTGCTTATTATAAGTGTGTTATTTAATTATCTAAGAGGTCAACATAATTCATCATCCAGGAATATTATGTCATATGTTTTTACTGAAAATGATGCTTTGTACTTATTAATGGCAGTGTGTTGCTAATTTGAGATGATGACTAATACACTTTATTTATAGAGAAGGGTTCAGTGTACTAGTATTTGTAATGTCATGTATATGAGGAAGTATATTCTGTTTTTAGTAACGACTCTACCCCTTCCTGCAGGGTTTCTTCCGAAAGAGGAAGACGAGTAACTTGGAGGCGTACATTAACTGGTTCAACAGACTGAGCTACCTGGTGGCCACAGAGATCTGCATGGTGAGACCCTGTCTGTCTGTCTGTCTCACTCACTCACTCACTCACTCACTCACTGTCTGTCTGTCTCACTCTCTGTCTGTCTCACTCTGTCTGTCTGTCTGTCTCACTCTCTGTCTGTCTGTCTGTCTGTGTGTCTGTCTCACTCTCTGTCTGTCTGTCTCACTCTGTCTGTCTCACTGTCTGTCTCACTCTGTCTGTCTGTCTGTCTCACTCTCTGTCTGTCTGTCTCACTCTCTGTCTGTATGTCTGTGTACCTTACTTGGCGTCCAACCCTGGTCCTTCTTATCTTTGGTTTTGTGCATAAATAAACTCTTACCTTCTCTCTGTCTGTCTGTCTGTCTCTCTCTCTCTCTCTGTCTGTCTGTCTGTCTGTCTGTCTCTCTCTCGCTGTCTCTCTCTCTCTCTCTCTCTCTCTCTCTTCCAGCCGGTGAAGAAGAAGCACAGAGCGCGTGCAATCGAGTTCTTCATCGACGTGGCCCAGGAGTGCTTCAACATCGGGAACTTCAACTCTCTCATGGCCATCATCAGTATGTACTCGTGACACAACATCCCAGTGCACATTTGAACTCATGTGACATCATCAGTCAACATCCTCATCACCTGTAGGCATGCTCCTTAATGACCCCTAACCTCTACCTGCTTCTTAATGACCTCTAACCCCTACCTGCTTCTTAATGACCTCTAACCCCTACCTGCTCCTTAATGACCCCTAACCCCTACCTGCTCCTTAATGACCCCTAACCTCTACCCGCTTCTTAATGACCCCTAACCCCTACCTGCTCCTTAATGACCCCTAACCTCTACCTGCTCCTTAATGACCCCTAACCTCTACCTGCTTCTTAATAACCCCTAACCTCATCCGGCTCTTTAATGACCTCTAACCCCTACCTGCTCCTTAATGACCTCTAACCCCTACCTGCTCCTTAATGACCCCTAACCTCTACCTGCTCCTTAATGACCCCTAACCTCTACCTGCTTCTTAATAACCCCTAACCTCTTCCCGCTCTTTAATGACCTCCAACCTCTACCTGACAATCATAAACCAACTAGGTCTACAGCCGTGGTGTCATATCCTGTGATTGTGTCCACCACTCTGGTCTGTTCTTAAATAATAATGTTTTTTTCTCTCTCTCTCTCTCTCTCTCTCTGCGCCTCTCTTAGCTGGTATGAACATGAGTCCTGTGTCTCGTCTGAAGAAGACGTGGAACAAAGTCAACACAGACAAGTTCGACATCCTGGAGGTCAGTAGGTCAACTGTCTATGTATGTATGTGTGTGTGTAGGTGTGTGCGTTGGTTGTTCATAGGTTAATGTGTGTGTGCTCTTGCGGTCCATTGACCCTAAATCTACTATACACTAATCTATGTGTGTCTGTGTGTGTGTGTTTGTGTAGCATCAGATGGACCCCTCCAGTAACTTCAGTAACTACAGGACAGCTCTCCGGGGGGCCACCCAGAGGTCAGAGACTGCTCACAGCAGCCAGGAGAGGGTGAGTCGCACGCACACGCACGCACGCACACACACACTTCAATGATTGTCTTCGTACATATTATACAGTGAACCAGCAGGTGGCAGTAGAACGTTTTTATTTATTTTTTTCAAAGTAGTAAATACTGCATTGTTTATTTTAACACAATTTAATAATTGTACTTCAGTTATTTAGGTAGATATATCTGTTGTTCTATTAGTTGATTCTTCTAAGAATAGTTTCCAGGCTAACCCATCGTGTTTGTGTGTCCAGATCGTGATTCCCTTCTTCAGTCTGCTCATTAAAGACATCTACTTCCTCAACGAGGGCTGTGCTAGCCGGATAACCAACGGACACATCAACTTTGAGGTCAGTCCGGGGGTTTAACGTTAAAACATCTCTATTTGAGTGGGGGTCGAATGACGAGTGTACATGTTTCATCTTCAGCTAGCATTTAAACCTTACTTACCCTAGCGACTTTTTGTTTTGTAATTCCGCCCCCTGGTGGATTAAATATGCATCACTTATTTTGGTCCAACTTGCAACAGCATAATTGTATTTGTTTGTCTTGTATGCCCTCGTATGCTCATATGAGATGTTAACATTATTGTTACATGTTTTTAAATGTGTGTCTTATGTTAAATTACGAATGAACTTTAAACTCATTTATAACTCCCATCCGGCTCAATGGGAAGAGTTCACTCAACATAGGTACTAGGTTTCGATCCCAAATGTCCACAGTCTACCTGTCTTCTTAATGACCGGTATCTGAAGTCACTTTAGCGCAGTGGTTCCCACACATTTTCAGCAGGGCCCATTTAAATCCACCCACATAAAGACTCCTTTAGACGCATCCTTTGCTTGCATACTCCTATAGGATTTATTGAAACCGTTGTCTGTACTTAATACAGAAAAAAAATCGAAATAGGAACAAGTTACCTTTTTTCAGCGATATCTCATCATTTATATTTTTAATTGAAAAATATATAAATTTTGTGAGTTTAATTGCGTTTGTTTGTCCATTTTCCCCTGTAGAAACTATGGGAGCTGGCGAAGCAGGTCAGTGAGTTCCTGGTGTGGCGCCAGGTGGTCTGTCCCTTCCAGCGGGACCGACGCATCCTCCAGTTCCTCGTCACCTCGCCCGTCTTCAACGAGGACGGTGAGTACCGCTCCGACGTCGCCTCCCGCTATAACCTAACTACCGCTATGACTTCACCACCCGCCATGACATCACCTCCTGCTTCGATGATGCCATCATTACCGGCATTCCGTGTGTTAAATACACATGTGGTTTTAATCGTGGTTTGAAAAGGCTTGTTTTAGTTTCTGTACCCTCTATTGTCTTTTAAATATTGTTAAAAGTTATCGTAATAGTAATTTTGTCATTGCAACCTTCAGTGAACATAAAGTACAAAATAAGAACAACTTCTTATTTTCACCAAGGAGATTAGATCCTCTTAGCTAGCTTAGTGAACAAGTGATACTTGAAAGGTAATATTCTAATACTTAATGTGCTGGGTACATATACCCACAATGCATTTCATCGAGTGCTACCCCAGGTGGTTTTGTATATGTATACTAGTGGTGTGGCTCACGTGAACGCTAACATGGTGACAGCGCTACGTAGCTATGCAGGCGGTTAACAGTATATGTACCGTAATTACCAGCCGTGTGGCTAGCATGCTAACGCTACATCTCTCTGCAGAGCTCCACCTGGCGTCTTACGAAAGCGAGGGGCCAGAGAACCACATGGAGAAGGACAGCCGGAGATCTCTCAGGTGAGAGAGACACACACACACACACACACACACACACACACACACACACACACACACACACACACACACACACACACACACACACACACCCCTATCCGCTCATCATAATAAAGGTGTGCTTGTTTTCTGTTCCAGGTCCTCTCTGCTGCATCGGGAGAATCGGTCTTAGGAGAGAGAGTGAGAGAGAGAGACTAAAGGCACACGTGTGGGGGAAGAGGGGCTGTTGAACCCACCCAGCTTACCAGTCACATGACCAGCGTTCAGCATTGCCATTGGTTAACATAACTTCAATGCAGACTGTACGTGTGTCGGAACATACCATCACCCAGTTTGAGAAAATATCATTTTAGATGTCATTTCAGTGAGGCTGCAAATCATGTGTTTATCCTGAATCAGTGAGTTTTGCTTTTGCTTTGATTTAAAAGATCTAAAATGGTATACTACCCTTATAGTAACAGGCGTTATGATACACACTACTTTACTCGACTTGGCTGTCATTTTTAAGCTAAAGAAGTGTTACGACTCTAATCGTGAAGTGAAGTGACGACAATGTGCTTCAGTGGTTTAGTCCACTAGAACCAAAATGGCCGCCAACTGCCTTGTCCTGGAGTGCTCGATGTTTTTCCCGCCTTATTTGGAGCAGTTTGTTGCACTCAGGTCGCTTCGCTATATGTCGCGTATTACCGCGTTTCCCGTAACACTCTCGCATCACTTGAAGGAAATCGTTTGAGTTTTGTATTCAGGATCATACAAACATTGTAAAGAAGACATGATATCTTGTTGTTGTTGCGGATCTTACAAGGAATCGATAGTGTAAACGTTTTAAAAGTTGTGGTGAAACTCATGAATTACATTTTTTCTCTCTGCATTCTGGATAGTTTGGGATAATAAGTCTTTGAGCATCGGTAATAGTCATTTCTTGTGATTAGGTGTACTCTCTGTTGCCTATCTGGGAAATGAAATAATCAATCAAGTTTGGTCGTGGCGTTCAGCTCAAGAGCACTTCAGTAACAAACGTGGGGTTGTGTGTGTGTGTGTGGTTATTTCAGGTGTGTGAGGCCCCTCTATGAAGGCGCCGTGCAGTATTATTATGACCGTGGTATCGTGTAAACATCGTAACCGTGTATATATTTTCGTATCGTCCCCTCGATGGGAGGCGGCTAGGAGCTAGTTGCTGGTAAGCTTCCTCCGCAGCCACCAACTCAAAAAAAAAAATTATGACCTCATGACTTCTCTTCATCTCACCGGCAAAGGTTCAGTTTAGCCACTGAATCGTCGCCGGAAAACAAAACCACCTGTACAAAGCGTTTATTTTGTAATGTGGAAGTGATCTCAAGTTGTTTTTTTCTCTTCTATGGAACTTTCTAATTGTATGTGGGGTTTTTTGTATGTTTTTATTTTTATTTTTTTTGTGTACCGTGGCCCGTCTCTGGGTATTCTTACTAAAGCTCTCAGTGAAAATGAAATTCTATATATATTTTTTCTTTCAAATAAACAGACATGAAATATATTTTGTTGTTGTTGTGGTTGTGTGTGTGTGTGTCATTGGTTCAGACTAACATGCTTTTCTGGCACTTTCCAAAATATTGTTAACATTTTAACATTGGGGAAAAAGTGAAAAAATCCAAAATTGCAAAATGTGTTTTAGGCCACATTTTCACATAGGACTGTCACCTCTCGCTGGTAGACCGAATTAACTGATTAATTGTATTATATTCATTTCTAAATATATAGTACTATTAATTGAAAATGAACATTTGTTGAGATCCTATGAATGAATCCTATGTAGCCTATCTGAGGCAGTGCTGACAACCAAACAGTTTATATCCAATACTTTGATACCAACACGTACTCCAAATGTTCCAAAGGATATGAGGACCTGGAAGAGGACTGCCAGCTGTCCCCGTTGCCAGGCAACAGAGCGTTTATCTCTAAACAACTCTCAAACAAACCAGATTGTTAAGTCTTTCCACTTCTTTTTATCCTATTCTGTTTTTTTTATAGCTGCCGTCTGTCGTCGGGTATTGCACATACGATTTTCACTCATTGCTTATACTTGTGTAAACTGTGAAGTGACAATAAACCCAACTTGAACTTGAACTTGATCTTTCAACTCCGTTTGAAAGAATGATTGATTTAACGGGAATGTGTTTCAGTGCAACGTTCATCACATTCTGCCGTGTGTTCTCTGCTAGCCTGTAGCGCTGCGACTCTTTCTCCTTCAGTGTTTGGCTTCGATGAGACCTTAAAGTGTGTCAGGCCCTTCTGGACGGCTCTGATTTATTTCCCTGAACGCCTGCCTCTCATGGCCCTCCTCCAACACCTGCTCCTCCTTCTTCTCTCTCCTTCCTCTCTCTCTATCTACACCCCCTCTTTCTTAGATCCTCTTCTTTCGGCTGCTCCTCCTCCTTGTCTTTTCCCCTCTCATCTCTTCTACACCTACACCTCCTCCTCCTCCTCCTCCTCCTCCTCCTCCTCCTCCTCTTCTTTCCTCCTCTCCTTTCTTCTTCTTCCTCCTCCTTATTTCCTACACCTCCTTCTCTTCTCCTCTCTGCTCCTCCTCTTCTTGGACACCTCTTCCTCCTTCTCTACCACCTCCTCTTATTTTCTCCTCCTCCTCCTCCTCCTCCTCCTCCTCCTCCTCCTCCTTTTCTACACCCCCTCCTCTTGTATACCTCCTCTTCTTTCCTCCTCTCCTCTCTCCTTCCTCCTCCTCTTACCTCCTCTTCTTTATCCTCTCTGCTCCTCCTCTTCTTTTCTCCTCTCTGCTCCTCCTCCTCCTCCTCTTCTTCGCCTCCTCTTCTTTTCTCCTCTCCACTCCTCTTCTATTCTCCTCTCTCCTCCTCCTCATCCACACCTTCTCCTTCTCTTCTTTTCTCCTCTCCACTCCTCTTCTATTCTCCTCTCTCCTCCTCCTCATCCACACCTTCTCTTCTCTTCTCTTCCCCTCTCCACTCCTCTTCTACACATCCTCTTCTTTTCTCCTCTCTGCTCCTCCTCCTCCTCCTCCTTTTCTTCTAGACCTCTCAGGAGAGGAGAGGAGGGGAGAGGAGAGGAGACAGGAGAGATCCTCTCCTCTCCTCTCTTCCACTCCTCTCCTCTCAGGAAAGGAGAGGAGGGGAGAGGAGAGGAGACAGGAGAGATCCTCTCCTCTCCTCTCTCTGTTTAGCTGCATGGAGGTATATGATACACACAGTATCCTGTGACCTATGTTCCCACTGAAAGGACCCAGGTTCATAAACTGCGTTGGTCGTTCCAGTTCAAACTAGATGGACCCTCGTGGTCTGCCATGCGGGGCCTCCTCCAACATCATGAAACTCTTATCCCAACTCTTATCTAAACACCACTAGCACTAGCAGGATTCGTCGTCCGATGTTATGATAACCGCTCATAACGGTTACAAGACGCCGCAAATATTTGTTTGAGAGGTCAGCCAAACGAGGGAGGGAGAGAGTGAGAGGGACACACACACACACACACACACACACACACACACACACACACACACACACACACACACACACACACACACACACACACACACACACACACACACACACACACACATACGGCGAATAGGCGGACTCCTATTAATTTTTTCCCTCTAAACTTTGCGATTGTGCAGCGACTATTTCGTTGCATTGTTTAACCCTCCAAATATATGATTTACATTTTTTTTTATAATCTTTTGAATATTTCGAATTGTATTCGTCAATGCATTCATATATTTTTTTAAACTTGTTTGTGCTTTTTTTTGCCAATGTTAATACTTTCCCATGCGAATAAAGCAATTTGAATTGCATCATGTAGTAGACAGTAGTGCACAGTCAGACACGTCCCTGTTGTGGTCTCTCTGTACTCCCTCTTCTTGTGTGTCCCTGTCCCGCTCGCTCAGCTCACACATTTTTCCAAGGGGCGTGCACTAGTCTGCGCATGCTCACAACACGCTCGTCGCTAACAGCTGCTGAGACGAATGCCCTGCCCATGGATGGACTCCCTGCTCCCCGTCGACCTCGGTCCGTATAACTCGCCGCGGACCACGGGGACAAGTGCTCCCCCCCACAGCCGGACGTCCTGAGCGGAGGACGGTCAGGGTTCACAGCCCGCCTTTGGGAATTAATAATGGTCGGCGGTCATGTATTACTCTCGTATAGGGTCTCTCGTGCCGAGCAGAATACTGTTATGATATAATAATGATATTATAACATGTATGTTCGTGTAACTACGCGCGGGATGTGGTGCAGAGTGCTGGCTGTGGTGGTGGTGGTGGTGGTGCTGAGCGCGTCGTGCGGAGCTCAGGAAAGGTCCTGCGATGAGCCGCTGGATGTTTACTTTGTTCTCGACAGGTGAGCCGGGATGCTGCGGGATGTGCGTGTTGGATTGACACATTGTGTGTGTGTGTGTGTGTGTGTGTGTGTGTGTGTGTGTGTGTGTGTGTGTGTGTGTGTGTGTGTGTGTGTGTGTGTGTGTGTGTGTGTGTGTGGTGTGTGTGTGTGTGTGGTGTGTGTGTGTGTGTGTGATTCCAGACAATCCCGACAGTATGTGATAAGTTACAATAAACACGGCATAGACATCCATCTATTCCCATGTGTGTGTGTGTGTGTGTGTGTGTGTGTGTGTGTGTGTGTGTGTGTGTGTGTGTGTGTGTGTGTGTGTGTGTGTGTGTGTGTGTGTGTGTGTGTGTGTGTGTGTGTGTGTGTGTGTGTGTGTGTGTGTGTGTGTGTGTGTGTCCGTCCTGTTCACGTTGGATGTCCTCCGCAGAGAGAGAGCGCGAAGTAGAGTGACTCTCTTCTCTCTCCCTCCATGTATGGTTGTGTTTAGCTGGGTTTAGATTACTCAGTTTGTTTGTCACACACACACACACACACACACACACACACACACACACACACACACACACACACACACACACACACACACACACACACACACACATGTTTATAGTAACTTATCACATACTGGAATCTGGTTCATCATAACCGTGAGGAACTAGGTGGTGTTGAAGTTGGAAGAATACTCCTATTCTCCCCCCCCCCCCCCCTCTCCTCTCTCTCTCCTCTCTCTCTCTCTCTCTCTCTCTCTCTCTCTCTCTCTCTCTCTCTCTCTCTCTCTCTCTCTCTCTCTCTCTCTCTCTCTCTCTCTCTCTCTCTCTCTCTCTCTCTCTCTCTCTCTCTCTCTCTCTCTCTCTCTCCTCTGAAGTGGGAAACCACCCTTGGTTCCTACCGAGTATGTGAGGAAGAATAAATAAGTGTGTGTGTGTGTGTGTGTGTGTGTGTGTGTGTGTGTGTGTGTGTGTGAGGTTAACTTGGTCTGGTTATAATGAGTTGTGTTGTGTTCTGTCAGGTCTGGCAGCGTGTCAGGACACTGGGATGAGATCTATGGCTTTGTTCACAACTTGACCAACAGATTCACCAGGTACTGCTCTCTCCTCTCCTCTCCTCTCCTCTCCTCTCCTCTCCTCTCCTCCAGCCTCCCCTCTCTCCTCTCCTCTCCTCTCCCCTACCCTCCTCTCCTCTCCTCTCCTCTCTGTCGTGTTCAGATCTTCGCTCTATTTGTCCAATCCTCGGATACACATATTAACCGTGCTCCAACCGTGGAAAACGGAGAAGACCCGTGCGTAACAATCGAATGAAAAGGGAATTTAGAATCATAAAATATTGAATTAAGACTGCTGAGATACGAATCAACTCAATACAATATTCCATGGAACAGAGAGCCCGAGATTCCCACCCGACAGACCGGATAACCAGTTCACTGTCAGTAGGCCACCCAAAAGTCTGCCCCTTCTTGGATCCAAACACATATTTATCCCTTTGAAACTCTGCCCGGTCTTTGCGTGGTCCTTCTGGTCATTCTTGTCATCCTGTCTAGTATAGTAGTGTTTCACGATCGTTATCAATCCGGCTCTCAACGTCCCGTGGGGCTTGGGGACCACCCCCATTAAACGACACCCCCCCCCTTCTGTCATCCACGACAGCTGCTTCCTTCCCCCGGCGGCATCCGGCCCAGAGGGACATTACGTTACCTATTCTCACACAATCTATTGTGATACACTCCTCCACGGCCTTCTACTGCCCGGGCGAACACTTTCTTAACTAGCTGAGCAATTACATTTGTATCTAACACACTGCTTTTAACTACTCTTTTAACACATGAATACACACTTCTAACTGTCACCCAATCTATATATGTATTATTTATATGAAATACACGTGCATTTTCTCCTCTCCTCTGTTCTCTCCTCCTCTCCTCTCTCCTCTGTTCTCTCCTCTCCTCTCCTCTCCTCTCCTCCTCTCCTCTCCTCTCCTCTCCTCTCCTCTCCTCTCCTCTCCTCTGTTCTCTCCTCTGTTCTCTCCTCTACTTTCCCCTCCTATCCTCTGTTCTCCTCTCATCTCCTCTCCTCTCCTCTGTTCTCTCCTCCTCTCCTCTCCTCTCCTCTACTTTCCCCTCCTCTCCCCTCCTCTCCCTCTCTGTTCTTCTCTATTCTAATGTTGTGTGCTTAGGTTACTATGTCTCGGTCCAGTTTTTTTTTTTGAGACTAGGTCAGAACTTTCGAAGCTACTTTAATTGTTGACTGTATGTTGTGATTCTCTCAGCATAAGTAACTTTGGAGAAAAGTGTGACTGAACGTAGGTGTCACTGTTCTATATCCGGGGGTTTACTGATTTCTGTATTCCTCATCAAACTATGTATTGACACAGTCACATTCCAGTAGTGTAAACCTAGGTGCGATAGAGAGAGATATCTTCTTTATTCAGTAACTAACAGTCAAGGTCAGTATCGCACACGAAAGCCAAAGCAAAGAATAACAGTGAAGATATAATATATAATAATCATGTATCTGTTTATACTGTATGCTTTGGTCTGTTCCTCTCTCTCTCTCTCTCTTTGTTAGTATAACATGCCAGCTTGTGACAGAAGTCACTAATGTCCTTGTTATGAATAGGGTTTACCATGTGAATATGTAACTTGTTATGATCCATTACATAGATACTGAGACACAGAGAGCATCGACAACAACTGCAGGCATTTGTCACAGTATATCCCTCATAGACGGATAGAGATAAGGTTGAAAAGCGGTGTGCATACAGTGTACATTCTGACCTATGGTACTCAGAAGACATCACTGTTTCTTTAGCTGAAATGACCTGTGTGTGTGTGTGTGTGTGTGTGTGTGTGTGTGTGTGTGTGTGTGTGTGTGTGTGTGTGTGTGTGTGTGTGTGTGTGTGTGTGTGTGTGTGTGTGTGTGTGTGTGTGTGTGTGTGTGTGTGTGTGTGTGTGTGTGTGTGTGTGTGTGTTTTAGTCCCAGGCTGAGGGTGTGCTACATCGTATTCTCGAGCAGAGCGGTCGTGGTGCTTCCTTTGACTGGAGACAGGTACACCTCCTCTTCCTCCTCCTTCTCATCACACTCCTCCTCACTTTGAACTCCTCGCTGTCTCCTCACCTCCTTACACATGTTGCTTGCTCTCCTCCTCCTACTGCTGACCATCATCATCATCATTATCATCATATTTATCATCATCATCATCATGTGACATAGTGACCACCATTCAATGTATTTGTGTAATATTGGCTAGTGATCTCTGCTAGCTTACTATCATGTTGTTATGGTATGTCTGGGCATGTTATGGTCTGTCTGGTTATGTTGGTATGGTCTGGTTGGTCATGTTAATATGGTCTATAGTCATGTTATTATGATCGATGGTCATGTTATTATGGACCATAATATGGCTATAGAGCATAATAGCAATAGTCATGCTATCATGGTCTAGTCATGCTATCATGGTCTATAGTCATGTTATTATGGTCTATAGTCATGTTGTTATGGTCTGTCTAGTCATGTTATTATGGTCTGTCAAGTCATGTTATTATGGTCTGGCAGGTCTAAGGTGGAGGCGGGTCTGAAGTTTCTCAGTGAGGTCAAACCAGCAGGAGAGACCTTCATGCATGAGGGGCTGGCTCAAGTAAGGACTTTTACCTTTTATATTGATCAACTGTAACTACAGCTTTTTTTATCACCTATTGGCTATATCAATCACCTATAGGCTATATTGATCACCTATAGGCTATATCGATCACCTATAGGCTATATCAATCATCTTGATGCTATATCGATCACCCATGGGCTATAGCGATCACCTATACTATATGTGGCCTTGTTGACATGAGCTTTTTGAATCTATTGTAATCATGAATTGAAAGCGGTTGTGAGATCACAATGCAAAGAGAGATGGTCTAATCAGACAGAAACAGTGTACAACAGATGTTGACAACCATTGTCAAGACCACCTCCGGAGGTGGTGGATTCAGTCTTGACCGACGAGAGATATGTTGTAGATTAGTGGTCCTCAACTGGTCTGGCCTCAGGACCCACATCTGTCATTAGCCATTAATTCACAATCCAAAACGAAATATAAGTGACTAAAAAGCTGCAACAATTGGGGCTTAACTCAATTAAATAGTAAACCATTGAAACATGAATTTACATTTGAATTACTTTAATTAGTTAATTCATAGACTTCTTTCTTAAGATTAAGGCTTGGTATGTGCTCTTTAACCCACTCAAAATGCCCTCGACCCACCAGTTGAAAACCCCTGATCTAGTAGACAGAATCTCTTGTCGCGTTGTCAAGTTACGTGCTTAGCTCAAACGTCACCTGTCATCAACCAATAGAAAGTAAGGGGGGGGGGGCTATATGCTAATGTATCTGAAACATTTCCCTTGTGTTTCAGATACATTAGTGGTATAAGCATGGCCAGTGTGTTGATGTGTTGATCGACTGATTGGTTGATCAGGTGCACGGGCAGATGAAAGCCCAGACCAGCGTCTCCTCCTCCATCGTCATCACTCTGACAGATGGGAAGCTTGACGTTTACGTCAACGAGCTCACTATCAGAGAGGTACACACACACACACACACACACACACACACACACCACACACACACACACACACACACACACACACACACACACACACACACACACACACACACACACACACACACACACACACACACACGCTCACTATCAGAGAGGAGAGATACACATACACACACAAACACACACACACAGACACACACACACACACACACAAGCTCACTTTCAGAGAGGTACACACACACACACACACACACACACTCCTACAAGCTCACTATCATAGAGGTACACTCACTTACTAACTCTCACTCTCTCTCTCTCTCTCATTCACTCACTCACTCTCTTTGTGTGGTGGTTCTAGGCTGACAAGGTCAGAGGTCGCGGGGCCATGGTCTACTGCGTGGGAGTCATGGACTTCGATCAGAGTCAGGTACTTTAATTTATTGTTGTGTGTGTGTGTGTGTGTGTGTGTTGTCCCCCTATTCCCCTGTTCATCCTTGCTTTCTTCTGTCCTCCTACTTTTCTAGAACACGGAGTAAGGCCAACGTTAGCACCACTTAGCAGACGGATGCTACAATATTAGCTACAGCCCTTCTCTCCTCAATCTTGTCCGTAATGGACGTTTTGTCGGCTGGGAGTATGCCACAATTGGCCCCACATCCCATTAGTTGCCGTGGTTACGGCCCGGGCTGCAGAGCATGTTGTAGAGGAAGTGATTACGGAGAAATACATTAGTAGATAGATCCGTCAGTAAGAACGAGAACGAAAAAACAAATGTGTCAACTCGAAACTACGATAACCAACAGCTCAACTTCTCCATCATTATTTTTGGACAAAAACCAGAGCTACATTTGTCACGGATCCTACCGGAACATGACCCCAGGAATCGGGGGCCATCCTCTGTCACTATCAGAATGTGTAAACACATTTTGTGTCATATTAACTGTTATTGTTCTTTCAGTTCCCATTGAAGTCACTCGGAAAATGCTCGTCTTATTAATTTTAAAAGAGAAAAGACTTTACAAATATTCAGTTTACCCGTCTGGACTACTTTGGATCCTTGCCAGCAACAAACACAGTGGTATCAGTGAGTGGTGAGCGTTCTTTGTCAGATATAGTGAAGTAGTCTTCCACTCGATGTTCGATGAATGGTGAAAGGTTAAGCAGGAGGCAGAGCGCTACGTTCAGAGGGAGTCTATGTGTCTGTTTATAAACCAAAGTGGTTCGGGAGGATCAACAGGTTGGGGGTAGTAGCAGCGCAGCTAATGCTACTGTTGGCCCCACTCAGCTAAGCAAGTGGGCATACATGCTGTGAAATAAGTACGGCTAACAATGAAAACTCGTCAGTCCCATCGTCGTTATGTTATATTAGGGCATATTACTGTTAGCCCCACAGCTAGTGGACGTTTGCTGTTGATAATCAGAAACAACCACCAATTCATTCTGAGCTCATTCAATTTGTTTCAAACTGATTCCTTGAGTTTTGTCACCCGAGCAGATGTGTCCTCTCTGCCCCCTCTTGGCTGACCAATCAGCACTCGGCGATCAGCGGTCGGAAGTTACTCCATCATGATCTAATTACGTGTACGCTCTTACTTCCTGCTTCCTGTCACCGAGGCATCAGATTAAAGTTGTGGGCGGGAGACACGAGCCAGAGCGGAACGCTTCCTTCTCTCGCTTTTCATTTAATATCAGAACAAGGGCTTGAAATAGCCATGAGGATGTTATACTATATTATATTTTAGGATGTATCACTTTCTTCCTTTGTTTGTTTGTTTCATTCATTATTTCGCTTGTTCTTTCTTTCTTTCTCTCTTTCTCTCTTTCTCTCTTTCTTTCTTTCTTTCTTTCTTTCTTTCTTTCTTTCTTCTTTCTTTCTTTCTTTCTTTCTTTCTTTCTTTCTTTCTTCTTTCTCTCTTTCTCTCTTTCTCTCTTTCTTTCTTTCTTTCTTTCTCTCCATCCTCCACTCTTGAATCCAATTTGATTACATTTCAAACCCGTGTTCCGTGTCTTTGAAGAACGACATGTGCATGTGTTTCACCCAAGCGGTCTCAGGGGAACACACAACTCTACAAGACACTAACCCACTGGTCTCAAGTTGTCGTCCATGTTGTCCCCAGCTGTTGGAGATCGCAGACGGACCCGATCACGTGTTTCCTGTCCTCAACGGCTTCCACGCCCTTGGAGATGTCGTTTCAGTGGTGAGCAGCGACAGGACGTGTCATAGGACCTGTCGGATCAGCCAATAGATTTGTATATGTGTGGCAGTGTGATATAGCCGGTAGCGTGACGTGGCAACATCTTAAGTGTGTGACCTCACCAGGTTCTGGACCAGACCTGCAAACCCATGTTCAGGATAGAGCCGTCCACCGTGTGTGCCAACGGTAAGATAGTGACACACATTCATAATAACGTAACATACTGCATTACAACATTTCAAATGACGCAGTATAACATTTAACATATATTACAGTATAGTATAGTATTACTAACAGGGTTATACACTACTGTTAAGTAAGCCAAAACGGTTTAGTCTCTCTATCTCTGTCACTCCCTCACTCACTCACTCACACTCTCTCTCTGTCTCCCAGAGTCCTTCAACATTGTGTTGCGAGGAAGTGGTGTTACTGGGGCTAAGAGAACCGAGGCGGCCCTCTGCACCCTCACTGTCAACCAGCTCACCGCCAGTAAGTACAGACACACTATGATGTCATACACCACCCATAATGTCACACATCACCAGAATATACAACGCAACTCAACGATTACACATCTTAAAGCCAGTGGATGTTCTGCAGTTCAGTGCTACTATAATAGGCCATGTGTAAAGTGTGTCTCTCTTGCCCAGTACTACTGTGCTATTGACAGCCATGCCAGTGTACAGTGCGTCTCTTGTCCAGTGGAAAGTGAGACTCATTTGGGACTACATTTAACTGTACCCAGCAGTCAGACATCAGCTGGTGTTTCTGAGAACAGAGGAGACATTATGAGGTTGTGAATGCTGGAGGGCCTGCGATGTGATTGGTCTAATTTGGAGGGACACCACAGAAGTCAGGTCAGGTCACTGAGCGGGCTCTGAGTTCTTTGATTGTATTTATGCACCATCTCTCTCTCTCTCTCTCTCTCTCTCTCTCTCTCTCTCTCTCTCTCTCTCTCTCTCTCTCTCTCTCTCTCTCTCTCTCTCTCTCTCTCTCTCTCTCTCTCTCTCTCTCTCTCTCTCTCTCTCTCAGCCTATAAAGTGACTACAGTGATGCACACCATTGGTGAACATCTGTTGTGTGCAGGTCCAGTATTGCAGGAAGCTGGGGAGTACGTACACACGTACACACACACACACACACACACACATGCGGTGCACATGCAAATGAATGCACACATGCACACATCTGCAAGAAAGCATGCGCACACACACACACACACACCTGTTATTAACATATCTACTGAAGTATTGATCAGATTAAATGTATTGATATATTGACATATCTATAGATGTATTGATCTGTTTAATTGATTGATATATTCACAGATCTATATACATATTGATCAGCTGAATGTATTCATATATTAACAGATTTATAGCCTCATGTACTAATATATTAACAGGAAATGGGGAGTAAGCATTCATATTTGCATATGGCAAATAAAAACATCTGGAATCTTGAAATATCTATAGTATTGATCAGCTTAATGTGTTGATATACTAACAGATCTATAGACGTATTGATCAGCCTGAACAATGGAGAGTCCTACATCAACAGTCCCATCACCATCTACGCAACCACATGCGTGAGTAACAACTAATAATAACAGACAACTCCTAATAACACATTCTAACTACTTTATAACTCATTAATGTTTAGCAGTAATAAAATATAACTCAGATATAGTTATACGGTTAACTTAACTATAAATATCAGTATAAATTGTGTAGTTGTGTAACATATTATAAAGTAAAGGTAATTAATCATACTAGTAAAAACGAATAACATGACATAATGTGTGTGTGTGGTCTCCAGACCAGTGGGTTGTGGGTTCTATGGCTGATGTTGGTTCTGTTGGCTCTGCTGGCGTTGGCTTTCGCCTGGTGGTTCTGGCCGCTCTGCTGCACCCTGGTGAGTGTGTGTGTGTGTGTGCGTGTGTGTGTGTGTGTGTGTGTGTGTGTGTGTGTGTGTGTGTGTGTGTCATAGTGCCAGGCCAACGAGAGCGCTGAGATGGCGCACTGAACTTCACGAACATATGTGTATTCATTTGAGTTACAGACCAAGCTATGAATAACATCACTGATGTATAATTTAGTCACATTCGCTTATAATCTGTAATTAAGTACCACAAGCTGCGTCACAGTGCCAAGACATACGGTAGCTTGTCGCTAAGTATTACAACATGATCTGTCATTCAAACTTCATTGGAATAGTACTTTTTCATGCAACATTGCAGTACATACAATACACGTGTTAATAGAATCAGTTTAGCATCACAGAGCTACATTAGAGTAGATTATTACTGTATTAATATGTATTACGTATTACTGTAATAATACTGTAAATTTATCTTCATTTATCAATACATTTAGATTTCATTTAACTATATTTTTGTTTATACAATTTTTATTTAGTTAGTTGTTTTGTTTTTAGCTTAGGTATTAGTATTTTTGTGTGTGCATTTATTCCCCCTGTGTCAACTGTTGCACCTTAATTTCCCTCGGGATTAATAAAGTAATCTGAATCTGAATCTGAATCTGAATTAGATTAGATTAGATTAGATTAGAGCGGATCCTGAAGTCATGTGATCGCTGTGTGTTCACAGGTCATAAAGTCATGTAATCGCTGTGTGTTTACAGATCATGAAGTCATGTGATCACTGTGTGTTCACAGATCATGAAGTCATGTGATCACTGTGTGTTCACATGTCATGAAGTCATGTGATCACTGTGCATTTTTACAGATCACAAAGTCATGTGATCACTGTGTGTTTACAGGTGATCAGGGACCCGCCTCCGAACCGCCCTCCTCCTCCTCCTCCCCCTCCGCCGGTTAGTACTGAATTATAAATAATATTCATCTTTTACATAAACATCTCTATGAGTCAGTGTTCAGACGTTTACCAGCCTGGTTCTCTGTAGGAGCCGGAGGAGGAGGCACTGCCCAGACACAGGTGGCCCACGGTGGACGCCTCCTACTACGGTGGTCGGGGCGCTGGAGGCATCAAGCGGATGGAGGTCAGTTTAGATCTTTATGTAGCTTTATTGATACCACGCGTTACTGATACAACGGACGTGGTGTGGTGGGGTGTGGTGTTTACGTTACCATAGGCACGTTGTTGATTTAAAGGCAAGCTGAATCCATGAGAAGACATGACTGATTGTATGAATGTAGTAACGTTTACAATAACGTAAACGCCGTAAAAAAGACAGACCAGATCATAAGACAAGATGTACGGTAAGGTAAAGTATATTTTAGTATTAGTGACCAAACCTCACCAAACCTTAAATACATCAGTTGTGATGTGATGTGATATTACTTCATTCATTAGAGATTTATTTTGTCTGTCCTAAGGTACACTGGGGGGACAAGGGCTCCACGGCAGAGGGCGCGCGCCTGGAGAAGGCTAAGAACGCCGTGGTGACCATGCCAGACCCAGGGGAGGAGCCAATCTTACCCAAACCCCCGCCCAGGCCGCCTCCCACCTACACCCCCCCGGAGCCCTCCATGTGGTATAGTCCCATCAAGGTGGGTGCTGAAAACAACATGATGGGTTCATCCAAATTATTTGGTCCTGGAAATGTTTGGCGCCCAGGTCATGTTCACACACACCTTCCCTTTTTTTTACAGGGATTCAAATTGATTCCCTGTTGAAATTAATGAATGAATATTTGTTCCAGGGCCATATGGATGCTCTCGTGGCGTTGCTACGACGACAGTACGACAGAGTGGCCATCATGAGACCCTCAACCCAGGACCAGGTAACCCTGAACTATGACCCCTGGACTGACCCTAACTCTGACCTATGACTGCTGGACCATCCCTGACCTATGACCCCTGGACTCACCCTACCCTATCCTAACCTAACCCTGACCCTGAACTAACTTTAAGACACTGTAGTACAAGCGCTAATCCCATAACCCTTGTAATGCAGTACAGAGGACAATCTAGTGGTTAGGGTTTTCGGCCTCAATCCCACAACATTCCACAACCTCCCTGTACACATCCTAGTGTAGGCCCCCTAAGCTGTTCAAAATGTGCTGTATTTTGCTTTGGATTAAAGCGTCTTCTCCAAAACTGTAGCTCAACCCTTACCTCTTTCCCCTCCCTCCAAAGAATTGTACTCAAACACTTGTACTCAAACACTCCACAACCTTGGCTAGGCATGACAGGTGTATGTATACTGCCACCTCAACTTCCCTCTAAACACACAGAGCATTCAGACAGTGTTACATCGCAAGACATGCATGTTCTTGACATAACTATACAGTCAACCGTATAGTTATAAACACATCCTAAACACATAGTATTCGTAGGTTAGGTCAACATTGTTTTAATTGACCTATATATCTGACCTATATGTGTTTTATTAATTCATTCCAATGTTGTTGTTTTTGTTTCACAGGGACGCTGCATGAACTTCACCCGAGTGCAGCATCGATAGAGAGAGATAGAGAGAGAGAGGAAGAGAGAGAAGAGAGAGGACCGGAAATCTAATAACCTGTTGGCGGAATATAACAAGACACACATACACACACACACACACACACACACACAGCTTTAATCGAATAAAATGACCATGTGCCTGTTCAAATAGATATAGACCATATCTGTTTCATGGTGTGTGTGTGAATGTGTTGTGAAAAGTGTTTCAAGTTGTCTTGTAGAGTTGACCTTTTGACAGGTCATGCAGATGAACGTTTGAACCCAAGAGGAACTTTATTTTTTTAATCTGAGAATGACAATGAGGAATGTTTTTATTTCTGGTCTTATTATTTTTATTTTTATTGTATTTCTTTTTTCAGAAATCCGGTGTGCTCACTAGAAGTGCTGTGACTTCAACAAATAGTTATACACTGTGTGTTAAACTTGTATGTTCTTCTCTTGTATTTTCTGTTTTTCTGTGGTTTGAGTAGTCTGTCCCAGGTTTTAAGTCAGAATGTTAAATTAGCATTGGGGACCACGTGTCAACAATGTGATGTGACTTCCTTTCCTGTCATTTGGCCCCCTCTACTGGCGGTTCAGTGCTATTACAGTTATCACAGCTATCTCTGTCAATGACATTGATAGATTTTTCCAAGATCTATTTTTAAACGTTGGTGCACCCAACATGCCCAGATTCATGCACAGATTCAACACTACCGTTGTGTCAATAAATATATTGTATCTTGAATTGTTTTGCCAGTGTTTTAATTAAATATACAATATCTGTCTACTAGAGTAATTATTGTGAATCAATAATAGTCGTAAGAATAAGAATGTATGGTTGCCGGTAAATAATGTAATATGTAAAAGTATATTATTATAGTAGTATAGTATATATAGTATTACACAGTATATATAATATATATATATATATATATATATATATATATATATATAATATATATATATATATAATATATATATATATATATATATATATATATATATATAATAATAATATAATAAAAATAAAATAGAACTCGTTTTATATGTATCGATATTATATCTATGGTTTTGGATGTTTACTTCAAACATTCATTGTTGAATATTAAAAAATATGCGTAGAAATACTTCATTTATTTCTAAAATGAATGTCTTACAATCGTCGCCTACTTCAAAGCACGACTCTCGTGGAGTTCAAAGGGAAGACCAAATTTGGTTCCCGGAAGTAACCAGGAAACAACACGATACGACTGGCCCGTTCACTTTCTAGAAAAAAAAACAATCATTCTGACATTTCGTGAATTGTACTGTATTGTGTCAAATGTAATTATTTTTTAATTCGCGGCGATCCACATAAAAATGATCCCGGATCATGTTATGTGATATTATATGACTCTATTCTATTTATTTGGGTGATATTTGCTCAGGATATAGCGGAGGCACCGACGAGGGGACCGCTTTGTAACTGGACAGCACTGCAGCCTGGGAACAGCCCACCACTCACTGGTGTTCCTGTCCTCCAGTGTCCTCTCCACTATACAGTGAAACGTGTGTGTGTGCTGGTGGTGTTGTTGTGTGACTCGATGTTTATTAAGTATCCGGACGAACACGTCGTCGACCGCCAGACCCCGACAAATGGTACGAGTTTACTGGATTATTATTTCCCTTACGAATCGATACAAACCGCACGCCTCTTTTAAAAAAAAGCCTGAAAAACCTGCATGTGTGTGTGTGTTGCTTGACATTCTCGTGCAGTGTAGTAGAGCAGCGATCCGTTACACTGGGTAAATACCTCCACCGAGCCCGCCTATAAATAATGAACCGTGCGTTGATAACACGGGTATTGAGTTTGGTTTTTGTCGGCCCCTCATCCTACCCGAATAGCACATGTTAGAACCAAGGGCGATCGACATACATACAGTACACCCTTCTAGAAGCCAGTCGGACTGGTTTCTAGACTATTAACGCGGGCCATATTGAGCTGTGTGACCAAGTGAAAACAGCTGTTAATTCCCAAACCGTTCGCACCGGCTTGGCTCGTCTCCCCCCCCCCTTCTCCCTCTCTCTCTCCCCCCCCCCCTGTAGCTAGAGTCGGGTTTTGCGCATAAAGTGCAGAGGCGCACGATGCTGCTGAAAGCGGCGCAGGAGAAGGCGGTGCATGGCGGCGGCGGCGGCGGCGGGGGGCACAAGGAGCCGAGCAGCTACCACCACTGGCCCGTTCTCCTCCCGCAGAGAATCCGGCTGTACACGTACGAGCAGGTCCCCCAGTTCCTGAAGGAGAACCCCTTCATCACGGATGGATACCGAGCGCACCTCCCCTCCAAGCTCTGCCTCAGGAGGTGAGACCTCACGGCGTGTGCTGTATATTTACAATACACGCGAGTTATTAAATGTGTGTGTGTGTGTGTGTGTGTGCGTGGGACAAAGTCATACCGTTAGTGTGTGCGCTTATAACTGTGCATTCACGCATGTGTTCACTCTAGAATTGTTAATGATTAACTTCACATCACATATTTAACTGGACTGTCTGCACTCAACTTATACTAGTTTATACTGTTATATTTATACTGCAATTGTGTAAATATGTGCATTTTTGTATTGTGTGTATTTGTGTATTTTTGTAATTTTGTAACTTTTGTCATTTTGGGCACATTTTTGGAGCTGGGAATTACATGTGACTGTACATTGTACCTTATACATGTGACAAATAAACCGAATCTTAATCATATTCAGCATGTTTTTACATACACACTCATAGACCGATCTGAAGGGGCGGCTAGCAGCTCAGTCTGTTGGGACTTGGGGCTGTTGAGGAACCGAAAGGTCGCCGGGGTGCCCTTGAGCAAGGCACCAGACCCCTACACTGCTCCCCGGGCAGCTGTATATACAAATAGCTGCCCACTGCTCCTAATACTAGGATGGGTTAAGAAAGAGAAACTAATTTCACTGTGTGTGTGTGTGTACATGTATGTGACCAAGGAGGATTCAATCCTCCAGATATCGACTTCAATCTTAATCGACCAGCCAGATGGATTAACTGCCATGGATACTTCTTCTTCTTCTTCTTCTTCTTCTTCTTCTTCTTCTTCTTCTTCTTCTTCTTCTTCTTCTCTCCAGTATCTTCACGTTGTCCAACGAGACTGTGAACATCTGGAGCCACCTGCTGGGCTTCCTCCTGTTCTTCACCCTTGGCGTCCATGACCTCACCTCCGTTCTCCCCTCGGCGGACGCCAGCCATGAGGACTACCTCATCTACGCAGTGGGACTCTTCTGCTTCCAAGTAAGTGTGTGTGTGTGTGTGTGTGTGTGTGTGTGTGTGTGTGTGTGTGTGTGTGTGTGTGTGTGTGTGTGTGTGTGTGTGTGTGTGTGTGTGTGTGTGTGTGTGTGTGTGTGTGTGTGTGTGTGTGTGTGTGTGTGTGTGTGTGTGTGTGTGTGTGTGTGTGAGAGAGAACAGTCAAGCTCCATTCAACTCCAGTCTCTCTGGAGTAAGGCTGTAGTATTACGGGCTGTGATGTGGAGGACCTATAGTCTGTTTGTCTTTTTAATATGTGACTGTCAGTGTCATATTATTCAACCGCTCCACTGTCTATAAGCCAGATATTATCATAACTGGTGATTGTTGTGTGGCGTTGTCATTTACACTTTGTGTTGGTATTCACTGCATTGGTTTCACAGACACAAGAGGGTTAATCGCCATGTGTACGTGTGTGTGGAACGCATACAAACACACACACACACACACACACCTCTTCCCTCTGAGGCTGGTAAGCCATTAGCCTTAGCACAGCTGCTAAGCTGTTAGCTCTTAGCTAACATGTCTGTTGTAACCCATGTTAACTGTACAGCGACTCCACTAGCATTGATGGATATATGCGTAGCATCGGTAGCAGTTGGGGTGCCTGGGGGGGTCTGTGACCCCTTGATTGACATTTGAGACCCCCTGAAAGCCTCAACAGCAACATTTTGGGGGGGTCTCTGGGCAAATCTTTAAAAACATATTTGTCACAAAAAAGGTATTTTTAAAAGCTTTCAGTGATAATTATTCGAATTGAAAAATATGTATTAAAAAAATATGAATGTTGATGAATCAACATTCAACCCCGCCCCCTGCTCCAGGTGTGTTTAACGTTAAACCCCGCCCCCCTGCTCCAGGTGTGTGTAATGTTAAACCCCGCCCCTTGCTCCAGGTGTGTTTAATGGTAAACCCCGCCCCTTGCTCCAGGTCTGTAACGTTAAACCCTGGCCATTTGTAAACCCTGGACCCCCTGGTCCAGGTGTTACATTAAACCATGTCCTCCTGCTCCAGTTGTGTTAACCGTTAAAACCCGCTCCCCTGCTCCAGGTCTGTGTAATGTCCCTGCACCAGGTTTGTTTAACATTGAACCCTGCCCCAGATGTGCGTAATGTAAGACGTCACCCCCTATTTCAGGTGTATGTAACATTAAACCTCGCCCCCGCCCCCTGCTCCAAGTGTTACGTTTAACCCCGTCCCCCTGCTAGATACAAGATACAAGATATTTTATTGGCCATTTGTAAGTACATAGGAATGCTTACTCCCCATTCCCTCCTGTAGTATACATCTCCTTTAAAACAACACCATAAAAATAATAATAATATATACAATAAAAATAAACAAAAAAGAGCAGCAAAGTGACTTAAATTATATTTACATGTTTTGAATGTATGTTTTTTTGATTTTTTACAAGAATCTTTAAAAGCATTTTAAAGTTCCAGTAGTGCAGCAGCATCATGAAATAATAATTAATAATAATTCATTGCATTTTATATAGCGCTTTTCAAGACACCCAAAGCGCTTTATGAATACAGTGCAGTACAGTGCAGTTACTGTGAGTCCAGAAAGTCCAGCAAAGTATGTAAGCGTAATGTTAATGACAATGTTATGAAAGTGAAAGCGGCAGCACTCCTAGCAGTTCAGTAGGCCACTGCCTGTGGATAAAAACGATCCTATCCTGATCCAGTTGGGTTTACCGTTAAACCCCGCCCCCTGCTCCAGGTCTGTGTAATGTTAAACCCTACCCCCCCTGCTCCAGGTCTGTGTAATGTTAAACCCTACCCCCCCTGCTCCAGGTCTGTGTAATGTTAAACCCTACCCCTTGCTCACGTATGAAACGTTAAAACCTGCCCCCCGCCCCCTGCTCCAGATGTGTGTAACGTTAAACCCTGCCCCCTGCTCCAGATGTGTGTAACGTTAAACCCTGCCCCCTGCTCCAGATGTGTGTAACGTTAAACCCCGCCCCCTGCTCTGGATGTGTGTAAAGTTAAACCCCGCCCCTCTGCTCCAGATGTGTGTAACGCTAAACCCCGCCCCCTGCTCCAGATGTAAAGTTAAACCCCGCCCCCTGCTCCAGATGTGTGTAAAGTTAAACCCCGCCCCTCTGCTCAGCTGTGTGTAACGTTAAACCCCGCCCCTCTGCTCCAGCTGTGTATCGTTAAACCCCACCCCTCTGCTCCAGCTGTGTAACGTTAAACCCCTCCCCCTTCTCCAGCTGTGTGTAAAGTTAAACCCCGCCCCTCTGCTCCAGCTGTGTGCAACGTTAAACCCCGCCCCCTGCTCCAGCTGTGTGTAAAGTTAAACCCCGCCCCTCTGCTCCAGCTGTGTGTAACGTTAAACCTGCCTCTCTGCTCCAGCTGTGTGTAACGTTAAACCCCGCCCCCTGCTCCAGGTGTGTATGCTGTGTTCTGTTGGCTACCACCTGTTCTCCTGTCACCGGTCTGAGCGGACGTCCCGTCGCTGGCTGGCCCTTGACTACGCAGGGATCTCCGTAGGAATCCTCGGCTGCTATGTCCCGGGGATATACTACGCCTTCTTCTGCAATACTGTGAGTACAGTTTATACAATACTGTGAGTACAGTTAATACATATTGTTGCCTGTAATACGGTGAGTATAGTTAATACATATTGTTTTCTGTATTCCTGTGAGTACAGTTAATACAATACTGTAAGTACAGTTCAAACGTATTGTATACTGTGAGTACACTAGAGTACACTATACTGTGAGTACACATGTTGTTTGCTGTAATACTGTGAGTAAAGTTAATACAAGTTGTTTAATGTTATATTATGAGTAAAGTTAATACCTGTTGTTTACTGTGAGTACACTAGTTAATACATGTTGTTTGTTGTAATACTATGAGTAAAGTTAATACATGGCGTTTACTGTTATACTGTCAGTATAGTTAATACATGCTGTTTACTGTAATACTGAGTATAGTTGATACATGCTGTTTACTGTAATACTGTGAGTACACTAGTTAATACATGTTGACTACTGTAATACTGTGAGAATAGTTAATACATGGTGTTTACTGTAATACTGTGAGTACACTAGTTAATACATGTTGTTTACGGTAATACTGTGAGTACACTAGTTAATACATGTTTACTGTACTACCGTGAGTACACTAGTTAATACATGTTGTTTACGGTAATACTGTGAGTACACTAGTTAATACATGATGTTTACGGTAATACTGTGTGTGCAGTTAATACATGTTATTTACTGCAATACTGTGAGTATAGTAGATATATATATATGTATATATATGTATGTATGTATGTATGTATGTATGATAATATATATATATATATATCTCTGTCAGTTGACGTGAATTGACCAATGGGTGGAAGACACTCATGAATTCACCTCCGTAGGATTTCCATCGAGTCTCTCTTTTCCCGTGTTTTGCGTGCAGTTCTGGCGGCAGCTCTACCTGGTGATGATCCTCTCTCTCATCCTGGGCGTGTTCCTCGCCCAGGTGCACCCGCGCTACCTGAGCAACGACTGGGGCCGCATGCGCACCGCCATCTTCTGTGCGGTGGCGGGCGGCAGCGTGGTGCCCGCCTTCCACTGGGTGTGGCTTAACGGGGGGCTGCGCACGGACGCCGTGGAGGTAACGCCCCGCCGCTTTCACTGGAAAGATATCGCCCTCATGTCATTGTAGCTAGTTTTTGCTTCACGGGGGCCCCTACACATGCATCTGGAGTTTCAGGTTTCCAGTTGGACCGCAATTCATGCAGGGGAAAAGTGAGCACCGACTCCAGCAGGCACACCGTGTCTTTTTCTAATCTCGTCGTGTTTATGTTGTATTTGGCTTGTTTACTTAAAGAGCTCTACTTAAAAAAAAATTGGTTAGACTACCATGACCTTTTGAAGTCTCACATTCAGATTCAGATTCAGATAACTTTATTTATCCCGAGGGAAATTAAGGTGCAACAGTTGAAACAGGGGGAATAAATGCACACAAAATATACTAATACCTAAAAACTAAATAACAACAAACTAAACTGAACTAAACTAGTATAAACAAAATATAACTAAATTAACTCAAATTATATTTTGTTTATACTAGTTTTATTTAGTTAGTTTGTTGTCCTTGCTTATGACAAAGAATAGAGGCTTTAAAATAGTTTTGTCGCAAGCTCCACAAAATGATTGAATGAAACTGTGTACACATACTGATCTTGGACAGTATGGTTTCTATTGTTTTTCTTTTTATATAAATAAGCACATCAAAATACAAAATAACCCAGCAACACAAGTGCAATAAGCACAGATTATTTGACCAGTTTTCTTAACAAACGCAGATCCCATGACGAACGGCTGCTAGAGTTAGTGCTCACTTTTCTAGGCCCACCATCCCAGCATGCATTGCAGTCCAACGGTAAACCCGAAACTCCTGATGCATGTACTGTAACACAGGTGTTGACGTTGTGGATGTAGCAGTTACCAAGCCGTGTCAAAGTCTACCCTCTAGTGACCCCCATCACAAGTGGGAGTGTCCACCACAGATGTATGACGGACACATCAGCCGTCCAGTTGGCACAGTCCACTGTGTAGGCTGGAAGGCTTGATGGGTCCGTCATGTGACCACCAGGTGTGAGGGGCGGTTAGTTGTTTCTGGCACCACAAGTGGGAGCGTATTCCCAGAGCGTATCTTTTCCCGGGATAAAAGCGTGCGTGTGTGTGCGTGTGTGTGCGTGCAGTTGTTCCTACCTCGTATCATGGTGATGTACCTGATCGCTGGTGCGGCTTTCCTCTTCTACGTCACCAAGGTCCCAGAGAGATACTTTCCAGGTAAGACGCCCCCCATGCTGTCAGACCACCAGACCGCCACCTCTTGTCACATTATATCATCCTATACATTAACCCAAGGTTATATAATGTATAGATTAACCCCAGACATTTGATTTATTTCTATATTTTTCTATATTTTATTGTTGTTTTTTTTGCACAATTTCGGCATGGCACTGCCACTCTCATTGCAATGCATATTCTGTTTGTGTATGTGTATGTGACAAATAAAGTTCTTGAATCTTGAATCTTAAAAAATGGCGTAATCTCTCGTGTAACCCCCGTATTGACTGTGTGTTCTGTGTCCCCCCCCCCCCCAGGCCAGATGAACTACGTGGGGGCCAGCCACCAGGTGTGGCATGTCCTGGTGGTCCTCATGTTCTACTGGTGGCACCAGACCGCCGTCTACATCATGCGCTTCAGACACAGCCAGCCCTGCCCCGGCCGCGCTAGCGCCGCCCACTAGCGGGTAGACCAGCCAATGGACTTTTACATTGGAGGAGGCTAGCGTTGGTGAGCTAGCATAGAGGCAATTGCCCAACAACAACAACAACAACAACAACAACAAAACAGAACTTTATAGCCAGGGCAGCTGATAATGGCGGCTAATGATTTGCAGAGGTAAAAACCCTCACCCAGGGTTCCCATGGTGAGTTTCGGGCTACTAAGGGCTAACGGCTTACTATGCCTTTTAAATGTGTTAGGGACCGTCCAACTAGTGGTTGGCTTCTGAACTGCTGGTAGCCCTTGGTAGACATTTGCTCTCCTATTTCCCACCAGGTGTGTAAAGGCACTAGAGTCAGCAGAGAGGGTGTCCTAGCTGTATGACAGAGAAGCCTACCACTTGGTACAGTCCACTTGGTTAGGCTGGTAGGGTTGATCTGTCCATCGGACACTCCCACTCGAAGGTGACTTCTCACACACACCTGGTGGCAAAATACGAGGCCCTTTTAAACAATTATTGAATCCTTGACCCCCATACTACTCTGAAGAAGTTGTACTAGCATGGTTCTGAAGGAGTGTAGTCAATGTATATATCGTGTATATCCACAGGGAATTATAACCTCTGCTACCTGACAGACGACTCGAGGCCAGTCATCCTATTCCCCAGAGAGGGCTTTGAGGGGATACGAAGGCTCCTGTTAAACTTTAGGAGTCTCCACACTTTTATAGTTTTTAGAGAAACAACCGCAGGTTGTTTTTCCGATCAGCCGATCAAAGCGATCAATCAATGAAATGATAATCTAGGCATGCGTTACTGAACCCAAATGTGTGTGTGATATTTTGAGTATACTGAATGCTGACACAAAAAAGTGTTTTGGGCCTGAAAGCGAGGACCCGATGACTGAGAATGTTTTAAACAGTCTGTGAACTGCCCCTTCAAGATGAGGAAATATATCATGTGTTTATTATAAATTGAATGTCTGATTTTAATTAACCATTTCCAAATCGGGAGTGTCCCACTTGTGATTGTCAATAGGGGGTCGATTTTGAAAACGGCTAGCGATGGCTAATCAACGTCCACACCTGCTGGTGAAATATATTTAACCCCTCCCCTCGAGTTCAGGTCAATGTGGTGCGGTCGCCAGCCTCAGGTGGAACAAAGCGTTGAACAACCTAAACTTTTACCGGGACATAGGACCCAGAAGGTCAACTTGAAATCTTTTTGTGTTCTTTTTGTTTGTGTGTTCTGGTGTCATCGTCTGGACGCCCTGCTGGGGGGTCCTGTTACGAGGGGTGGCGGCTCTATTTTATGGTTTTGTTTTGTGAACTGAAATGTTTTATGTTTTAATTGGTGCAATCATAGTAATACATGCGGTAACCCATGCATTGCTACCCATACTGACACGCGCATTAGTGAATTCCTGTTTGAGGTTTGCCTGAGTGGATATCTGACTCGCACGTGTTGGATTTGAATAGGGAAATGTCCCACTAATTGGTTTCAGCCAGTTTCCCCCCCCCCCCAAGAGCCAATGAGAACAGGTGAACTTTTATCCTTACTGTGACACGCTGCGGCCCGGAGGCCGGTGATTGGTCAGATTCGTATTAATCAAAAGAGCAATGGCAGGTTGCTGGAGGATGTGGTTCTGTTGTTGTGCCAAGAAGCTCCGTTTATTTTGAGTTCTCTTCTTTTAATGGTTTTATTTTAAACATGGAGATGCAGCACGGGTTTTATGGACTTCAGAGGTGTGTGTGTGTGTGTGTGTGTGTGTGTGTGTGTGTGTGTGTGTGTGTGTGTGTGTGTGTGTGTGTGTGTGTGTGTGTGTGTGTGTGTGTGTGTGTGTGTGTGTGTGTGTGTGTGTGTGTGTGTGTGTGTGTGTGTGTGTGTGTGTGTGTGTGTGTGTGAAACACACACACAACCAGTGCTTGTTTTTCCCCACATGATTACCACATGTGTTCTGTTTGGTTGCTCTGTCAAATATATTTTAATATTTGGATTGATTGAATAAAAATAGAAATTAATCTGTAAAGACGCTTGTGACTTTATTTGATTTTGTTAAACTGCTGTGAGTATGTTCACTTTGTGATAGCAACATAGACGTTTAGCGGGCAAGTCAAAGACACCCGTGTGTGTGTGTGTGTGTGTGTTGTAATGAAAAATTCCTATGTGGTTTTGCATGATCTTTTTCAAGGTTTGCTTTTACTCGGTATTGTTTGTTACACAAAACCATCTGGAAGATCTTGAACAGACTACCAACTGCTCATTCCACTGCACCACTCATATAGTTACAATTCTGGTTGGATTTATATCCATATATTTATTTATATTCGACATTTCAAATGCCACATTGTCATTTCAAAGATGGTGCTTTTTAGGCAGATGTCCTTTCAAACGGTAGATTTTATTAAAATACTGATAAACAAGGTAACTGTGGAAAAACCTGACATGCTTCTTTATATTAGGATTCATGTCATGCACAGCGTTTATAATATCAAATAACATCCGACCACATTATGAGCACAGTCTTTGTGGCACAGTGGAGAGAGCCGTTGGTTAGAGGCTCAAACTATCTGGGTTAAACTACTGCGATGGCAGTTTCATAGAAACCTTTTACTTCTGGAAACCCAGCAATATAATCACTGCCAACCATGTCCCAAGCCAGCACCTCTGTGTCCTAGTGGATTGAGCTAGTGACCATCTATCCTGAGGTTAGTCTCCTTCGCAATGTAATCATTTTACAAAAGTAAATATGTTCGGGGAGAGCGAGAGGGGGCCTGTTGCACCTGGTGAGGTTTTTCTGTACAGACTGGCTGAGAACGGCTGTTTACTGTTTAATATGTCTACAGAATATTATTGGAACTACAATATGTACTGCAGACAACACATAACTAGTACCCAATGCTGTAGGGTTGACTGTAGCAGGCAACTCTATAACACTGGGTACTACAGTAAAAACTACAATACTAGGTACAGAACAACCCAATTTTGCTTGGGCGCTACAGGTCAACCACGAGAGACAAAACACACAAGGTAAGGCTCTGGGAGGAGCAGAGCCTGATGGGAGATGAGGTATGTCTGTTTAAACTACAAAAACAATACTACAAGTACACCTTGACTTATGAGTCAATAAAATATGTACTTTAAATTCCCAGACGGAAATTGTGCCACAACAGAAACTACAGGACACTATTATTAAAAAGATCAGAAAAAGACACTAAAAAACACTACAATTAACCGAAAGTAGACTCATAATAAAATCTTAATAGACAGTACCATTCATACGTTACATTCATATTTCTTGTAAACGTTATACCCAACACAACAAACACAACCACACATTCATCGTCACACAGCGTGGACCTGTGCAGTTAAGGCTGATAATATAAGTAACTTATTCAGTATTACCTCTGACGATGAAGAGGGTTAATGGGCTCTGGTCAGTGAAGAAGAGGTACAATGTGCTTCATGTTTAATATAAAATTAAATATGAATACAGGCTCCACTACAAAACCCCTTGGTACATGGAGAACTCTGTAAAGAGCTGGCAGTTAATAACTTTAAACTTAGTGACAGTGAATAGCTTTAAAGTTGAAAGGAGTTAGCTAGTGGCTAACTTGCACGCTAACACTGCTGTCTTAATGTAAATTAACTAAATACGATGTCTTGTGACACAAATCTCTATGGTTCATAGCGGAGAAAGGGTTGCAGACGAATATGATTTATTTTTGAGCTTGTTATATTGTTGTTGTCATGACTTACCAGGAATTACAACACATTACAATAACAAAACACACACGCCAGTGGTGGTTGTGACCCCCATCAACATCATAAGCTGTACTTATTTGTTTTATCTATAAATAGACTATGCGTGCATTCCTTTTTTTTAAGGTCAAACCCTGTCCATAACACTTCGCTATCCAACACGCTATCTTTCAGGAGCATTATTATTTAATTTAAAAGTTCTAAGTCCTAAATGAAAAAGCACACACTTAAGTTACACACAAGTACACACACACACTTGACATGTTAGTTGAATTGACCTGAAGATCCTCTCTGTATCTAAAATGTTCACTATAAAGACATTTGATCATCCCTTCATTTCCCTGATGGAGGCGCGTTTAACAGCACAAATCCACAATCATCTCCTCTCTGGGTTTTCTTTCTTGGACGGGTTTCTAAAGAAACACAACCTAGGCTGGTCTCTTTGTCGGTAAATTGATCTTGGACAGAGGCAGCATAATGATTACAGTGTCTATGTAGCCTAGCAAATTGGTGGGTCCAATGATCTGTTAACATCTGTTAAAATCACAGATGCATATACTTTACATATTTTTATAGTTACATATACACTATATTATTTTGTAGTAGGCAAATGGGGTTATATACTCAAAAACAAATAATATCATCAGTGTTTTTATTGGAAATCTGTTCCGGATATGATATAAAATACAAAGTTCGACTTCCGGTTATGGCGTTGGTACGATAGGTCGCATGGCGTTTGCGCCCTAATACTTTTTCGTTTTGAAACATATACACCCAGACTTTTGTTCTTTTTTTTTCATTTGAGAAGTCATTAGAAGTGCCTCAGCAACTTTTTCTTTGCCGAAATTAGTAAATCTCACAACATTCGCGGCAAAAGTCAGCAACAACTGACTCGGCTCTTCAACTCGCAAGATAAAGACGCTAGCAAGGTAGCTCCCAGTGCAACCGCTAACACGTGAGATGCTAATCGGCGAGCTTGCGAAGACGTGACAAGTGAATTTACCGCATTGTTGAAGACTGCCATGGCCCCAATCCAAGCCACTCTCCAGAAAAAAATCAACGACACCGTGGCCACACAGTACCACCATCACCGAAATGGAGACGGCTTTTACCGCACATTCAGACTGAATCACCACCCTGGAGCTCGAGGTGGCCACACTGAAATCCAAGCCGGAGACCACTACCCAGGTGACGGAGAAATTGCAGCTGGCTGTCGAAGACCTGGTTTCACGTTCCGAACGACAGAATCCCCGAGTGATTGACAGAAGGAACAGACGGGGGGACGCGTGTTTCTTCATGACGTCATTGTTTAAGAATGTTTGTCGGAGATGAGGCAATTGGATACCGTGGAACTGGACCGTGCGCCCACCGCAGTCCGGGACCGAAACCACCGCAAGGATCCCGGAGCCATTTATTGTCCGGGATGTCTCATACCAAGGACACCCCATCAGGATCTTTTGAAGACTTCAGCGCTACACTTACCAAAAGCGGGCCACCTTCAACAAAGTGAAGTCGCTGCTCTTAACTGATGGAGTACGCTTTGGCCTGAGCTACCCAGCCCGCTTGCGGGTCACTATCAACGGACAGACTGCGCGGAGGATGCAGAGCGTTTCTACCGGGCCCATTGCAGTAAATGAATGACGGATTCATAGCAGTAAGTGAATGAACAAGACTCCGTCCACACACCCCCTCTGATTCATATTGTTTAATTTATTTGATTATTGTTCGCTTAGTGCAAAAACTACAGGTGGAACCCATGTCCACGTTAATGTCGTCCCTCCCCGTCGTTGGTCGGAACCCATGTCCACGTTAATGTCGTCCCTCCCCGTTGTTGGTCGTCCTGATGCCCCATAGTGGTCCGTGAATGCAATTGCAAGTGGGCCGCTGTTGGTCGTGTTGTTAGGCACGTCGTCTTCCCGGTCGTTGGTCTTGGCGGCCTCCCCGTCGATGGTCGTCCTGATTAGTGATGTCGGTCGCGAACGAGCCGGCTCAAAGAGCCGGCTCTTTTTAGTGAACGACGGGAGCCGGCTCGCACCCGCGAACGAGCCGTTATTGATTTGTTACGGGTGCGCTCGTTCACTGCCAGTGACTGAATGTCACGCGCATGCTGTGCATCACGTGAGGATAGATGAGGAGGGGCGGCGTGGGTCAGTGCTGGTTGCTAACAGAGGGAGGGGAGAACACACGGGGAAGTGTCAGATTGCGTCGCGCATATAAGATGAGTGAAAGTAGGAAAAGAAGCAGCCCTTGGCGGCATTTTAACAATTGTGCAAAGGCAGAATGCAGAATTTGCAACATGAAGCTCTCATATAGAACAGGGTCCACAAACCACCTCCACAGGCACTTTTTCTATACTGAAATAGAGCCCTGCTGTTTTGTTAGGGCTTTTTGTTTAAATACAAATGTCAAATATACAAAAATACAGTAGCTGTCCTTTTTTAAATGTCTATGCTTAAGTTGTTCTAGGTGTTGCTATCTGCTTTGTGTAGCGTGTTTCTACAAGCAAGTCAGTGCATTCATTGGGTGGTATCAGAGTTACAAGGTAAATGCAATGAAAACAATTGGCCACAGCAAATCATTTATATTAAAATTTTAATTTTTACTTTTGAATACTTCAGTACAAAGGATGTATTGAATAATTTAAGTGATATATGTATACACATATAAATAATTAGTCAAAATAGGGCTAAATTTGATTGAATTATAAAAGGTATATGTGGTAAAATAGAAGAGCCGTTTGAGAGCCGGAATTCCCATCACTAGTCCTGATGCCCCATAGTGGTCCGTGAATGCAATTGCAAGTGGGCCGCTGTTGGTCGTGTTGTTAGGCACGTCGTCTTCCCGGTCGTTACTCTTTCGTCTTCCCCGTCGTTGGTCGTCCGTGGTGGTCCGTGAAGGCATTGCAAGTGGGCCGCTGTTGGTCGTGTTGTTAGGCACGTCGTCTTCCCCGTCGTTGGACTTCCTGATGCCCCTAGTGGTCCGTGAAGGCATTGCAAGTGGTCTGGTCTTTTGAATGAAATAGTTTTCAGTCAATCGAGTTTCAGGGGTATGAAGTGAGCAAATGTGTTCAACACCAACTTATGGTTTAAAATTAATATTTTGCCCAAATTTATGAGAAATTATGTCACGTCTTCAGTTACAGGGGGCTAGAATCGCGCTTTTATATACAACGTGAATTCATTCGGTGCGTCATAATATATACCGTATTGACCCGAATATAAGACGACCCCGATTATAAGACGACCCCTCTTTTTCAAGACTCATTTTTGGAAAAAATATATATTTTTTTTTTATAAAGAAAATCTTTTTTTTTGAAAATAATGATAACACACATCACACATTGTGTTCAAATTTGCCTAACTTGACAAACAAAAACAAAACAGGCTAGATAGATTGCAATGAAACAGTAGTGCAATAAAACGGTAGAGCAATGAAACAGAACATCAGTCTATTGGTCACATCAAGTCTTCTCATTCAGCTCGTCTTCTACGTCGCTGGTTGTTCCACTCACTCCCGCTATCGTCACTCACGGTGTCTGCTTCCCCGTCTCCTCCCACATCACGTCATCCTCGCTGTCATCCATGGCATACGCAGCATTTCTTAAACCCATTAATGCTTTCTGGGGAAACGTCAGCCCATGCTTGCAAGATCCATTCACAGAGCAAACGTACTGCAGGCTTTTGGATTTTTCCAGACGGAGTCAGTGCGTGATTAGCAGCCAGGAGCCACTCTGTGTATTGCGCAGATGAACCTTGAATGGTTTGTTAACGACCACATCCAACACCTGCAGCTGGCTTGTCATTCCGCCCGGTATGATCACTAGGTGACTAGGTTTTGACTGGCTCAGTCAAGTGTCCACGGAAAGCATCCAGAATCAACATGTTCCTCTTCTTTCTGAGTCCCCCACACCGTCTGCCCCACACAACCTTGAGCCAGTCCACCACAAGCTCCGTCTCCATCCAGCCCTTTGCCTGGGCACCTACGATAATCCCCCACGTACGGGGGAAGTTGTGTCCCATCTGCGAGGCGCGTTAACATGACCGTTAATCGGCTCTTCTTTTGTCGCCTTTCTTATGCACAGTGACAGATGTTGGCATGTCAAAATACACAGGCGTTTGATCAACATTGCCCATCTGATCAAGGGGGTATGAGTGCTTCTTCCTTAACTTGATCACATATCGCTGATAAGACAGTAGCTTCTCTCTGAAGTCTGAGGGCAGGCGCTGGGCTTGTCCTGCGTCGCAATGACAGGTGTTTGATGTCTCTGCTTCGTTTATCACCATTATCTTAAAATTGGCATCGTAACTTCGTCTCTTCTGTTTATTAACTTGCCCTACTTTTGAGCCACTTTTTTTCAAGTTGGTCGCTGTCTCTCCATTTCTAACTCTCCAGGTAACTATTTTTATGTACTGTTACTTTAAGACTTTGAGTTACTTTAAGTGTCGCGCGGTGTCTCGGAACACTCGTTTGGCACGATCTGTTGTTGCGCAATTACATGTGCAATTACGGTACATCGAAAAGTCTAAACCCCGATTATAAGACGACCCCTCTTTTTTAGATTTTTTTCTAGGAAAAAAACCCCGTCTTATATTCGGGTCAATACGGTATATACCTTTATACTGAGATAATGCCCCTATTGATTCAATCTGAGCACATAAGGGCTGAAACTAATTATTCCCACAATCTATTAATCTGATTTGTTGTGGCAATTCAATAATTATTAATTATTATTATTAATTAGACTTTTTCCACAGAGCACTGATATTCTGCAGTTAGTGTTTAAAGTGCATTAGGATGGTCACAAGTGAGCCGCCACTCGCAAATTCTTGGGCAAATCAGCCGTTCCTCAATTTTGAATGCGCGCGTATTCTCACCTTTACGGTAAATCCATGCAAACGGACAGGTTTCTTATTCTACATCCACGGAGCTGATCGCTTCAGCCTTTTTATCTTCATTTGATGTGGAATAAAACACAATTTTCCCAGTCTTAATGCAACTTGTACTGTTGGAATGAGTACTTCCTAGACTACATGTACACGTAATATGAAGTACTTTTACTGTGGACTTTTTGAGCAATCCTATGTCAAAGTCCCTCACAGGAATTGTCACAACAAATCAGATTAATCGATTGTGGGAATAATTAGTTTTAGCCCTTATGTGTCCTCTAGGGTTTCCTCAGGGTTTTTACAGAAATAAACCTTTTTCGGTGTGGCAGATTTATTTTATTTTATTTATTTAGATTTATTTACTGTCTGCAGGTCAGGATCTAGAATTAAAACCATTCAGCCTCTAGGCCATCAAGAGCTCTTAGGATGCATTATGGTGACCATTGGCCAACTTACCCAGCAAGCTACCATCACACAGATAAAAGCAGTGAAAAAGGGTAATGGGATTTATTAACATGAACAATAAAAGAACATTAAAGAACAATAATCAAACAAACAAGAAAACCAAATTAGGAACTGAACAAACAAATAATAAATACAAATGCTTTAAACGAAGCCAAATTGTGGGGCCTGAACAATGCCAGACTCCATGTATTCCACAAACAAGGAGTAGTTAGTGTGCAGGGGCAGGCGCAGAATAACCTCACACGTGTTGGCTTCTAAGGTTCCCTTCATCGGCATGGAGGAACTCAATGATGGGTTGACGGTTGAAGCCAAGAGGCGGGATGCTGTCAGCCCCTGAGGCGAACACAAGAACCTGCTCCAGGGACACAGGTCGAGTTCCCTCTAAAGGAGAAGGAAAACGGAAACAAACAATAACACTACATTACATTTAGTGTGTAGGGATGGCAAAGCTAGCCGACGCTCCATTGAGGAGTATTAGCCTGTATGATTCAGATAGATAGGTGCGGACCCAGTGACACTAATATTATAGCAGCATTCATAGTATCCAAAATTGAAAGTGATAAAATAAAAATACAATGGTATGAACATTACCTCAAATAAAACATTGCACTGAGCATAAATATCTGTATTGAATAGAGAAAAAGTATGACATACCCTCCAGCTCAACCAACCAGTCGTTCCAAAACATTGTTTGGTTCTCTACTCGACGCCTCTTGGTCCCTTGTTCGGAATACCGAACTTTAAAAAGTTCCACCAGGTCGTCCGACTGTAGGGGTTGTTGGCCTCCCACAAATAGAGGTTTTAAGACCTCTGGGTAGGCCTTGACCGTCTCCGCCACACCCAGGGTTTGTAAACCATCTATCAACCTGACAAAGCAGAAGTGTTAAAGTTAAGTGTAAACAAAAGTGTTTATTTTCAGAGTCACCAGACAAGCAAGATTCCCTCCACCTGCACACATTCTGTCTTGATTTACACACAGGATTGACAGGGATGCTATTGTCGTCAAGTGCCTTCCTCCTGTAGATTTGATGAGCTGTATAGTACGGGGACGGTATTTATCCGTATTATTGAGCTTTGAACAGTCAGATATTAGACTTTTGTTGCATTACATTCTATTCAATAGATTTACGTAGTACCATTAACAGCTGTCTCCATGGCTAAAACATCCTACAGCAAGCAGGTATGTGACAGGAGCAAGGACACATTCCCTTTTAACCATAAGAAACCTTCTGCACAAAAAGTAAAGAACAAAACCTGTAAAAAAATAATTCTGAGGTCATTTGTTACTTACTGTTCCAAGGCTTTTTGCGTGCGGACCGCCACGTAGGCCCTTGAGGCCTCCTCTACGAGGGCATGCCTGTCTTCGTACCTGGCAATGAAGCCATGACACCCCAGCAGGCCCAGGAAGCCTGAGGCTTCAATGAGGGCATCCTAGGCCTCACCTTGTGTGTCTGCCTCCTTTATCTATGTGACAAAGGGAGGTCAGCAATGTATTTTTTGTTAAAGCAAGAACTACACCTTATGCTAATATGACATGCTTCATTCTAAGATTGACTTGATGATGTGATGATGGACTTGCTGAAAACAAGGTGATTGTTCTCCCAACGTTTGAGTAAATATTTACCTTTTGCAGCTTTGCGCGGAGGTCACAGTCGTCCACCTCCTCCAGACATACTTTCGGAGTTGGACGACTGGACACAGCCTCTTGCTGAAAAAGCCTGGCTTTATGCCCCCGTGCACGACAGCGACGGCCAGCATCACCCCGATGAGCCGATACTCCCCACCATCTAGAGCTGAAACACAAATTGTAACACGCACAGACAAATGTTTAGGAAAAGATACCAATGGATTTCAGAGGTGCCAAAAACTCTGTCCTTGTGTGTACACAGCATGTGTTGCTTTGTTGAAACACAAATAGATGATATATTAGTAGATCGAACATAGTACATTTATGTGAGTGTTGCATACCACGGGACACCAGAGTCAGGTTTCGTCCTTCTTCGGGGCCGCTGAAGAGGTTGCTGTCTCGGATGGCGATGCAAAGTTGCCGCAGGAATTCCCTCGTGGGCCCGCCGTCATCGACTGCCCCCTCGGTCTGGTCGTAGTCGTCAACATAATTTGCGTCCAGTCTATGTCCTGGGGAGAACCTCGGCCTCCTAAAGGCCCTAAAGGCACTCTCCAGGACAGTCTCTGGTGACGGTGACCACGTTGAATGAGGGACGTGTCCCAGGGTCCAACGCACCAGACAGTCTTGTGAGGACAGTCACGAGATGTGGTGGCCTGAAAAAACAAAACGTACTTCTGACCAGTGGCGGCCGGTGACATCCGAAGTAGGAGGGGCGCATAATTTTTTTAAAATCATATCTGCTGTGCAATACCGGATTTGCCCAGACGGTGGCGCCATTTCACCATGTAAACGACCGAGAGGGCTAATTAAAAATAAAAAACTATACATAATATAAACCTCACCGTTACTCATTCTACTCTGTATTGTATATATGTATATTGACTGAACATTCCTTTACTTACTGCTTAATTTCTTTTTTTACTTACTTTATTTTTACTGTATGTAGCACAATCAATCAGTATTCTGTATTTTGTTGTGACAAATAATAAACAAACTTGAAACTTATGGTGAAAGAACATTTATTATATGGTGCCTAGTAGAAAATAAACATAAGAAAAAAATATGGTCTTATATTAGAAAGACTACCCAGTGTGCCATCAAAAATAATACCTAAATATAGTCTTACATTCGATTGTGCAAAAGTAATTAGAACAAAATAGAAGATAATAAAATAGACCTGATACAAGTCCTGAGATAAAATGCAATACAATGTTAAGCTTACAAATTAAAAAGGTACTGGGTCCTATGTACACTACACTACTATACAATATACAGTTTAATCTATGTACCTATGCTATACAAGAACCACTTAGCAAACCAGGTTCTGGAAAACGACCGAATATATAGCCTTATTCTGTCTGTTGCTGGTTGCTGAATGCTGATGTCAGGCTGATGAGGTCCAAACTCTTTCACTCTGAGTTTTTCTTGCAGTGTTCGTCTTTCAAATGGTGTTGCTTTGAGGGATTTGACAGAATTCTCCATGGTAGCTAGTGTAATGGCTGTGTCCTGTACAGAACAAAAAACAAACAAACAACGTACCTTTCCTCAGACAGCAAGACGCGAACTGAGAGCAGAGCAGTACAGGCTTTACAAATAACTAGATTCAACTAGGCTATGAATTGCGCATGCGTGACTGGTTTTCTTTGCTCACGCATTCACGCATGCGCCACTCAATTTGAGTCGCGCATGCGTGACTGGTTTCCTTGTTCGGGCGCAATGAAATGCGCTCCCAGAGATCGTATTCAGGACCCTTGATAGGCTACATTTGCCTATCAAATTTGGTACCTACCTCAAAACCTTGACCCTTGATAGGCTACATTGCCTTTCAAATTTGGTACCTAATTGGTACCAAATTTCTATGAGAGTGACGTCAATGACAAACGAGGGGGGAGAATAGCACGCACAACAATGATTTATATTTGCTATATTAACGTTATTGTGCATTTTAAACACAAAAATACATAAAATGAGTAATTATTATTCATTTTAAACATGTTTAGTTTATTTTTAGGGGTCAAAAAAAAAAAAAAAAAAAACACAATTATTATAATTTTTTTTTTTTTTTCCTCTCTCAACCAGGTGGGGCGGCGCCCCTGCGCCCCTATGGACGAGCCACCACTGCTTCTGACATTCACACATTTTCAATCATGCTATTACACAACCTCACATATTGAGGTAACTCATTGAATGGACCCAATTGGCTAAAGCATCCCTCTGAATTGCTACTTGTTTGCCGTATATATATTTTTTGGTGGGGGTATACTACAATAGATTTACATGCTTGAATGTTCCAAAGATACATAATTATTCTCATACTGTACTGTACATCTCCATTCGCCCTCTGCCTGAAACACTCTTTAAGCTGTCTGTAAGCCCCACTCCAGATGGGAAGTGTGCTCTGATTGGTCAGATATCCCAAATAACAATCCAAGTAAGTCCAAGTTACTCCCTCTGACGTGTACTTTGGGCTTTGTAACTTCGTGGACAGTTTCCATGCCAAACATATGTTAAATCGATTAACTTTCTTCATTCACTAGCAGGTAACTGCTATCTTTGTTCTTGCTGAAATTTAGTTTTTTACTTACTCGCTCAATATGTCCTCCTTTTCCCCTTCATGTATGATGGGGATCGGGGATCTGCAAAAAATATATACATTTATATTGACAGTAGCCAAATGAGGTCATGACATGGGTATAGGTGACTGGCCGATATTTTCTTTCCATATGAAAATTGTACTTACTCCTCAATGGCACTCGTGGACGCTTCCATTGGCTGAGGATGAGAGTAATTGTAGCGGCGTTAAAACATGTTTTCCCCCATCCTAACCTCTATAAAAATGTTTTCACCTAGCTCTACATATGGAGATGTCTGCAACTTTCATTCCACCAGATTGACTTTAAGAAATGAACCTGTCAATGACCTTTCAGAGCAGTCAAGAACAACTAAATACTAAATATACTGGGCATCCTGGAATAAATATTGCTTTAAAACATTGCAAATGACTCAGATGGCCCATTAATATTTCTTTCTTTTCATGTGGTAAGACCACAGCCTGAAGGGATTCCTGGAGGGATACTGCCATGGCCAGAGCCAGGTCCTCGTCATCACTACTGAAACACAAAATGCATATTAGTTTAAGCTATGTGAGGTGTACTTGCACAGGAGTGCATCATTTCATAATTTCTTTCCTGAAATGGAACATACTTCTCCTCCGAGTCATGTGGTGACCCGTCGCCCCCGTAGTTGCTGAAAGGAGTAAGCATAATCATTTTCATTTTCAATATTTCAAATAACAGTGTTGAAAGGTAGTATATTCAACCAGTTCATATGTTACATATTCTTCTTTTTTCTGTTGGAAATATTCCAGTCCAATATGTAGATTTTTTATGATGGTGCAGGTCCACAATTGTAATCCAATGGTTTACGCTATTTTACCATGTTCTGCAATGCTCCTCCAGGTTGCACAGCGGATAGTCCACCCCGCACCTCAGGCATTTCTCCATGACTGTAGTTCCCTGAAATTCAAGATGTGAGTTAAAATGAGTCGCAGCTACTAAAATGATTAAAATTATAAATAAAAAAAATAAAAGGATATTGTCTACCTCCATTACTGTTACAGTCATGGGAAGTGGGCACTGTATCGGGAGGACGTAGAAGGGTGACCTCTTCCCTTCAACGCACTGCTTGAGGTACGGGATGGAGTACCCTGATAGTGGTACCGGGAGTTTGGAGAGCTTTTTGGCTCGGTCACTCCTGGCCAGGGAGTAGCCACCAGAATTTACGAGGACGGGAAATGCCTTCATCAACTCTGCCGTGAAGTACTGGTGGTCTCCCGTGATGTTGGCAAAGGTCAGCACTTTTTTACCGATCCCACAATTGGTGTAAAAAAGTGCCTCCTCTTTGCCAGGGACCATGCAGCAGTCTGGCTCGGGGAGACAGGAGAAAGCGTGGGCCCAGGGCATCTCCTTCCGCTTACTCTTTGCCACGGCCCTCCACCCTCCAGGTGGGTGTGAATGGCGACGGAAGAGGTGCGCCATGGTGGATCGCGCATTAACCCTTTCCTGCGTGGAGCACGATGGAAGTGGGGGGGGGGGGGGGGAGAACAACACAGACGAGGATGGCACACATGAGGGTGGAGGCAGTGGCGATGGGGACGGGCAGGATGCTGCTTGGACTCGGGGTGCAGGGGAGGGACTGATAATCATGCCGATTGTGCGCTGCAGTTGAAGCAGCATCTCCCTGGTGGTATCGGAGCTGTAAAGACCAATGTGTTATAAACACTTACAACTTCACAGACTTTCATTAATACCAATTCCATTGTATTAGTTACCAATGCCAGATAGCTCATTGGAGAATTGTGTAGGTCTATTACATATATATTGTGCAATTACATTAACCTTACATTAGGTAGGTCTGCACCACAAAATATGAAATTTCCCTAATCTCTGAAATTTGAAAGTAACAATTATAATTAGCTTGTCATGGTTTTATTTGCATAATGTCCACATTGACAACACATATCCGTGATGGAGTATTAGCCTGTATGATTCAGCTCAGATAGATAGGTGCGGGCCCAGTGACACTAATATTATAGCAACATTCATAGTATCCAAAATTGAAAGTGATAAAATAAAAATACAATGGTATGAACATTACCTCAAATAAAACATTGCACTGAGCATAAATATCTGTATTGAATAGAGAAAAAGTATGACATACCCTCCAGCTCAAGCAACCAGTCTCTCCAAAACGTAGTTGTTTGGTTCTCCACTCGACGCCTGTTGGTCCCTTGTTCAGAATACTGGACCTTAGAGTCCCACCAGGTCGTCCGTCCGTAGGGGTTGTTGGCCACCCACAAATAATGGTTTTAAGACCTCTGGTTAGGCCTTGACCGCCTCCGCCACACCCAGGGTTTGTAAACCATCAACCTGACAAAGCAGAAGTCTTAAAGTTAAGTGTAAACAAAAGTGTTTATTTTCAGAGTCACCAGACAAGCAAGATTCCCTCCACCTGCACACATTCGGTCTTGATTTACACACGGGATTGACAGGGATGCTATCGTTGTCAAGTGCCTTCCTCCTGTAGATTTGATGAGCTGTATATTACGGGGACGGTATTATCCCTATTATTGAGCTTTGAACAGTCAGATATTAGACTTTTGTTGCATTACATTCTATTCAATAGATTTACGTAGGACCATTAACAGCTGTCTCCATGGCTAAAATATCCTACAGCAAGCAGGTATGTGACAGGAGCAAGGACACATTCCCTTTTAACCATAAGAAACCTTCTGCACAAAAAGTAAAGAACAAAACCTGTAAAAAAATAATTCTGAGGTCATTTGTTACTTACTGTTCTAAGGCCTTTTGTGTGCGGCCCTCCACGTAGGCCCTTGAGGCCTCCTCTACGAGGGCATGCCTGTCCTCGTACCGGGCAATGAAGCCATGACACCCCAGCAGGCCCAGGAAGCCTGAGGCTTCAATGAGGGCATCCTGGGCCTCACCTAGTGTGTCTGCCTCCTTTATCTATGTGACAAAGGGAGGTCAGCAATGTATTTTTTGTTAAAGCAAGAACTACACCTTATGCTAATATGACATGCTTCATTCTAAGATTGACTTGATGATGTGATGATGGACTTGCTGAAAACAAGGTGATTGTTCTCCCAACATTTGAGTAAATATTTACCTTTTGCAGCTTTGACCCAGGTCACAGTCGTCCACCTCCTCCAGACATACTTTTGGAGTTGGACGACCGGACACTCCGCAAAACATTCTCTCGCTGAAAAACCCCGGCTTTATGCCCGTGTGCACAACAGCAATGGCCAGCATCACCCCGATGAGCCCATACTCCCCACCATCTAGAGCTGAAACACAAATTGTAACACACACAGACAAATGTTTAGGAAGAGATACCAATGGACTTCAGGGGTGCCAAAAACTCTGTCCTTGTGTGTACACAGCATGTGTTGCTTTGTTGAAACACAAATAGATGATATATTAGTAGATCGAACATAGTACATTTATGTGAGTGTTAAATACCACGGGACACCAGGGCCAGGTTTCTTCCTTCTTCGGGGCCGCTGAAGAGGTTGCTGTCGCGGATGGCGATGCAAAGCTGCCACAGGAATTCCCTCGTGGGCCCGCCGTCATCGACTGCCCCCTCGGTCTGGCCGTAGTCGTCAACATAATTTACGTCAAGTCTATGTCCTGGGGAGAACCTCGGCCTCCTAAAGGCCCTAAAGGCACTCTCCAGGACAGTCTCTGGTGACGGTGACCACGTTGAATGAGGGACGTGTCCCAGGGTCCAACGCACCAGACAGTCTTGTGAGGACAGTCACGAGATGTGGTGGCCTGAAAAAACAAAACGTACTTCTGACATTCACACATTTTCAATCATGCTATTACACAACCTCACATATTGAGGTAACTCATTGAATGGACCCAATTGGCTAAAGCATCCCTCTGAATTGCTACTTGTTTGCCGTATATATATTTTTTGGTGGGGGTATACTACAATAGATTTACATGCTTGAATGTTCCAAAAATACATAATTATTCTCATACTGTACATCTCCATTCGCCCTCTGCCTGAAACACTCTTTAAGCTGTCTGTAAGCCCCACTCCAGATGGGAAGTGTGCTCTGATTGGTCAGATATCCCAAATAACAATCCAAGTAAGTCCAAGTTACTCCCTCTGACGTGTACTTTGGGCTTTGTAACTTCGTGGACAGTTTCCATGCCAAACATATATAAGCGGCAGTATAGCTCAGGAGGTAGAGCGGTCGCCTCACAACCGAAAGGACGCTGGTTCGATCCCCCGGCTCCTCCTAGCAAAAAAACTGTCGAGGTGTCCTTGAGCAAGACACCCTAACCCTAACTGCTCCCAACGTGCTGACTGTCTCCTTGCATGGCTGACTCCGCCGTCGGTGTATGAATGGGTAATGTGAGGACATGACTTGTAAAGCGCTTTGGATAAAAGCGCTATATAAAAAGCCAGCATTATCATTATCATTATCATTATATGTTAAATCGATTAACTTTCTTCATTCACTAGCAGGTAACTGCTATCTTTGTTCTTGCTGAAATTTAGTTTTTTACTTACTCGCTCAATATGTCCTCCTCCTTTTCCCCTTCATGTATGATGGGGATCGGGGATCTGCAAAAAATATATGTAAATTTCCTCTATTATCCCATTCGAATTTCATTCATTATTATTTTTTTAAATTCGAATTATATTCGAATATTTAATGGTCAATTTTGACTTATTAATATGTACTATTTATCTATCTACACACACTGTAAAAACGGGCTTATGAATTGCCACTGCCACTATGACATCGTAGTTGACTTGTTTTACATTATGTCCACTAGAGGGCATTTCAGTATTACTAATAAACATGTAATTACCAGGTGATAGCTGTCTTGCTAAGTAAATAAGGATAAAGCTTAGACACAAAATGAATAAAGTTGTCAACTTTAATGAACATTGTCAACAGTTCTCTTCTCGTATGAAACAGAATAACAGTAAGTGCGCTGTTTAAGTGCGCTAACGGTAGAATTAGGCTATAGGCAAGGCCAGGCAATATAGTAACCAACTAGAACTAAACATAAACAAGATTTGGTCTAAAGGTTGTTCGCCAAAAAAACAAGCCGATCAACGTTCTCTGGATCGAGTGCAGAGCGTTTTTTATTAACTATAATCCCCGCCGTGGAGAAAACCCTTTCTGCTCTAACCGAGCTGCCTGGGATGCTCAAGTACCGTCGTGCCAGCTGGGCAATGTGGGAGTACTTAGACCCTGATGCTTTCCACCACGACAATGGATCGCTGTCGGTGGGTAGCGGCGTCTCACTCTCATAGATAAGCATCTCTTGTTGCAACACATTGCCAATGTCCACGGTAGGCCTACCCGATGCGTCTGTGGACTCTGCGCCTTGGTAAACATTCCCAAAAAGATCGCCCATAGCACCGAGAGCTGTTTTCTCCTGTGTCCCCTTCGCCATGGCTGCTACCTCCCCGTCTTCCTCATAGCCTCCGCAATCCTCCGCAATCACCATCAGCTCCGATTTTACTCTCTCACGTACCTCCTGCTGTTGGTCTCGGTCCAGGTGTATGAGCCGATGGAAACGCGGGTCGAGGTAGCTGGAGGTATTTAGCAGCATGAATGCGTCTTTGTTAGGATTGTATCGCTTCTCGAGATCCGTTGAGATCTTAGTTTTCATGTCATTGAGTGCTGCCGAATCGCCGATGGATGGTTTGAGATGTGACAAAAGCACATACTTAAGAGGGAGAACAGCTGATGCTGTTGGGAATCGGTCGGTCGATAACGCCTCAGTGGCTGTTTTGAAAGGCTTAAGCACAGCTCTCACCTGGAAAACAAATAGGCTACATTAGAATGTTATGGCTAGCTAGCTTCGGGGATACCAAGCTAAGTGTACCGTTAGATAAACTGTAATACTGTTAACGTTCTAGCTTTGCATAACATCTCTTGAGTATTACTAATTAAACAATATATCCCATTATTAGGCCAATACCACATTCATATTTATATTACTCACTTGCTCCAAAAGGGTCCACTCGCTCGTACTCAGTTCGAGATGACCTAGTTTTTTCTCCATGATGACCGCTGCTACAGGAGCTTGCTGCTCAGCTGCTCGACACACCATGTCGTACGTGCTGTTCCATCTGGTAGCACAGTCGTTTATTAGCTTGGCAGGTTTTACTCCAAGCAGCTTCTGCTTAGATTCCAGTTGGTAGCTATCTGTGGTTGACTTATTGAAATGTAGTGCTGTGGCCTTTAGTCTGTTGACAGGACTTTCAATGGCTCGCACCGCCAACCCCTTCCTCACAGCCAGGTTGATAGTGTGAGCCATACAAGGGACATTAACGGCCTGCAGATGCCTCTCTACGGCATTAACATAGTTAGCCGCGTTGTCCGTGGTAATAGAAAGCACAGACTCCCGATCCACTTTATACTCGTCAAGTATGTTTCCGATGTATTTGGCTACGTTCTCGGCAGTGTGGCTTTTCGGGGCTTCAATTGTTTTGAGAAGGACATCTTTCAGTTCCCATTCTTCGTTTATAAAGTGTGCGGTGACAGTCACATATGCCTCAGTGGCTAGTGACGTCCAGCCATCTGTGGTCAGGGCGATTTTTTGTCCACTAATCGTTTGTATGATGTTGTCTTTAGTGGTATCATATAGTTTCACAACTCTGTCTGTGATGGTTGCGCGGCTAGGAATCGTGTACCTTGGCTCAAGCTCGTAGACAAAGTCTTTAAAACCAGACCCCTGAGAGATGTTAATTGGTCTCATGTCTTTGCAGATAAATCGTGTCAACTTGTCCGTAATCGATGCTTGGCGGGCAGCGGGTAAACCCCGTGATGAGGAGGGAGGCAAAAAAGCGCTAATCCTTGCCTGCTTCAGCGGTGGTTGATTGCCCTCAGACTGTTCGCTTAGCTTACCAGGGTGTATTGTTAACAGGTGTGTCCTCAGGTTGCTCGTGGTGGAGTGGTAGGTCATTTCAACTTTACAAATCTTGCAGAAAACTGTCTTTTTACTAATTATTTGTCCATTTCGTGATGGGAAACCAAAAAAGTTCCACACATTACTTCTAAAATTGGCAGGAGTGGTGATCTCCGTCTCCGCACCGCTGGCCGCCATTTTTAGATTGTGCATTAAGAGTGACAAGCGATTTGTTAGGCCTATCACACCTTCGCTAAAGATAGTCAACAATTAAAAAAAATATATATATTTTTTTTTATTTAAAAAACCCATTCGAATTCTAATTTTTACATTCGATTAGTATTCATTTTTTACAAATTCGAATTACATTCGAATACCGAAATTCGTTCCAACAGCCCTAATTGACAGTAGCCAAATGAGGTCATGACATGGGTATAGGTGACTGGCCGATATTTTCTTTCCATATGAAAATTGTACTTACTCCTCAATGGCACTCGTGGACGCTTCCATTGGCTGAGGATGAGAGTAATTGTAGCGGCGTTAAAACATGTTTTCCCCCATCCTAACCTCTATAAAAATGTTTTCACCTAGCTCTACATATGGAGATGTCTGCAACTTTCATTCCACCAGATTGACTTTAAGAAATGAACCTGTCAATGACCTTTCAGAGCAGTCAAGAACAACTAAATACTAAATATACTGGGCATCCTGGAATAAATATTGCTTTAAAACATTGCAAATGACTCAGATGGCCCATTAATATTTCTTTCTTTTCATGTGGTAAGACCACAGCCTGAAGGGATTCCTGGAGGGATACTGCCATGGCCAGAGCCAGGTCCTCGTCATCACTACTGAAACACAAAATGCATATTAGTTTAAGCTATGTGAGGTGTACTTGCACAGGAGTGCATCATTTCATAATTTCTTTCCTGAAATGGAACATACTTCTCCTCCGAGTCATGTGGTGACCCGTCGCCCCCGTAGTTGCTGAAAGGAGTAAGCATAATCATTTTCATTTTCAATATTTCAAATAACAGTGTTGAAAGGTAGTATATTCAACCAGTTCATATGTTACATATTCTTCTTTTTTCTGTTGGAAATATTCCAGTCCAATATGTAGATTTTTTTATGATGGTGCAGGTCCACAATTGTAATCCAATGGTTTACGCTATTTTACCATGTTCTGCAATGCTCCTCCAGGTTGCACAGCGGATAGTCCACCCCGCACCTCAGGCATTTCTCCATGACTGTAGTTCCCTGAAATTCAAGATGTGAGTTAAAATGAGTCGCAGCTACTAAAATGATTAAAATTATAAATAAAAAAAATAAAAGGATATTGTCTACCTCCATTACTGTTACAGTCATGGGAAGTGGGCACTGTATCGGGAGGACGTAGAAGGGTGACCTCTTCCCTTCAACGCACTGCTTGAGGTACGGGATGGAGTACCCTGATAGTGGTACCGGGAGTTTGGAGAGCTTTTTGGCTCGGTCACTCCTGGCCAGGGAGTAGCCACCAGAATTTACGAGGACGGGAAACGCCTTCATCAACTCTGCCGTGAAGTACTGGTGGTCTCCCGTGATGTTGGCAAAGGTCAGCACTTTTTTACCGATCCCACAATTGGTGTAAAAAAGTGCCTCCTCTTTGCCAGGGACCATGCAGCAGTCTGGCTCGGGGAGACAGGAGAAAGCGTGGGCCCAGGGCATCTCCTTCCGCTTACTCTTTGCCACGGCCCTCCACCCTCCAGGCGGGTGTGAATGGCGACGGAAGAGGTGCGCCATGGTGGATCGCGCATTAACCCTTTCCTGCGTGGAGCACGATGGAAGTGGGGGGGGGGGGGGAGAACAACACAGACGAGGATGGCACACATGAGGGTGGAGGCAGTGGCGATGGGGACGGGCAGGATGCTGCTTGGACTCGGGGTGCAGGGGAGGGACTGATAATCATGCCGATTGTGCGCTGCAGTTGAAGCAGCATCTCCCTGGTGGCATCGGAGCTGTAAAGACCAATGTGTTATAAACACTTACAACTTCACAGACTTTCATTAATACCAATTCCATTGTATTAGTTACCAATGCCAGATAGCTCATTGGAGAATTGTGTAGGTCTATTACATATATATTGTGCAATTACATTAACCTTACATTAGGTAGGTCTGCACCACAAAATATAAAATTTCCCTAATCTCTGAAATTTGAAAGTAACAATTATAATTAGCTTGTCATGGTTTTATTTGCATAATGTCCACATTGACAACACATATCCGTGATGGAGTATTAGCCTGTATGATTCAGCTCAGATAGATAGGTGCGGGCCCAGTGACACTAATATTATAGCAACATTCATAGTATCCAAAATTGAAAGTGATAAAATAAAAATACAATGGTATGAACATTACCTCAAATAAAACATTGCACTGAGCATAAATATCTGTATTGAATAGAGAAAAAGTATGACATACCCTCCAGCTCAAGCAACCAGTCTCTCCAAAACGTAGTTGTTTGGTTCTCCACTCGACGCCTGTTGGTCCCTTGTTCAGAATACTGGACCTTAGAGTCCCACCAGGTCGTCCGTCCGTAGGGGTTGTTGGCCACCCACAAATAATGGTTTTAAGACCTCTGGTTAGGCCTTGACCGCCTCCGCCACACCCAGGGTTTGTAAACCATCAACCTGACAAAGCAGAAGTCTTAAAGTTAAGTGTAAACAAAAGTGTTTATTTTCAGAGTCACCAGACAAGCAAGATTCCCTCCACCTGCACACATTCGGTCTTGATTTACACACGGGATTGACAGGGATGCTATCGTCGTCAAGTGCCTTCCTCCTGTAGATTTGATGAGCTGTATATTACGGGGACGGTATTATCCCTATTATTGAGCTTTGAACAGTCAGATATTAGACTTTTGTTGCATTACATTCTATTCAATAGATTTACGTAGGACCATTAACAGCTGTCTCCATGGCTAAAATATCCTACAGCAAGCAGGTATGTGACAGGAGCAAGGACACATTCCCTTTTAACCATAAGAAACCTTCTGCACAAAAAGTAAAGAACAAAACCTGTAAAAAAATAATTCTGAGGTCATTTGTTACTTACTGTTCTAAGGCCTTTTGTGTGCGGCCCTCCACGTAGGCCCTTGAGGCCTCCTCTACGAGGGCATGCCTGTCCTCGTACCGGGCAATGAAGCCATGACACCCCAGCAGGCCCAGGAAGCCTGAGGCTTCAATGAGGGCATCCTGGGCCTCACCTAGTGTGTCTGCCTCCTTTATCTATGTGACAAAGGGAGGTCAGCAATGTATTTTTTGTTAAAGCAAGAACTACACCTTATGCTAATATGACATGCTTCATTCTAAGATTGACTTGATGATGTGATGATGGACTTGCTGAAAACAAGGTGATTGTTCTCCCAACGTTTGAGTAAATATTTACCTTTTGCAGCTTTGACCCAGGTCACAGTCGTCCACCTCCTCCAGACATACTTTTGGAGTTGGACGACCGGACACTCCGCAAAACATTCTCTCGCTGAAAAACCCCGGCTTTATGCCCGTGTGCACAACAGCAATGGCCAGCATCACCCCGATGAGCCCATACTCCCCACCATCTAGAGCTGAAACACAAATTGTAACACACACAGACAAATGTTTAGGAAGAGATACCAATGGACTTCAGGGGTGCCAAAAACTCTGTCCTTGTGTGTACACAGCATGTGTTGCTTTGTTGAAACACAAATAGATGATATATTAGTAGATCGAACATAGTACATTTATGTGAGTGTTAAATACCACGGGACACCAGGGCCAGGTTTCTTCCTTCTTCGGGGCCGCTGAAGAGGTTGCTGTCGCGGATGGCGATGCAAAGCTGCCACAGGAATTCCCTCGTGGGCCCGCCGTCATCGACTGCCCCCTCGGTCTGGCCGTAGTCGTCAACATCATTTACGTCAAGTCTATGTCCTGGGGAGAACCTCGGCCTCCTAAAGGCCCTAAAGGCACTCTCCAGGACAGTCTCTGGTGACGGTGACCACGTTGAATGAGGGACGTGTCCCAGGGTCCAACGCACCAGACAGTCTTGTGAGGACAGTCACGAGATGTGGTGGCCTGAAAAAACAAAACGTACTTCTGACATTCACACATTTTCAATCATGCTATTACACAACCTCACATATTGAGGTAACTCATTGAATGGACCCAATTGGCTAAAGCATCCCTCTGAATTGCTACTTGTTTGCCGTATATATATTTTTTGGTGGGGGTATACTACAATAGATTTACATGCTTGAATGTTCCAAAAATACATAATTATTCTCATACTGTACATCTCCATTCGCCCTCTGCCTGAAACACTCTTAAGAGCTCTTTAAGCTGTCTGTAAGCCCCACTCCAGATGGGAAGTGTGCTCTGATTGGTCAGATATCCCAAGGGACGTGTCACATGATGACATCACCATATAGCCGCCAAAATGGCATTTCAAAGCGACATTTCAGGCAGAGTTACTCCCTTGGACGTGTGCTTTGTAACTTCGTGGACAGTTTCCATGCCAAACATATGTTAAATCGATTCACTTTCTTCATTCACTAGCAGGTAACTGCTGTCTTTGTTCTTGCTGAAATTTAGTTTTTTACTTACTCGCTCAATATCTCCTCCTCCTCTTCCCCTTCATGGGATATGATTGGGATCGGGGATCTGCAAAAAATATATACATTTATATTGACAGTAGCCAAATGAGGTCATGACATGGGTATGGGTGACTGGCCGATATTTTCTTTCCATATGAAAATTGTACTTACTCCTCAATGGCCCTCGCTTCCATTGGCTGAGGATGAGAGTAATTGTAGGGGCGTTAAAACATGTTTTCCCCCATCCTAACCTCTATAAAAATGTTTTCACCTAGCTCTACATATGGAGATGTCTGCAACTTTCATTCCACCAGATTGACTTTAAGAAATGAACCTGTCAATGACCTTTCAGAGCAGTCAAGAACAACAACTAAATACTAAATATACTGGGCATCCTGGAATAAATATTGCTTTAAAACATTGCAAATGACTCAGATGGCCCATTAATATTTCTTTCTTTTCATGTGGTAAGATAACAACCTGAAGGGATTCCTGGAGGGATAATGCCATGGCCAGAGCCAGGTCCTCGTCATCACTACTGAAACACAAAATGCATATTAGTTTAAGCTATGTGAGGTGTACTTGCACAGGAGTGCATCATTTCATAATTTCTTTCCTGAAATGGAACATACTTCTCCTCAGAGTCATGCGGTGACCCGTCGTCCCTGTTGTTTCTGAAAGGAGTAAGCATTGAAAGGTAGTTCAACCAGTTCATATGTTACATATTCTTATTTTTTCCTGTTGGAAATATTCCAGTCCAATATTTAGATTTTTTTTTTATGAAGGTGCAGGTCCACAATTGTAATCCTTTTCCATATTTGTCAAATTTGTGTTTTGACCATCTATGTACACCGTGAAGCAATGGTATACGGTATTTTACCATGTTCTGCAATGCTTCTCCAGGTCGCACAGCGGATAGTCCCCCCCGCACCTCAGGCATTTCTCCATGATTGTATTTCCCTGAAATTCAAGATGAGTTAAAATGAGTCACAGCTACTAAAATGATTTAAATTATAAATAAAAAGGATATTGTCTACCTCCATTACTGTTAGTCATGGGAAGTGGGCACTGTATAGGGAGGATGTTGAATGGAGACCTCTTCCCCTCAACGCACTGCTTGATGTACAGGATGGAGTACCCGGATAGCGGTATCGGGAGTTTTGAGAGCTTTTTGGTGCGGTCACTCCTGGCCAGGGAGTAGCCACCATTATTGATGAGGATGGGATACGCCTTCAGCAACTGCTCCGTGACGTATTGGTGGTCTCCCGTGATGTTGGCGAAGGTCAGCACTTTCTTCCCAATCCCACAATTGGTGTAGAACTGTGCCTCCTCTTTGCCAGGGACCATGCAGCAGTCTGGCTCGAGGAGACAGGAAAATGCGTGGGTCCAGGGCATCTCTTTATGTTTCTTCTTTGCCATGGCCCTCCACCCTCCAGGCGGGTATGAATGGCGACGGAACAGGTGCGCCATGGTTGATCGCGCATTTACCCTTTCCTGTGTTGAGCACGATGGAAGTTGGGGGGAAAGAGTGACAGACGAGGATGGTGGCACACATAAGGGTGGAGGCAGAGTGGAGGACCGGGGTGAATTCAACACCGGCAATGGGTATTGGGACGGGCAGGATGCTGCTTGGACTCGGGGTGCAGGGGAGGGATTTACACTCATTTGTTAATTACATTAACCTTACATTAGGTAGGTCTGCACAACAAAATATTAAATTTCCCTAATCTCTGAAATTTGAAAGTAACAGAATTATAATTAGCTTGTCACTGTTTTATTTGCATAATGTCCACATTGACCACACATATCCCTCTTCAAATGATATCCGAAGCAACATAAACTAAAAAAGTCATTAAGTAGGCCTAGTCTATACAGTATGCACTCAATGTGATCCTCTTGAAATATGCAAGATATGTTTAAGTATTTTCCTTTTGTTTAGCTTATGGTATTGACATTGGTTGTAACAGAGGCCCACTCAGACCGTGCCAATGTAGCGGAATCATTGTAATGTTATTGACAAGTGCACAGTTTGTTTAGGAAGAGTCGTTTCTTTGTACAGTAGTAGTTGCAGAAGCAGATACACGTAGTGGTCAGTAGTTGACAGTGGAGGATTAGGAATCTTGAAGAATTACGAAGATTTGGCTGATCAACATTAGGTGTAGATTCCACACGGTTTGATGTGCCAACTGAAATCCTGATTTGTGTCTGTGTTTTACACAGACACACAAATCAGGATTTCAGTCTCCTTGCACGTCCACCTCCCTTTCCTGATGTCGGTGCAGGACTGTGCTTGTAGTTCAGTAAAGTTGGCGAGATATTCACAGATTCAAACATGCCGGGTCAATAACTCTTAAGCGAAACGTTGTAAAGATACACACAACGCCTCAACAACAAAATCATTTTCATTCTATTCCCATGTTCATCAGACATACTCTTGCATTGACAATTTTTTTTGGGACAAAAATACTCCTTCCTTCAGTGAAATTATGTGAACATTCAGAAATAGTCATATCAGACCATGCCCCCCTTTTATTAGATTTAGAATTGCTACACAAAACACATTTTGTGATTTTATTTCTGAGAAAATTAAGCTTTGTTCAAAATAACAAATCTGATTAGACTTTCCCATCCCTCCTGTGGGAGACATGTAAAGCAGTAATCCGAGGAGAAATTATCTCTTACAGTGCCAGGGAATGCAAGCAACAAAAACAAACAACTTGAACTGATGGAGGCAATTTTGCAAATTGACAGACAGCACCCCTCTCCCCCTAATCCCACTCTCCAGACAGAGAGACTCAAGCTCCAAACAGAATTTGATCTTATCTCCACAAACAAAGCGGAATTCCTTCCAAAACGCACAAAGAGTACCTATTACGAATATGGCGACAAGGCTAGCCGGCTGTTGGCATTGCAACTAAAGCATCAATCTGCCTCCCGTATCATTACACATATTCCGAAAAATCCCCCTCGTATGCAAATATGCTGGGTGAGCCAGAGGGCGAGTCATTCACGCAGCGTGCACACATGATGGATTAAAAAACTCTTCATTGTGGTATGGAATCACCCGGTCTTGTACGACCATGCATAGGCAATAACCACCCTGCTCACCAAATCGGCATCCATTTTCGCAATAGTGGAGCTCATAAAAGTGTGCTTTTGAGCTTTTAACCCCACGCGCCAGACACGCCTACTGGCACGCGTTGACGGAAGTCGACGCAACGCTGCTGTGTGCAAGATGCGTTGTTGTCATGTAGTTACACTTAGAAACCTATGAGGGCGCTGTAGGACACAGGCAATGTTCCCTCTAATTTTTCATGTGTCTGGGCATACACACAAGCTCCCTGAGCACACTGAGGACCACTGTGAGCAACATCAGATGTGCATGCTGTGGCCACACACCAGTTCAAAACTTGGATCATAGCAAGTTACATGGCTTATTACAAGAATCAAATTACAGCAGCAATTTTCACTAGTTTACTTTTAATATAAGTGATTTGACAAACTTTAAAGGAAAAAGACAAAAATCTTGTTGTTCATGAGATGTGTAGTATGTTTTATGTGAGAGTCCTGCTTGGCCATGGGAAGAGTCTTGCTTTGGCCTGTGTGAGGTCCTGTTGTGGCCTGTGTGAGGGTCCTGTTCTGGAGGAAATGATACATATACACCTTTCAGACATAACATTTTGTTCACATTAAAACATTCACATTTTGCACAATGACGTGTGCTGTAGCTTGTGATACAGTGTAAATTCCTGTAACTCTGTCTGTAAAATATGTAATTACTCAGTTTTTTATTATCATTTCTACTACCCATAAATTATCTAGTAGTAACATAATTTAATGATTAATATCCATAAACAAAAAATATTAATAAATGTCACTAGAATATGCACAAATCTGACTTAAATTTTACCTTATTTTTCACGTCTGTCCTTCTCACTTCTCCAATGGTTGTACACTTTGTCCAGGTTGATGGCTTCGTCTGCTTCTTGCTTTGACTTTATGCGCATCAGCTGGTCCAAATGTGCCACTTCAAGACGATTTCTGGATGCTGTTTTGATATGATTCATTAAACTGAATCCTCTTTCACAATCTGCACTGGAAGCTTGAAATGTAGCACAAATATCCACAAGCTGTGAGATCTCCTTTAGCTCCTCCGCCGCGAATGGGCAGGGCAATAGTGTCAATGCTATGATTGGCTGCGTAGCGTAAGTGAACCGAATCGTATCATTGGCTGGACACCTGTCACTCACTGAGTTACGTTGCAAAATAGTACAGAAAACAAAATTATTATTATTATTATTGGTTTAATTGATTAGATAAGATTAGGACTAATATTAGATATTAATTAATACGTTTATGTTGAATTTTATTTTATGCGCTGCATAGATTTTCTTGTGCGCTGAGAATGTGCGAGCAGTGCGCGATTGCCCAAGCGCGCAGCTTAGAGGGAACATTGCTGGGGTCTACACTTTGCATCACGTAGGTGACCTGCTGTTAGAGACACCAGCTTAGAGTGAGCACCACCCACTGTACTTTTGGGCGCTTGGCGCCTGTAAAGGGGGGTGGGTTTTCTTTTCCTTTTTGTGTTTGATTTGGTGCCACTGGTAGTCCTCCTTGCTCTCTGTGTTGCTGTGCTTATAAATAAATATTATTATTTTTGCAAACTGACTTTGTGCCGCTGCACCCTCACCTATTATGTCTGTTGCCTTGTGTTGCGCCCCTCCACAGGGGTGCGTAACAGTAATGAATACTGTGTAAGGAACAACTTTTTTCATCACAAACAGTTTTCTTGGACGCTTTGCTATTCCCTAGGCCACTGGCAGCTGTAAAAAGTGAAGTTCATGTGAGAAATCAAGATGATGTGTCTAAAGGAAATGATAGAGTAGACAGAGCTGCAAAAGTGGCAGCATTAAGACAGGAAATGCATAGTACTAACGTGCACACTCCACTGGAAGTACCTCCTCTCTCCCTACAGGAGGTCCAACAATAGGCGGATGCTAATGAGAAGAACCACTGGACAAAGGGTGGTTCTATCGAAAGGGAGGGGGTGTGGGTTGGACCATTCCAAATCCTCATTACTCATGCGGCAGTGAAGGTGGAGGGACGAGCCACGTGGGTTCACGAGTACCACTGCAAATGTTCACCATCACCAGCAGGAGACCACAGGCTTCTAATCTAGAAAGAGAAGTAGCTGACAATACATTAGATGATGAATGTGGCTCTAACTATATACATGATACACATACATATTGGAACTGTGCTAACCATTCTTATTGTAGGTCCTATCCTAGGGTGGGAGAGGCAAAACCTCCCTAGAACAGACGACCTGACTTACGAGAGCATGTCGCTCTAACACACATAACATATATCATCCTGATCCACACGTACGCCGCTAATAATACAGGATCAACTGGTAAATCGAATTGTTATGTCTGTTCCATAATGCCAACGTCATCTCATGCACCCCCAATCATGTCTAGGAAGATGACTGTGGCCGGGTGTCTAATGATGATGGGGACAGCATTACCGAGTAATGATTTTGCAAAGTTTGACCCGACGGTATCACTGAATAACATAGGCTCCGACTGCACAAATTGAACCGTACATGTGGCCCCACAGGAGGCGCATCCTATTTCCCTCGTGACGGTAACAATAGATCCAGAGATGACCTTTGACATGTGTGTAGTAGCAGTTGGGTTCCAACCGCTTGGAGATATACACGTGGATAAATGTATGAAGATATTTTCCTTTTGCACATTTAAAGGCACGACTAAAACAGGCCAGATGGCGTCAAGCAAGTACGATACGCGCATGGTAATAGGAACCAGTTGGTTTATTCTATACCATTTTGATAGGCATATTAGACTATAACTATATACATTAGTGTCCTATAAGAAACTCAAGTTGCTTAGATTGAAACTACATTTTAAATATACACTGGGCAATACTTCCTATGGGAACAAACTGCATATAGCAATTTATTTGTATTTGACATGAAGTTGGTGTATTTAAAACACCAAGATAGTTAGCAGCAACCAGGATAGCTTTTTACCTCATAAAGATTGCCATGTTAAAGCAGTCACCTGGAGTTTTTTTTCAGATTTTAGTTAAACTGCAATGCGTGTGAATTATTTGTGAAACAGACAAAAGCTAACTTTATATATTTTCCATTAAGTCTAAAACCACCCAAAGGTTAGGAACCACCAAATGACTCACTGTAGTCATAGTCATACCGCTTGCTGGCAAAGCATAGAATTGTTTCAAGTAATGGTAACAATATACAAAAATGACAGCTTTTATTTTGAATGCTTTATTATTATAAATTATATGCTTATAAAAGTATATAGAACAACATTTGCTATATATATATATATATTAAAAAAAATTGAATAATTGGATGGAACGCTTTATATATGGAACGCTTTATATATATATATATATATATATATATATATATATATATTATATATATATAATATATATATATTATATATTATATATATATAATATATATATATATAGCCGCCTGAATAATTAAAAGAATAAAGCCTGAATAATTCAATTTATATATATATATATATATGTATATATGTATATGTATATGTATATGTATATGTATATGTATATATATGACGATGATCTGCATTTTTGATCTGCCAGGCGAAAAAGTGGTGGATTAATATAAGCCTTATCAAAGCATCAATTTCGGGGGAGTTTCAAAAACGAGTTAAGCTAAATCTGCTACAATTCTTATAACGAGTTATATTATAATAACGAGTTATTAATGACGGAATAGACAATCATTAAGACTGCTGAATGGTTAGTTGATAGTTGTGTGGTTCCGTTAAAGTGCGTGTCATGAGAAAATAATGCAGTCATTCGACGAAAAAAAAAAAAAAGGCAGACTATGGACTCCCGGCGCCATTTTGATTTCGTATCTCCCTTCCTTTGTTTAGCCAGCCGCTAATGGTAGACTCTCAAAATGTTCACTGCTGCTCGTTGTCGACATTTTCTTTAGTAGCATTCTGAAGTCGGGTTAGTCCATGTTATACTGCTTAAACAATTACATATGGGTGTCACCCGCCGTTATCGCTAAAGTATCGACAAATAAAAGCTGTTACAACCCGTTCCATTCGAGACGACACACAACCAATAATATAGACAACACTGATATGTAACCCAACATAGAATAATCAAGTATTTAGAATAAACATGTATGTAAAACAATAAAGAATATTACTTAGAAGTAACGATACTCGAATAACTTGTATGTGACCGGCCTTCTAGTATGTAGACTTGTATCTGTCGCTCTGGCGAGCGCATGCAGCATCGTCATACTTTGATATCCATCCGCCCGAGCGAAGTAGTTCCCCGTCTGTTCGCCGTCTGAAATTGCAAAATTGACGTCCAATACGATGTATTAGTTGTCTTTTTCGTATATGTATAATAGTATATGTATTTAATTAATACAAAACAACATTTCATTGCGTATTATTCCCTTTTCGTGTATTTTAGGTCGTTTTCTTCATTGTATGACGGAGTGATACGGTGCTCAGGCAAAAGCGGTGGAATTGTCTAGAACAACACGAGCAGGAACCCGCCTCCAAGGCTGCTCTGATTGGGTTATCGACTTGTTTGTCCCATCGGTGATTGGTCGCGGGCTAAAGATAATTCACGCATTACATACACAGTGTGGACCCAATGCAAAATACCTTCCTCCGCCGTGCCCTCCTTAAACAACAGGATTTATAGTAGTCAACAACAACATACAACAACATACATATATATATATATACACATACAACATGTATAATACATATGGTGTGTTTCAAGGCAACAGTCATGTGCTTCTCACATATATCTAGCGATTACAATGTACAGCAAACTTAGCTGCACGGATGAGTGAACACTTTTTTTCCGTCAAAACATGACATCTTGGACACTGTCTAAAAGGGCCATGTTAAAAAACAACAACCTTCAAAATACACCACAATAAGTCATCTGTGTCGCCGCCCCAGGTCTGTAATTGGATTCCTAACCCAATGAGCGATAACCACGTCGGCAATGTTCCCTCTAATTTTTCATGTCTGGGCATACACACGAGCTCCCTGAGCACACTGAGGACCACTGTGAGCAACATCACATGTGCATGCTGTGGCCACACACCAGTTCAAAACTTGGATCATAGCAAGTTACATGGCTTATTAAAAGAATCAAATTACAGCAGCAATTTTCACTAGTTTACTTTTAATATAAGTGATTTGACAAACTTTAAAGGAAAAAGACAAAAATCTTGTTGTTCATGAGATGTGTAGTATGTTTTATGTGAGAGTCCTGCTTGGCCATGGGAAGAGTCTTGCTTTGGCCTGTGTGAGGTCCTGTTGTGGCCTGTGTGAGGGTCCTGTTCTGGAGGAAATGATACATATACACCTTTCAGACATAACATTTTGTTCACATTAAAACATTCACATTTTGCACAATGACGTGTGCTGTAGCTTGTGATACAGTGTAAATTCCTGTAACTCTGTCTGTAAAATATGTAATTACTCAGTTTTTTATTATCATTTCTACTACCCATAAATTATCTAGTAGTAACATAATTTAATGATTAATATCCATAAACAAAAAATATTAATAAATGTCACTAGAATATGCACAAATCTGACTTAAATTTTACCTTATTTTTCACGTCTGTCCTTCTCACTTCTCCAATGGTTGTACACTTTGTCCAGGTTGATGGCTTCGTCTGCTTCTTGCTTTGACTTTATGCGCATCAGCTGGTCCAAATGTGCCACTTCAAGACGATTTCTGGATGCTGTTTTGATATGATTCATTAAACTGAATCCTCTTTCACAATCTGCACTGGAAGCTTGAAATGTAGCACAAATATCCACAAGCTGTGAGATCTCCTTTAGCTCCTCCGCCGCGAATGGGCAGGGCAATAGTGTCAATGCTATGATTGGCTGCGTAGCGTAAGTGAACCGAATCGTATCATTGGCTGGACACCTGTCACTCACTGAGTTACGTTGCAAAATAGTACAGAAAACAAAATTATTATTATTGGTTTAATTGATTAGATACGATTAGGACTAATATTAGATATTAATTAATACGTTTATGTTGAATTTTATTTTAATGCGCTGCATAGATTTTCTTGTGCGCTGAGAATGTGCGAGCAGTGCGCGATTGCCCAAGCGCGCAGCTTAGAGGGAACATTGGACACAGGTGTGTAATGTACATGATGAGGATGGAAGGCGAAGGTAAAAGAAGAATAAGGTGGAATGTAAAGAAACCTACAGAATGGAGAAATATTTGACGGGGATGAAAAGAAAAACAGGCGATGCTTCAGAGACAAACAAGTGTGACGTTACATAACCCAAAACCAAGTCAAGAAAATATGACAAAGTTTATCTTGCTCTTGGCTTCACAGTGAATGAGGAGGTGAGGAGAGACCACTGTGTTTTAGGTCTGAAAACCCTCGCAGCTGACCGTATGAAACCCAACAAATTAAGAAGACACATAGAGACATCACACCCCAGTCACGTCAAGAAACCACTCGACTTCTTCAAGAAAATTTGACGAATACCTTAACCAGGAAAATCGTATGATAAAAGCTGCATCAGTGAACAGCAAAGCCCAAATGGCGTCATACCTAGTCGCATACAGAATTGCAAAGTGCAAGAATCCACACACGATAGCGGAGGATCTCATACTCCCCGCTGCTCTTGATATGGTGTCAACAATGATTGATGAGACAACCGCCGCAAAATTGAAGGCTATCCCCCTGTCCAATGACACAGTTTCAAGACGTATGCGACATTTCAGATGATCTTGAAGAACAACTCGCAGATAAACTAAAAGACAAACGTTTTGCAATACAAGTGGACGAGGCTACTGACCGTAATAAAGACTGTTTGTTTCTTTCATATATTCGCTTTGTCGATTCCGAGTCACTGAGTGAGGAGTTGCTGTTTTGCAAGTACGTCAAACGCAGAGCAACAGCTGATGAGCTCTTCGGGATTCGGGACAGCTACCTGACAGAACATGGACTGAAATGGAAGAACTGTGTGGGCGTTTGCTCGGATGGTGCACGGACCATGTGTGGGAAAAGAAGGGGACTGCAGGCACTTATCAAGAGGGTCTCGCCTAACGCACAATGGACGCACTGTCATTCACAGAGAGGCGATAGCATCAAAGCAGCTTAGCCCCGAGCTAAACAATGTTTTGTCCGAAGTTGTTAGCGTGGTCAATTTGATCAAAACCCGACCCCTGAAAGCACGCCTGTTCTCTGCACTTTGTGAGGAGATGGGAGCTGAACATACCGCTGTGCTGTTTCACAGCGAGGCCAGGTGGCTCTCGCCAGGGAAAGTGTTGTCACGAGTCTTTGAGCTCAGAGAGGAGATTCGGGTGTTCTTGGAGGAGAGCATGCATGAAGCTGCAAGCAAGTTCAGTGATGAACAATTTCTGATGAAACTGGCCTATCTCAGCAATGTATTCGGAAAGCTGAATGAATTAAATCTTCAGCTTCAAGGCAGAGACAAGCACCTACCTCACCTGGCAGACAAGATCAGTGCATTCACTCGAAAGCTGGAGATGTGGGGCAGGCGCCTTGATCAAGGAAATACTGATGCCTTTGAGAATCTGACAGAATTAGCAGAAAGCAGTGATTGTGAAGCCACCACAGTGATCCCCTGCCTCAAGCAACACGTCTCTTCCCTCCTGGTATTATTCCAACAATACTTCCCAAACAACAGTGCTCAGTATGACTGGATGATGGATCCATTCAATGCAGCAGGTTGGTATTTTATTGACTGACTAATTATGACTATGTGCTGTACATGCATTTCTTTTATGTTGTCTGTATGCTACTTACTAACTGGAATTTTTATTCTATTCTGTTTTTATTCCATTTTATCTTATTTTTACAACTATTTTTATAACTAATTATTTAGTCTGTCGTCGGGTATTGCACATAAGATTTTCACTCACTGCTTTATACTTGTAAAGTGACAAACTTGACTTGACTTGAATGGATTGTTGTAAAACCGAAATCTGTTGCAATTACAAATACATTATCTATCTGCAGCACCTGCCGATTTCAGCTCTGCAGAAGAGGAGAAATTCATCGAAATGACGTCTGACTCCACTCTAAGGCTGAGGTTTAGCGCTCAGACACTGAGTGAATTCTGGTTGGGTGTGGAGAAGGAGCATCCACTCATAGGGCAGAGGGCTGTGGGCATCCTTCTTCCTTTCGCCACATCCTATCTCTGTGAGATTGGCTTTTCAGCTGTGGCTTCACTTAAAACAAAGTACAGATCCAAGCTCAACATTGAGCATGACTTGAGAGTGGCAGTATCAACCCCCGTTTTGAAAAAATGTGCAGTGCAAAACAGGCTCATTGCAGCCACTAATGCTGAATAATACTAATTCTTTACATTTTTTTGCACAGATTGCAAATTATTATAAGTTATTGTTCTAACAAAGGGATTGCACAATTGTATTATTTATTATTTATTATTATTTGACTTATAGAGCATTGTTTTGTTATCAATGTTCTAGAAAAGTGATTTTTGTTTAAAAGGAATTCTGATGTTCATATTGTATTTTAATAAATGTTAATGTGGCCGGTTTTTACCGGTATCTATTGAAATTGGGTTGAGCACAGGGTTTCGCTGTATGCAGACGATGTATTACTTTATGTCACGAACCCTACTGCCTACATCAATGGCATTCTCGAGGTTTTACAAACATTTGGTTCCTTTTCAGGCTACAAATTGAACATCTGTAAGAGCGAATGTTTCCCCCTTAATCCTGCAGCAAAATTGATCCCAGCTCAAGGACTACCTTTCCACCTGGCCTTCTCTAATTTCCGGTACTTGGGCATTAATATCTTGCACAATTTCCCCTCACTTTATAAGTTTAATATATTGAGGTTGGTAAAGGAGGTTAAATCGGATTTTCAGCACTGGAACGCTCTCCCTCGGTCACTTGTAGCTAGAATCAGCTCGATCAAAATGAATGTGCTTCCCAGATTCTTATTCCTCTTTCAATGTTTACCATTATTCCTCCCCAAATCTTTTTTTTAAGGACTTAGACAAGATTATATCATCTTTTATTTGGGCAGGAAAGATAATATTCAGTCCTACAAAGATCGGTCCAAAAATTCACACTTGGTACAATGGGCAATATGCACTAAGCTGTGTGAAGGACTTCCGGCTTCAAGTTAAACGAGTAAACCTCTTCCGGTGTATTTGTTTACTTCCAACTAGCTAGATACAGCTCATGATGGCATATTCCGCCATGAATTCCCATAAGAAAATGCATCTTCAAAAACAAGAGAAGAAATACAACAAATATTGTTGTGTTCCGCTTTGTTCGGTATCATGACAATTTAATGGTACTTTGAGTTTCCATGGCTTTCCAACCCATCCCGACCTGAGAAGACAGTGACTGGTGAACATACGTCGGGATAGTTTCACCATCTCCTCTCACACAAAGGTCTGCAGCAGACACTTTGCTACCGATCAACTCATAGAGCCAACGACCCTTGACGGTCGAAGAAGGCTTGTTAAAGGTGCTGTACCGAAGCTTTTTGAATGGAATGGCTATAGTGTTGAAATACCACGGCGTAGTGTGTGGGAGAGAACAGAGCGGCCCATTGAACCAGTCCCTCCTGAGGAGCAAGAACAGCACATCAATGGCATTAAGGATGGCACTAATGATCACGACTACTGCTCAGTCCCTGTACCGTCTGCACTGGACATGGCTGCATCAACTGCAGAAGACCTGTCCAAAGAAGTAGAGGATCTCCGAAAGGAAATAAAGGAGTTACGTGTTCAGCGAGTTTGGCTTACACCGGTTTGCTGGCTCCGACGCGGACATCCGATTCTATACCAGGTAACGTTAGACCGAAGTTGTGCTATTCAGCTATCTGTTTGACATCAACCAAAGTAAACATCAGTTAAACTATATATATATCTATCTATATATCTATCTATATATATATATATATATATATATATATATATATATATATATATATATAGTTATATATATATAGTTATATATATATAGTTATATAGTTATATATATATAGTTATATAGTTATATATTTATAGTTATAGTTATATATATATATAGTTATAGTTATAGTTATATATATATATATAGTTATAGTTATATATATATATATATAGTTATAGTTATATATATATATAGTTATATAGTTATATAGTTATAGATAGATATATAGTTATATATATATAGATATAGATAGATATATATATAGATATAGATATAGATATAGTTATATATATATAGATATATATAGTTATATATATATATATAGTTATATAGTTATATATATATATATAGATATATATAGTTATATATATATATATAGTTATATATATATATATATATATATATATATATAGTTATATATATATATATATATATATATATATATATATATATAGTTATATATATATATATATATAGTTACAGCTAACATTATTTTGGTGACCGTGTAGGATTGTATTTACTATGTTAATTAATGACTGAAATGATGTGTCTTTTTGTAAATAGATTTCCAAGCTATGACCACCTGATGGCGTTTTGGGGTTTGATTGAGCCTTCAATTTATAAAATGGTTCGGGACTCAAGAGCCAAATCGGCTGCCAAGCTAAACGAAGAAGTGGCCACACCTGCACGTCCATCAACGGTAGGTTATGGTCAGAGCTGCTTTCTAGTAACCGAGCCAGGAGTGGGATGCCATTGCATTTACAGAAGGCTACACTAAAGGACTCAGCCCCCTTTAAATACACATAACCATTATAAAACATTTAGCCAAACAAGAGCACAGCCTTACTGGTTTATAACTTAAAGTAGTAACCTTTTTTTTCTTCTTTTTCTTTTAAACCTTCCAGAGACAGCTGCTCCAGCCAATCGACAAGTTTTTTTCTTTTCCTCGTCTTCCTGTCGGTTGGTTTGAAGGAGAGGGACCTGGCGCATCGGTTCGACATACACCAGTCCACAGTGAGCCGCATTGATGCAACATGGACAACCTTTCTAGCCACTGCACTGGGGTCTCAGTGCATCTGGCTCACACCTGCAAAAGTGCAAGCTTACCTCCCTGAGGAATTCAGACATTTCCCAGACACCCAGGTCATCTTGGACTGCATTGAGCTCAAGTGTCAGACACCATCCTCACCACTTCTGCAAAGTGAGATGTACTCCACCTACAAATCGCATTGCACCATGAAAGGTCTGATTGGCATAGCCCCACATGGTGTAGTCACATTTGTCTCCTCACTTTACGCTGGGTCAGTGAGTGATAAAGAGCTGTTCAAACAGTCAGGGTTGGCCAAGTTGCTCACGGAAGAAATGGCAGTGATGGTTGACAAGGGCTTCCTCATTAAGCAAAATCAGATGCCTGCATACCAGGTTACTGAAAAACAAGAAATAGCACGACTCAAGAGTACATGTGGAACAAGTCATTAGGAGAATAAAAGAAAACAAATTGTTTGATGGCATCATCCCCCCTTTTCCATGCAGGAAACAAAGTTCCTGCATGGAAGCCAAATGTTTACAGTGGCACGCCTGTTGTCAAACTACCAAAACAAGGCATTAGTCAAGGCATGGGTCAAGTAAAGTACATTCTGTAAATTGTATGTACACAAACAAAGTAAGCACACCGTTGAATGTAAAGTCCTTTTTATATATTTGTGAACAATTAACATTGTACATAACATTGAACTATAGTAATTGTAAATTAATATTCGATATATAATATTATAATATTCAATCATTCATTGAATGAAGAACCTGGTTTTGCTCCTGTTTTTAAAGTTAATTTCTCAAAGACGGGTATCTTGGCATGTATATGTGGAAAAATAAATGGTCAGCTTTTTCTGTAATGGATCTTTGCACTTCTGGATCCATGTGTATTCGTTGCACAAGGTAGTCCTGCGCCATCCTCGCACCACTGCATTCCGGTGATGAGCAGTTGTCCTTGCACTTGCCAGTAATATGCGTGGCTCTTCTTTAGTTTAGTGGAACCAAATTCCATTTGCAGATATTTGCCAAATTGGGGGTATTCAGTGGGGTCAAAAACAATACCATTGGGGGAGGCAGCAAGCCAGGGTGTAGTGGGATGAATGACAAGACCACAGGGTGAGTAATTCACATTTAGTAGCCTACTGTACTCAGCTGCTACTGCAGGCTCCATCTCAGCACAAGTCATGTCATGTCTGCCTTGTTCCCTTCACGATGCGCTCGGCAAGTGACTCAGCAGAGCTCTGGCCCCTAACATGACACACCTCTCTAAACCTAGAGGCGGTCACCCTGGGTCTGCGGAGCAGATGCCATTCAGAGCAAGAGCTTTGCTCACGTGTAGCCTCCTCAATTTTGTGAGCCATTTCCGGCAGGGGGCCCTGGATAGGGTCAACTCTACCTCACCTGAATGGTGGCAGGGGGCCCTGGATAGGGTCAACTCTACCTCACCTGAATGGTGGCAGGGGGCCCTGGATAGGGTCAACTCTACCTCACCTGAATGGGGCAGGGGGCCCTGGATAGGGTCAACTCTACCTCACCTGAATGGTGGCAGGGGGCCCTGGATAGGGTCAACTCTACCTCACCTGAATGGGGCAGGGGGCCCTGGATAGGGTCAGCTCTACCCCATCTTGCGCCAGACTGATACTGATTCAGTTTAAGGTCCTCCACAGGTCACACTTTACCAAAGCTGAACTCAGCAAACTGTACAACACTAGTGACGTTTGCGATAGATGTTCTCTCTCTCCGGCCACCCATCCACATATGTTATTTTCCTGTTTAAAGCTGGATTCTTTCTGGTCCTCCTTTTTATGACACACTCAAGGGCCTTCAATAAGCCGGTGGTCCCTAGAATTTTCTAACTTCACTACTAGGGAGAACAATGTTATAGCCTTTGCTTCGCTTGTAGCCCGCAGACGTATTTTACTGCAGTGGAAGGACCAAAAACCTCCATCTTCTAATTCTTGGTTGAAAGACTTAATGTCCTTTTTATATCTAGAGAAGTTTAAGTACAATATAAGGGGCTGTTCTCACAAATTCCACAAAACTTGGGATCCTATTCTTTCTTTTGTTGATTCAACTCCCTCTTTAGGTGATTCGATTTTTATTATTACTCACTTTACAAAGCACTCAGTACATCACTCAGCCTTATGTGCAACACTGTCATTTTTTGTTTGGTTTTGAGTTTGTTTTGTCCCCTTTTACAATTGTTTTTCTTTTTCTTAGGCTTCTCCTTGTTTATACTGCACTGTCTTATGTTTTCAATTGTTTCTTAGGCTCCTTGTTTATACTGTACTGTCTCTTATGGTTTTAGTTTTTTCTTAAACTCCTTGTTTATACTGTACTGTTTTTTATGTTTTTGTTTTGTTCTAAAAATGTAAAATCGGGTGAATGTATGATGTGTATAATGAATACCTTCAACAGTCTGTTTAAATGGTACTGGTAACCCAATAAAGATACTTCACAAAAAAAGAAAATGCAAATATTTAAAAAAATGTTCAAATAACGTGACATTTTTTCAAGCGGCCACTGCCTCCCCATCCCCGCCCCCTGGAGAGTAGGGCAGTCACGTTTTGGCCCCAGTCCGCTCCTGTATGCAGGCACAACCTTCTCATTAAGTAAATTACCTTATTTTTGTATATTTGAGACTTGACTTGATTGCATGTTCAATGAATATTTATTGATATTGTTATATGGGTCGCTGTAAAAAAATAAGATAAGAGATATGCTGGTTTTAAACTGCCCGTGGGAAGAATGAACATGTTAGAGTTTTCGCAGTCTGTCACGCTGTCACATTTCTCCATGTGAAATGACGTGTGTGTGTGTGTGTGTGTGTGTGTGTGTGTGTGTGTGTGTGTGTGTGTGCAATTTCAGACCGACCGTGGAAAACCACCTACCTGGATATATTCAGACATTTTCTTAATCTAAATCTGTAGGATTGAATCCTCTTTATTGGTCACATACATATACACACAGTGCAATTAGTTTCTCTGCATTTAACCCATCCTAGTATTAGGAGCAGTGGGCAGCGGTTGTATATACAGCACCCGGGGAGCAGTGTAGGGGGTCTGGTGCCTTGCTCAAGGGCACCTTGGCAGTGCCCAGGTGTTTCGGGGACTTGAACCGGCGACCTTCCGGTTCCCAAGCCAAGTCCCAACACACGGAGTACACATACAGTAGCCTATGTGTATTAAAAATCGAATCAATGAGTATTATATATATATATATATATTTGACAAAAGTACAACACAGCTTTTCATTGGCATTCTGGTCTTCAAGTATCAAGACAGTTGTTAAGGCAGTAAAGGGTTCATTTTACATATTTGTTGACTTCCAGTAGAACATATTGACTGCAAATGCTTCTACAAAATAATTAAACAGAGCTGAATCTATCCAGTTGTTATTAGTATGACCTACTTAGTAAAGAAAAAAATAAAAAATAAATAAACCAAAGCAAATGAGGATATTGCACTGTTAAAGTTTTTCTTTCCATAGTTTTTGTATTGAGAACATTTCCTTAACTTTAAAGCTGTTGAATGTTGAGTTCTGGGAGCCGGGAGTTCCGGGTTGTTCTCACTCAATGACCCCGAACAAAATTTATGTTCATGATTTAATTTGGTAGAAGATGGTTTAAAAAAGCAATATGTCCATGAAATAAAAATGTTGACACAAAATAAGTTAATGTTTGGGAGTTTCAGACCAAACTAGAGGATATCAGAGATCTAAAATATGTTGCATAGTAATCATTCAATTAAAATTAATCTTTAATTTAACCCAACGTTTTGATGCCGTGGTGTCGCTACTTAAAATCAATCCCCTTCATATTCATTGTAGCAGAAAAAGGATCAGTTTGGGGTCTCAGGGGAAACGACAGGAGTGTTTACCAAGTGACTCATAACTGGGACTGTAATGGCCTTTTTCCTTGATCCTCCAGAGCACCAGCAGTATTATGATGAAGGAGCCAAGAGGACTTGAGACCAGATGAGACAGCTTCAGCATCATTTAATACGACCTGGACTGTTGATGATCTGACCAATCACAACCTTCTGATTTCGCAGCCAATCATGTTTTTTTGGCCTTACGCAGGGCGTGATATGTAAATGTATGGGGACGTGTTTAAGCCAATCAAAGAATCTTAATGCACCTCCTGTTGGGATACTTATGTTTCCTTGCTTCCCGAGCCTATTTGGCGGCTGATCTACAATGTAGATAGGAGTAGATGAATGCTTCCTTCCATCCCGTCTACACCTGCGAGTCGTTGGTCGTGGGTCCCGCCCCCGCCGCCGCTGCCGCCCTGCTGTTGGCAGAGAGAACCGCATCGTGGACCGTGTAGAACAGCCGGAGGCCCATGTCTCGGTCATCCTCCCCGAAGAACGCCGCCCGGCTTAGGGCGTCGATGACTGGCGCGTTGGCGCCGGCCAGCAGCACAGCCACGCCCACCTCCCCGAAGTCCTTCACCAGGCCCACGAAGGCGCCTGTGCCGGCCGTGTCCACGAAGGCCATGGCGGAGCAGTCCAGCACGATGGCGTGGAACGCCGGCTCCCTCCGGACCAGTCCCACGCGGAGCTCGCCGTTATTGTGGCCCCCCTGGTCCTTGGACGCCAGCTCGGCCGCCAAGCCCCTGGCGGCCTTCTTGTCCGCCTTCCTCCTGCGGGTCATCTCCAGGAAGGGGTCCATGCCGACCGCCTCGTACAGCGCCCTGAGGAAGCTGTCCTTGTTGGCGTAGTAGAGCGGTGCCTGGTAGCGGAAGACACGGACCCGGGCGGGCGCCGCCAGGTTCTTGTACTCCTCCAGGTCCTCGTAAAGGTCCGAGCCCTCGGAGCGGCCCAGCAGAGAGACCTCATAGGACAGGAGAAACAGACGGCTGTGTGAGCTGCCAATCAAACTGCAACTAAATACACAGCGTATAAAACGGGGGGTTCCTAAAACATTTTAAAATTTCAGTGTGGCTGTGGGACCCGACGCGACCAGAAGTGTCTGAGCACTCTCGGGCCGTGTTCCATTTCAGAGTGTGCAGCCTTAAGGCTGCATCCTTCGGCTGCATCCGAAGGCTGCAGTCTTAAGGCTGCTTCGAAGGCTGCTTCAAAAACGTGTTAAATGGGACGGTCTAGCCTACGGAGTACTTCCTGAATGCGTCACCAGCTGCGTCACGAAGCTCCACGCCCACCGTCGTCGCGCGCTGACCAGAGCCGCGGAGATAGTCCAACTAGAAGCCTCTTTTTGAGAGTTTAATAATCCGAGGAAAATCAATTGCGTGTTAAAAATGGATGATTTGTATTCAGTATTCTTTTTAACTAATGAACTTAAGGAGCTGGAGTTTCACCGCCGGCGTCGACGTTTGATGTTATTTCGGCTAAGAGAGAACCATGGGTAAATCAAGATTGGTTAATATTGGTGAAGTTATAATTCCTATTAATATATATATATAATATACATATATATATATATATATATATATTAATAGGAATTATAACTTCACCAATATTAACCAATCTTTATTGTGATATAGATAGATATATATATATATAGATATAGAGAGATATAGATATAGATATAGGTATAGATATAGATATAGATATAGATATATACACACATATATATATATACACACACACACACACACACTGGCGGCCTGGGAGACCAGCTGGCCCGCGCCAGCGCTTCCCATATGCGGCTCCCGGCATCTCCGAAATCGCCGTAGCATATTTCTAAACAGGCTTTATTTGGATAAACTGACAAAATATGTATAATCTAAATAGGTATATTGTCGCGTAATAAAATAATAAAACTTAATAAAGTGACTGAATTACAGTGCTACAGCGATATCTAAAACTGCTTTTAGCCGGGCTCAAATTCTGTCCTGAAATTGAACACGGCCCACAATTCTGTTCGGTTGGTGCGAAATGCATTCTGGGATATTCTGGCACCGAAGGCTGCAGAAGTGTGCATCGATGCACACTTCAAATTCGGGAAATTAAGGCTGCATTTGAAGGCTGCATTTGAAGGAGCCTACGGAATGGGACAGCCTTGTCGCGGCGGCTGTGACGTATGCAGCCTTCAAATGCAGCCTTTTAGGCTGCAGACTCTGAAATGGAACACGGCCTCGGAATAGGTGAGCCTTTCACTACAGGGGTTCTGTTGTCAGGCCCGACCCACCTCCAAGTGGATGGCCACCCATTTCGTGGTCTGTGAAACACTAGTATACATATATTTACTGTGACGTTCCCTGAGGTTAGCAGGCACTTTATTGTTCTTTTTTACTGTATAGTATTGTTATAGTTCATAGTGTTGTTTATAGTATAATATTGTTAAGTATATGTAACGGTCAGTGTCCCGCACTGGGCTCGAACTGACGACCTCCGACATGAGAGGCGACGTTCTAACGTGAGAGCTAAAGTCCATAGCCCTAGCTTCATCGATATAACGTCCATTTAGGCGTCGGGGAGTGAGGTTTACCACTGCACAGCACCACCTGCTGGTGTCCGTTACGTATAGTATAGTATTGTTTTGTTTAATTGATACTAAGGGAGTGAATGGGCATTCTATTGTACTTGTTACACATGGCAAATAAAAACATCTTGAATCTTGTTGTGAGGGAGGGAGAACGGGAGAGAGGGATGCAGTCAGGACAGAAGGAAAGAAAGAAAAATGGAAAGGAGGGAAAGAAAGAAACCAACCCCACCTTGGGGTTCTGCATGACGAAGATGACGCAGACCATGGAGAAGACCACGCCCACCAGCAGGCCGATCTCCACGCTGATGAGCACCGTGGCTGCCATGGCGACCACCCAGACCACGGCGTCGGCACGGCTGGCGCGCCACTTGCCAGGAACGTCGCGGAACTTCCGCAGTGCCCCCCGGAGGCTGACGATGATGATGCAGGCCAGGACACACTTCTGGAGGGAGTAGAAGAACGGGGCGAAGAACAGGAGCACCAGGAGGACCACCAGGGCACTGACCAGGCTGGACACCTGAAGACCAACATAATGATATATTATACCAGACATCTGAGGACCAACCGTATAATATATTACACCAGACACCTGAGGAACAACAGAATATTATATATTATACCAGACACCTGAGGACCAACAGTATGATATATTATACCAGGACACTGACCGGACTATTATTAGTTAATTTATTGATTCTCAGGACATTTGAAGGTGTGTTTCCCCCCCAGAGGAACACCAAGTGAATGTCAAGAGTTTAATCCCAGGGTGGCCTCCCTCCACCAAATAAATACATCTAACACCAAACAAAATAAACAATAACATAAAGAAATACATTATGTATGCATTGATTATGAATTATAAGCGATTGGTGGCACCTGTGTCTGGCAGCCAGTAGAGTCCTTGACCATGGTCTTGGCCAGTGCAGCGCTGGTGGTGAAGCAGTGGAAGAAGGAGGGGATGATGTTACAGCAGCCGATGGCCAGCATCTCCTGGTTGGGACGCACCGTGTAGCCGTTCTTCTTGGCGAACATCTCCGACAGCGACACGGTGAAGGCAAAACTACAAACAAACACAAAACAAAAGCAGGCTTAATTTTCCCAACTGAAACGGTGAAATGAGTCACTACGAGTCATTTTGAAACGTAGTCATTTGGTCAGATTGCACTACTGTTTATAGAGCCACCAAAATATGTATATATACACAATTGTTTGTATGGGAATTTTTCAAAGTTGTTTATTTTGTTTAGTTTCTTTTCCTTTTTACATAATTTATATCTTGTATTGTTGACGGCGTTGAGGTGTTAAAAGAGGGGGCCCTATAACCCGAATAGCGCGCACTGCACCTGATGACAGCCAGGGGGATGGCGTCCAGCGCCACGCGGGGCATCAGGTCCAGACTGGGCACCTTGGGGGGGATGAAGCCCGTTGGGATGTGACCCGAGACACTGGAGCCGTACAGGGCGTTCAGGTTCCCGAAGTGGCTGGCCAGGGTGGCTCCGGCCACCACCACCAGCTCGGTGGGCAGGGGGATCTTCAGGCGGCTCTTGTAGCGATCCTGGAGCTCCTTTCCAGCCACTGAGAGTATATGTTCAAGATGTTGTTAGAGCTGGAAAGATATTGATTTGTATCTGAGAAGTTTACGCCATATTTACAAAGTGTACTAAAGCTCAATAATTGCATAGTGAATATGGCCTACATAATTATTATTTTTTTAAATAAAAGTTAAATAGCTAGCTTATAGCTAACTAACATAGTGAGATGGCTTGCTTGCTAACTAATCGAGTGAGATAGCTAGCTTGTTAGCTAATATAGTGAGATTGCTTACTTGCTAGCTTATAAAAAGCTTATTTAAACAGCATCGACATAAAGGTAGTCTTAACGAGAGAATAACAACTAGTAGTCTACCTAAGACGAAGATGCAGATGGCGCTGGTGACCAGGTCACAGAGGTTGGTGTTCTGAATGTTGGCGAAGATGTTGATCCAGGTGACCACCACCGTGCCATAGCCTTGGTGCCGGGGGATCTTCAGGCCCAGCAGGTACTTGGCCTGCACCGTCAGGATGGTGAGGGAGGCCCCGGTGGCAAAGCCGTCCAGCATGGGGGCCGACAGGTAGACGGAAACGAAGCCCAGCCGGAACACCGCCATCAAGACCTGGGGAGGAGAAGGAAGGTTAGGATGCTATCGCTTGTAACGGCTATTCAACATCCCATACCTGGTGGAATAGTGGGGGTCCTTTAACATTATATATTTCACTGATCCGTTCAGTACCTGGTAGATGCCAGCTAGCAGAGTGACCGCGGCAGCTATGCCAATAGCGTAGGCCTCCTTGCTATACACTACTCCCATCACGTCCACGGTGGTTGCAGAGAGGTTTGAGGCAATCCCTGAGCCGTTGAAGGACCCTTGAAGGTCCGGACTGTCGTTAAGGTCGAACCCTGCCTGGAACACCTCCCTGTCCACCACCTGGAGACAGCACAGACGTCAACCAATCAGATTCATGATATCATTTGATACATAACCTCTACTACTATTTATGTGTCTGCCTATTCGGCAACTATCACTCTCCTAACCAACCCTGGAAGGAGGATCCCTCTTTTGGCTTCCTTTGGGGAGTTTGTCATTTAAGTCTAGAGGGCTGAGGGTTAGGGGGGGGGGAGCTGTGATAAACATTTTTTACACCAGACACAAAGATTGGTAATGAAAACTGAAAAGGTGAAATCCCCCATCAGACCATGGGTTCAGACCAACACATTTACCAAAAAGAAGAGGTTATTTCAAATCCATCATTTCAGAAAAAAGATAAAAAGATAATTGTGTTTTCCCTTTTAATGCCTCGGGTGAAATCTCAGATTACCTGGCCCACCATCAGGCTCATAAGACTGAAGATCCCCACGGACACGTGTCTGGACGTCCCCATGAAGAAGTAGATGACGTTTGCGAAGAAGGAGGTGTACAGGCCGTAGATGGGCTGCACCCCGGCCAGCAGGCAGTAGGCGATGGCCTGGGGCACCAGGATGATCCCCACGATGAGGCCGGACATCAGGTCCCCCCACACGTACTCCCGGAGCTTGTACTTGGGCAGCCAGCTGACGACGGGGAAGAAGCCCAGGAGGGTGGAGCGAGCCCTGGGCACGGAGCACGTCGCCTCCTCCCTGATCCTGGACTTGATGGCGGAGAGCGGGGGCCGGGCTCGATGGACGCGGCGCTCCAGGAGCCGCGGGGGGTCCCCGAGGTGGAGATCCTGCTGCTCCATGGTGGCCCCTGGGAGGGTGAGGGTGGAAGCCGGGTGCAGGCGTGGGTGGTCAGCTCAGCCGCTGCGTGGGTGCAGAGAGAGGAACAAGAGTTTGAACACTTCCCTACAGCTCTATGCTCAGCGTTGTTATACAGCTTTTTATGAATAACCAAACACTAGGATCTGTGTGTTCAAACACAGTGTGTGTAGTCGTGAGGGCGAGAGTTTTAGCCTGTACTTTTCCTTTAACTTCCGTTTTGACCTGAAGTTTTTGTTGTCTGTTTGAGGCCAAGGGAAGGAAACCCAGATTAAACCCAGAGCTCTTCCCTCTCCGCCCACATTGAAGAGATGTGGATCTGGGAGGATCACAGGAACACTCCGATGGTGAGTGTGATATCGGCCTGGACACACACGTCCCGAACAAGTGTGCTTGAGGCTGGCTTTTGTGTTTGTCTTGCAATTTCACAAATTCCCAATTAGTAAGTCAATCAGCAGACATTATTTATCCAAAGCGATATGTCAAGTGTTGGGGTAAGGTTTGGTGTTCTAGTCTAGAACCTTTCAGCTCAGAGTCAACACCCAAACCACCACTATGTGTGTGTGTGTGCGTGCGTGTGCGTGCTCATGCATGTGTGTGTGTGTGTGTGTGTGTGCCCGTGCTCATGCATGTGTGTGTGTGCCCGTGCTCGTGTGTGTGTGTGTGTGTGTGTGCATGCGTGCCTGCTAGGTGCGCATGTGTGTGTGAGTGTGTGTGCTCATGCATGTGTGTGTGTATGTGCCCGTGCGCATGCGTGTGTGTGTGCATGCGTGCGTGCCTGCTAGGTGCGGATGTGTGTGTGAGTGTGTGTGCATGCCCGTGTGTGTGTGTGCTTGGCTTATACTTCCCTGCTAACCTTTAACTGGGGTATCGGTGTCTCTCTGTTGCGTGCCAGCAGACGGCTGAATAATTACCCAGGCGGTTTTTCATTTAAACCGAGAGAGGTTAGGAATCAGTTGACGCTGAAGTAAATCTGTCCGTCCTGACTTTTTCCACTGTTTTCCTTTCAGTTGACCTCTAAACCCAGTCAAGGTCACCCCCGGTCATACACTCTATGTGCTTGTGTGCTAGTGAACAAAGTCCCAGCCCACTAATGGAAATGTACAAATACCACGAGATCATGACTGAATCAATGAATTAAACATATTCTCAGCAACAAAGCTGTGAACATAAACTATATAAACATATACTATAATAACTAATAACTATAGCTAACATTATCCATTATCCAACCAACTATTGAATGAATCAAAGTAAAACAACAAAAAACTTGAATAACCTATAAAACAGAAAACGGTATACTGTATATAGGGTCAAACATACAAAGAGACAAGAATAAACAAAAAGTTATTCATTTAGAAGCTATTTATTTAAAAAAAAAAGTTGAACTGTTTGGTGAAACTTTTCCAACAATGGAAGATGTTACCCTGACGAAGCTTTGACAAACGAGGAGCCAATCGTTCACCTTTTCGAACAAACATTTGCTAGATTCACCACAGGAGTTGCCTTAAGCATCACCAACGATAAAGACACAGGTACTATTTAGAAGTGTGCACATGATTCCACGGTTTGCATTTCCGCTATTGGTGTCACTAACGCGTTTTACAAGTGAGGTTGAAGGTCATGGTGTAGTCGTCTGTTTTTTTATGGTGACTTGACACAAGATGTTCTGTGAGCTTTTTTTAGCTCATTCATTAACCCGTCCCGAGATTGGGCCGCCTCCTTACGTAACCGGGCTGTACCTTACGGTCGGTCATGGAGGTACAATTAAGAGAAACTTGGGAATAGGCACGCATACGCGTTTCCAGGCGTCTACCATGTTTTGTTTTTTTAAACTAACTTTCAGAGATATATATCTAAAAAATATAGCTCCAACATCTAGCTAACTGCATCATTTTTTTTTACAGAACAAACCACATAATCCCCTAATCTGACAACGCTGAACAATGTTGAAGGAAATACTAGTTTAAGATATTTGAACATTGGACGTTTGTTTAAGTCGAACACAATTACACAACACAATCTACACAATTCTAGACAATGTGACTGATGTGTGCTTGATCTCAGCAGAAAAACACAGACCCTCAGCAGAAAAACAAAGAACCAACCCTCCCCCTGTCTGCAAGTGTAGGCCGGATATTCACGTCGTAGTAACTTGACAACCAAACTGTTTTCAAGAGCAAAAGAAAAACACGGAGGAGAGGTATACCAACCAAAGAATGAACTCTCGCCACTTACAAGTGTTACGAAAACACGCTCCATAAACCAGTATTGTATGCTGATGGCCCACGAATCATCGACTAGACTGAAGCCTCGCTAATGCAGTTTGTCTAACTGACAGCGATGATTATATGGGATCGGTCGTAAACATCGGTACTAAACGCTGGGACATTGGTGGAGTCGTCGAGACTTTGTTTATTTTTTATCGTGGCACATTTTAGTGTAGCCTAGTTGGACGTTTAGTGTACCTTATCTTAGTTTAGTTCAGCATAATGTGTCGTAGTTTAGTTTAGTTTACTTAGACATTTGGAGTTTCACCAACTTCTTTCCGGTGGAAGAGGTGTGATGTCTGCATAATGTTTTAAAATATGTAATTTGCGATTAAGGTGTCCTGTGTTCACCGACCTCAGTGTAACAATAAACCCGCTAAACGTCCTGCTGTGCTGTTACTCATCTACCGGGACGGTGTTGAGGAGGACGATCTGGCTCCGCGCTTAACCAGTCAAACCGCCTGACGCTAAGTCAAATCAAACACCATAGTAAGATCAACACCTCCGCCGACATCGTCAAAATATCGTCATATTTAGATACTTGTGGTGAGGGCTTGGTAAAGGGGGGTTATGAATGTATTATAAAATATGATTGGTGTGTTTGTGGTTGTCAAATATACCGCCGGTTCAGCTGCTACTGCATAAACCGTGTGTGTGCAGTAGCAGCGGTGCCAAACGCGATAAATTCACCCCCGGGTCTCATAAAAAGCATGCTATCTGTTTCCTTTCTCCCTAATCTCATGCTTGCTTCCGGTGGGAGTGGGGATTGGTGGTTCCCGTGTGCCTGTCACGACAAAGGTTATGATGTGTTTAATACCTCACCCTAACCCTCAGACATCATCTTTTATTTTGGTGTCTCTCTATAGTGCACAGTGAACCACAAACTAAACCCCAAATCCTAACCCTGAAAGGAAATCCTAAAACCAAAACCATAAACCCTAAAAAGCTAACCCTAAAACCAAACCCTGGAACCACAAATCGAATGCTGACATCCAATTCAAATAAAAAAGCGAACCCTAAAACCAAACCCTAAAACCTACTGTGTAACCCGAATTTTAAAAACAAACCCGAGAACCAAAAATCCAACCCTAAAACCTAATGCAAAGGAAACAGTTGAACCCTAAAACCTAATCCAAATAAAACTGTCTAACAAAAAAATCACACCTAACCCAACCCTCACACATAGACCAAATAAAAAAGCCTAACCCTAAAAACAAACCCTAAAACCTAACCATAATACTAAACAACAACCCTAACACCTAACACTAATCAAACTTTTGAGGTCAGGATTCACCCATTTACCCCAAATATATCACACATTAGCATGAATGAAGGATTTGAACGTGCAGACCACACAGTCAATCTCAGGCTGACCTTTACGTTGACAAAGCAACAGAGACACGCTTGTTAATCACCTTTATCAGGTGTGGAGTGATTGCTCACTTTCCTTAATCAGTGCCTGTTCTAAAACTTTCTTATACTTTGCACCTCGGGGGAAAAGACTCGGTATGTCCGTGGGACCACCAAAACAGACCCACTGGGAACTGGAACACTAAGGACGACTAAGTGCTGAGAGTGGTCTGAGCCACCACCACCACCACCACCACCTTCACCTGAAGGTGAATAAACCGCTGACTATAGAGAGATATACAGCCTGGGGTTCCTGTAGTGTTTGAACTAGGACCCGTTGTTTTACTTTTCCAGAAGAGACGATCGGAGGTGTACTCACTCTAGCGATGGTGGTAGTGGAGGTGGAGGTGGTGGTGAAGAATCTTATCGAAGATCCCCTCTCATCCAAGACAACCCTCCACTGGTGTCCAAACTTTCTCACCTCACTCTCTCTCTCTCTCTCCCCGTCTCTCTCTCTCTCTCTCTCTCTCTCTCTCTCTCTCTCTCTCTCTCTCTCTCTCTCTCTCTCTCTCTCTCTCTCTCTCTCTCTCTCTCTCTCTCTCTCTCTCTCTCTCTCTCTCTCTCTCTCTCTCTCTCTCTCTCTCCGTTACAGTGTAGCTGATCTAAGGTTGGTCCGTTTCCCTATTGGCTCATGAAGCCCTGGTGGGCGGGGCCTAACCTCTGAGCCTCTGAGTGTTTCACCGGTGTGTCTGTGTGTCTGTGTGAGCTGAAGCCTGTCAAACACAAACTCCCAGGGTTGTATCTTAGCTATTTACGTGTTCATCATTCTCCTCGCTGAGCCCTCTGTTAGCCCAGGCACTTTGGAAGAGACTTACAGGGAATTCAGAGACGTTCTCTCCTTAAGGAGGGGACCGTTAGGGGTAAGGGGTCATCTTGCTTTAGGATGCCTACAGGTAGTGTAATGGAAAAATCATATGTTGTCCCTTCTATCACTCTCTGTTTCTTTGACCTTGTGACCCCCCTATGTAATTCTCCCTATCACCCTTTTGTCCTATTGTCCTGAGGGGTTCTTATCCTTATCCTTATCCTCATCCTGCTTGACCAACTGTAATGTTTATCTCACAGCGGGGGACAGTGGCTATTACAGTCTACAGCTGTTGAGGGGGGGTTGGCATACAACTATTGAGCTGGATCAAAGGCTTGGCCGCTCCTGGTCCAACACCTCTGGCTTCCTCTGCCTACACGAGAGTTCCTCCGTTCCCGTGCTGGGGATGGGGCTGGTGGAGCCAGGTGGTCAAGACTTGCATCATTGGGGTGAAAGACAGTATCTTAGGGGCAGTCCTAAGGAGGGATAAATACTGAGTGTTGCCAGCATTGCGGCGGACTTCCCTATCCTCACCTCATAGGATTCGGGGCTCCCGACAAAGCTTTGTCTGTCTGTCTGTCTGTCTGTTTGTCTGACTGTCTGACTATATGTCTGTTTTGCTACTTGACTACTTGACTACTTGACCACTTGACTACTTGTCTACTTGTCTATTTGGATATGTTCATTGTGTTTCTGCTTGCTTGATAAATCTTCAAACTTAATTGAGTTCATGCGTGACAGTTCTTATTGATTGATAATTTGCCTTCTTATTCACGTAAATTTCCACCACAGTAGACTGAGGGCACTGGGGATCAAACCGGGAACCTTTCATCACACCCACAGCAGACACCGTATGTAGAATGGATAGAACATCAGTGATCACTTCGGAGAGAAGATGACAGGAGAGGAGGACAGAGGAGAAAAGAGGAGAGTAGAGTAGGAGAGAGGAGAGGGGTGAGAAGAGGAGAGGACAGGGAGCAAGAGGAGGGGAGCTGAGAGGAGACGAATGGAGGAGAGAGGTGGGGAGGAGAGGAGAGAGTAGAAGAGGAGGAGAGGGGAGAGGAGAGGAGAGGAGGGGAGGGAGAGGAGGATTTTGGAAGGGTAGGAAGAATTGAAGAGGAGAATAAGAGAGCAGGAGATGAGGAGAGAGAACAGGAAAGGAGGTGAAGGGATGAGTGGAGCTGATGGATAGGAGAGAGATATGATTGAAGAGAGTAGAGATTCTCTCCTCTCTTCTATCCTCTTCACACCAGATTCGTGAAGAGACTCACCGCAGTGGAGGGGGAGGGGGTGTGGGGGAGACAGAGCTCTGTAGGCCATGTCCTCCCTGATCTCTATCTCTCTCTCGCTCTCTCGCTCTCTCGCTCTCTCTCTGTCTCTCCTCCTGCTCTCCTCCTGCTCTCCTATTCCCCGCCAGCATCCATCTCGCCACTTCCTGTATCTGCAGCAAGGCATCATGGGAGGAGGAGGGGAGTGTAGAACGTAGCATCCATACACTTGTCCCTTCAGCTGGCCAATCAGGACGCATTGGAGGGGGGGGAGGGGCGGGAGCAGACAGAGAAGAGACAGAAGGGTGGGGGGGTGAGCCCCCCCTGTGGGTGGTTACCATGGCAACTCATTCTGACCGTTTATGTGTGTGTGTGTGTGTGTGTGCTCACAGAGATAAAGGGAGCGATAGAAAGAGCGAGAGCTTTATGTATGGACATTCTGATGTCTGCCTACGCTTGCTACGTGCCTGTGTCTGTGCATGTGTAGTGTGTGTGTCAGAGAGAGAGAGAGAGAGAGACAGACAGACAGACAGTGTATTTGTATATATGTGTGTTCTACAATAATATCTACTGAACTATATAAAGTTATATATTATAGTTGACTGGTACACACCCGTGTTACAGTTACAGTAAGTACTATGTACTGGTACACACCAGTGTTTATTACTTGTTGTTACAGTAAGTTAGACTGATTACTCTATGGCTGGTGAGACTGCACACCTGTCATTGTTTATCAAGGCCCACAGGTTAAAACAGCCACCACCACACACACTCGAGGAGAGAGCTCTAGCATGTACCATCTGCCCTGTTCACCATGATTTAAAACTCTGCAATAAACCGGATTCCTCATCACCCTGTGTCTGATTTGTTCTCTGTTCTACCCCCTGATATTGCCACTGACCTGCCACGACGATTTCGCCAACTTCTTTGACAAGAAGGTCAACAATATCCGTTCCTCCTTCCTTGACCGCCCGGCTGATGCTCGCATCATCCGCCCAAGACTTCCTCCCACATCTCTCCCTTACCCATTTCTCTCCCCTCTCCACAGATGATGTTCTTCACCTCATCACATCCAGCCGCCACACCACATGCTCACTCGTCTCTGACATCTGGATGCTTTTCCGCTGCTTTCAAGACTGCCAGAGTCACCCCCCTCCTGAAGAAACCAACACTCAACCCCTCTGAACTCAAGAACTACAGACCGGTATCCCTTTTGCCCTTCTTATCCAAAACTCTGGAACGTGCTGTCTTTAACCAATTGTCCTTGTATCTCCACCAGAACTGCCTCTTGGATCCTCACCAATCTGGTTTTAAGTGACGGAGTCACTCCATGTTGCTAGAGCGAATTTGCTCTCCTCGGTCCTGATACTCTGTCAGCAGCATTCGACACTGTGAACCACCAGATTCTCCTCTCCACCCTTGAGGGGATGGGTGTCTCGGGCTCTGCTCTCTCCTTGTTTGCATCCTACCTGACGGGTCGCTCCTACCAGGTGGCACTGGGAGGGTCTGTGTCAGAACCACGCAGACTGACTACTGGGGTTCCACATGGATCGGTCCTGGGTCCTCTTCTCTTCTCCCTCTACACAACATCCCTTGGTCCCTTGGTTATCCACCCCCATGACTTATCCCACCACTTCTATGCTGACGACTTGCATGTCCCCTCTTGGACATGCAAGTGGAAACACGCAGACATCTCAAAGTGGATGTCGATGCACCACCTAAAGCTCAACCTGGACTGACTGAGCTAGTGTTCTTCCCGGCAAAGGGCTGTCCACACCGAGACCTGGCTGTCACCATTGATGATGCTGTGGTGACACCTACTCGGACCGCAAGGAATCTGGGTGTGACCCTGGACGACCAACTGTCGTTCTCGGCAAACGGTGCCTTTTCTCACTGAAAAGGCTGCGCAGGTGCTCATCCAGGCTCTTGTCATCTCCCGGCTGGACTACTACAACTCCCTTCTTGCTGCCACCCCGGCATTTGCCATCAGGCCCCTGGAGGTCATTCAGAAAGCTGCAGCTCGCCTGGTGTTCAAGATTCAAGATTCAAGAGACTTTATTTATCCCGAGGGAAATTAAGGTGCAACAGTTGAAACAGGGGGAATAAATGCACACAAAGTATACTAATACCTAAAAACTAAATAACAACAAACTAAACTAAACTAAACTAGTATAAACAAAATATAACTAAATTAAATCTAAATGTAAAATTGTAAATGTAAAACCGACCCAAGTATTCCCACACATCTACCCTCCTTCGGACTCTACACTGGCTACACTGCCTCAAATTAATACGACGTGTGACCAGTTAACATTGTTTAATCATTAAGTTAAAACGTGGCCAAACGTACATGCATACTGGGACTCTTCCAGGGAGCCATTAAGACACCCTGTTACCGGTTGGACCAGGGGCTCCTGGTCAGCGTTGTTTGACCTGGCGGAGGTCACTCTGGAACAAGCCATGCTTCCTCAGTCCTGGGTGTGAACCACTCACACCAAGGTGGCTGAAAGCAGAGCAAACTTGCAATCATGAGTACCTCATCCTGGCACTGCCTTTAACATACTCTTGTTTTGACATATATCTGTTGTACTCTTGTAATGTTTTCATGTATAATTGTAAATACTGTTGCATTGATTGTGTTTTAGATATTTGTATATACTTAGATTATATATAGTTTGTCTACGTTTTTTCTATTGTATTTTGCACAAATCCTAAGTAAAGTGGCAGAAAGAGTAAGGCACTGCAACTTCAATTTCCCTGCTCACCCTGCATGTGTATGTGACAAAGATCTTGGATCTTGTATTGTGGTAATGGACGGTAATGGACTGCCTTTTATATAGTGCTTTTATCCAAAGCACTTTACAAGTCATGCTTCACATTCACCCCTTCATACACACACTCAACTGCAGTCGTCAGCCATGAGTCAGCCATGCGAGGAGGCAGCCAGCACGTCAGGAGCAATGAGGGTGTCTTAGTCTCAGATCCACTTTGACAGTTTTTGCTAGGGAAGCCGGGGATCTAACCAGCAACCTGTATTGTATTGCGTAGTGCTTGCTGAAGCACTGTGAATTCATAACATCCACCTGTTTATAATAGCCAGGCCAGGGGCTAAAGATGAACATTAGTTAATTATTGTTAAATGTTGTGAAATGTTGATTCATGTGCAAAGTCCCTTAAATAAAAAGTCTCGAAGAGCCCTGACAAAAATAATTGACCTAATGGCTTGAACATTAGGTATATTATGAACATGATCACAGTTGTGATTGTATATATAGGAAACAATCTAATCTCATTAGTAGTAGCTTATTCAACCAAATAGATAAGATAAGCTATGCTAAGCTAAGCTAAGCAGTATTACAATGTTGAGTAGTATGTGTGTATGTACTCCCTAGTAGTGTGTGTGTCTGTAAAAAAAACCAGCATGTGACCATACAGGTAAGTGGTTACCTGTGTGGTCACTGATGGCCCTGCCTAGGTGAAGTTGCTGTGGAACATAAGCATCTATGATGTCACCACGTCGCACACAAACACTAATTAAGGTACTACGGTAGAGGTACTTAAGGTGCTGAGCTACTGTGTCATTAACTTACCTGATGACGCCGTTACAATCATCTTCTGACATGGGAGAAGCACCTCCATCGTTAAAAGCTTTTGAAATATACTCAGAGTGCTAATCATGGGGAGTCTGGCTCCCTGTCTGCCGTGTTTCCTCATCCAGAAAATGTACATTCATTTGATCATGACCACAAGACTCTCCTGATCACTATTCCATCAGACCAGGGGCGATATAATGGGCTGTTTCAAGAAAACCTTGCCACGTTTCCTCTGTCGTTAAAAGGAGGCAGGCATTGTGGTTTGGAAAACAAACTGGGTTTGATTCCCCTAATGTTCGCAGCCTTACCTGCAGGTGACTACATAGGCCTCTAGCTGTATACACACATACACACACACACACACACACACACACACACACACACACACACACACACACACACACACACACACACACACACACACACACACACACACACACACACACACACACACACACACACACACACACACACACACTCCTTATGTCTTTTAACTATAGATGCTCCTCTTTGGAAACTAAAGGCTCAAGGTTTCATATAAGTGAAACCTATAAGTTCCAAGGCAAGGGTCGCTTCTAGAGTGGACGTTTGCTTGGGGGACTTGTCTTCTAATGTTTAACCCTTAGAGGTCAGGCTGGCTTGTTGGTCAACCAGCGATGTAAATGTTTAAGTCAAAACGACCTTCTCCACAAGGAGGAAAGGTTTTGTCCTGTATTGACCTATCTTCTCTTGACACTTGTCTGCTTACATGCAGTATAAATAATTAACCAGGTCGTCAACAGAACTACACAAATGAGTACCCGGTTTCAGGAGGTTGAGTGGATTTTTCAAACTTTTAAAGTTTGAAAGATACACACAGAGACACTGTGTTGTATCCCCCTCTAGTGGAGATTTTCATGTTTCAGTCAACATTGAATTCATTCAATTACAACAATGACAACAATTGTCCTCCAACGACGGAAAGAACCATCTAGTCATTTGGGTAAACAAACTCCGTTATAGGCTACTACTAAAACAAAATACTAACCTAACCCTAATTAAGGAATAAGGAAACCCTAACCCAGAATACCAACCCCCTTGAACCCAAAACCAACCCCAAATAGGAAACCCAACCCTGGCTTTCTGTATTATGTTTAGGGTTTCCTATTTGGGTTAGGTTTTATGGTGATGTTTTAGGGTCTAGGGTTAGGGTTTTCTATAAGGGTTTGGTTTTAGTGTGTGATATTTTTGCTCAAAGGGGGCCCACTCTCCAGTGGACGGGGATGAGGAGGCAACGGCTGCCTGAAACTGTCACGTTATTTGAATAAATTAATACGGCATATTGGACCATATTTCCAATAAAAACACTGATGTAATTTTTTTTGGAGTATACATAACACCAATTAGCCTACAAAAAAATAATGATGGTGTATATGTAACATACTAGCCCAGTGGCTATATGCAATTGTGATTTTAACAGCTTTAACAGATCATTGATGCAATACAATTTGGACCCTTGGAATAAAATGATACTGCCTGTACCCAAGGCAGTATCACAACATGTGAAGTTTGTGTGTGTATTATGTGTAACACGAGTGTGTGCTTTTTCATTTAGGAATTGTTAAATATAATGCTCCTAAAAGTGCGATAGCGAAGTGTTATGGACATGATTAGACTTTTTCCAAAAAAATACGCATGCATAGTCGATTTATACATAAACCAAATAAGTACAGCTTATTTTTCTGATGGTGGTCACAACCACCACTGGCGTGTGTTTTGTTATTGTAACGTGGTGTAATTCCTCAGTCGTCCAGCGGAGGGCAGTGATCCGCCTCGACTTCATTATTTTTGACAGATGAAGAAGCGTCTCGTGTGGCCAAACTAAACTTTGTAAACCTGGTAAGTCGTGACAACAACAATATAACGAGCTATAAATAAAGTCATTATATCGTATGCGACCCGTCTCCGCTATGAATCCGTAGAGATGTTCGTCTCACAGGACGTCGTATTTAGCTGTAGTTGGAGACTAGGAAACTAGGAGCTTCTTTCAACTTTAAAGTTATTAACTCTCGATTTAATTATGTGTATACAAGATTTAATTATGTGTATACTTTATGTTAATTGTAGTGGTATTTATTTTATTAATATTATTATTATATGATTTTATCTGTTTTTAATTATATTACTGTCCTGTAGTTTCTGTTGTGGCACATTTCCCCTCTGGGAATATAAAAAATATTTTCTTGACTCATCATAAGTCAAGGTGAAGTTTTTTGTAGTTAAATTAGACACACCTCATCTCCCATCAGGCTCTGCTCCTCCCAGAGCCTTACCTTGTGTGTTTTGTCTCTAGTGGTTGACCTGTGACCTGTACCATGGCAGCTGCCAAGCTGCTGCTGGACTCCAGTATCAGGGCGTGGGTGGAGCATCGCCTTCATCACCTTCTGCTGTGTCTGCTGAGTGACTACGTCAGCCAGCTGCTCCTCCACAGCGACCAGAAGATGGACCTGGAGCAGGTCTCTGACAGGTGACTGTTACTCTATCATCTCAACGTTGATATGAATGTGTAGTCTAGTGGTCAGGGAGTTCCACTCTCAGCTAAACATATTTCCAATTAAAACACTATTATTCGCTTTTGGGTTTATATAACACCTTCAACTAAATGGTTATAGTGTATATGTAACATACAAAGAAAACCCAGAGAGGAGAAGATTGTGGATTGGTTCTGTTAAACGTGCCTCCCTCCCCGGGGAGGGCAAAGAAGGGAAACCATCAAAGTGTCTTTGCAGTGAACATTTAACCCTCCAGTGCTGTTCGTTTCTAAGGGACAGAGAGGATATTTGGGTCAATTCGACTAACATGTCAAGTTTGTGTGTGTATTTATGTGTAACTTGAGTGTGTGCTTTTTCATTAACTTTAAATTAAATGATAATGCTCCTGAAAGATGGTGTGTGTGATAGGGAAGTGGTATGGAAGGGTTTGACTTGAAAAAAATAATACAAATAATGCATGCATAGTCGATTTATAGATAAAGCAAATAAGTACAGCTTATGATTCTGATGGTGGTCACAACCACCACTGGCGTGTGTTGTTATTCCTCAGTCGTCCAGCAGAGGGTAGTGATCCACCTCTACCTCTACTTATTACTGTTGACAGAAGAAGAAAGTCTGCATCTCGATGAGTCTGTGGCCAAAACTAAACTTTATAAACCTATATGTGGCCAAGCTGCTGCTGGACCCCAGTATCAGGGTGTGGGTGGTGCAGCGCATCGCCTTCATCACCTTCTTCATGTGTCTGCTGCGTGACTCGGTCGCCAGCTGCTCCTCCACAGTGACCAGAAGATGGACCTGGAGCAGGTCTCTGACAGGTGACTGTTACTCTATCATCTCAATGTTGATATGAATGTGTAGTCTAGTGGTCAGGGAGTTCCACTCTCAGCCCAAAAGACTCAGGGTTCGATCATTACATTACATTTACAAGACGCTTTTGTCCAAAGCGACAATCGTGCGATCCTATTCTGTGTTTACAAAATCATGAAATGGACTGGATAAAACTGATACTCCATGGCTACTGATGTTTACTATAGTTTGTCAAAATTGAGGAGGAGCCTGTGAAGAGGAACCCATTGCATTTGTTGTGGTTCTCAGCCTCATCAGATGATTTTGTTACATTACACATCATTTTGTTACATTAATTACATGCACCGACACACCAGGACTTGAACCCCTGTCTCCAGAGCTAATAAACAACTGACTCCACTGCACTAGGAGATCAAGGTTATGAACAATGTCCGAAGGTATATTTAATTTTCACTTTCACCTTGATTTCCTAAATAAGTACATTGCCAAGGAGACTAACCTCAGTGGTACATATTTACTTTTCCAAAATTATTTCACTGCGTAGGCGATGATGGGATTGAGCCCATATCTCCAGGGTTAATAGTCTCTCGCTCACTCCACTAGGCCACAGATGCACTGGCTAAGACATAAGTCATATTAGGTCATAGGTCATATTTCACATTTAATTGACACAACTTTCTTTTCAAAATGATTACATTGCCAAGGAGACTTACCTCAGTGGGGCTTGAACCTGTAAGATTGACGGTCACCAGCTCACTCCAATAGGCCACAGAGACGCTGGCTGTGACATAGTCAGCGGGCTTAATGTGGGCTTGTGTACTATACTTATCATGCTCAACCAGATAGCTTTGAGATTATATTCAGTTATTTCGATCAGGAGTTACGAAGCTTCGTGGCATTGTTCTCACGTTTGCATTCAAATTTGAAACGACTAGCATGCTAGAACCGCAGGGTTAGTCAGTTGCTGTGATTTGTAGTTTTTCTCAAAAACGTTTATACTAATGTGTCCAAACAAGAATTTTGGCGATGTGTTACGATACTGGTGGATAGATTATATTGGGCTCTAGGTCGTTTGATTTTATTTTGGGTGGGTATGATTGCTAAAAGATCTGCTTTATCTCGTAGTGGCGCTTCACACTGCCGTCTGGTTTGGAACTGCCCGTGGGAAGAATGAACATAACGTAAGTGTTTTTGCTGTCTATTTCTATTTTCTATTTTTAAAGAACTTCATGTGAAATTACTCTTACTGTTTCTCTCTCCATCTCTCTGCGTGTGTGTGTGTGTTTTTGTAATCTGCTCACGACTGCAGCGATTTGATTGGTTGAATAGCGTCATGTAAGATGATTTCGGCCTGTGTCGTAAAGGCTAGAAAATACAATAATTATTGGTGCAATTTCAGATAGACCGTGGAAAACACCTACCTGGCTGCAGGGTTTCCGTTAGCCGGTATTTACCGGTTTTTAGCGGGTAAAAATGATAAAAAAACGGTAATTTAAAAACCTGCCGGTCAAAATGTCTGGTAATAATGTTGGGTTTTGGTCATGAAGTGACCAATCAGCTGCCGCTCCTCTCATGACGTCACGCGCGCCCGACGAGATGCAGGTGCAGTGATGGCCGCTCCACGGCTATGGGGCTTTAATGTTAGCGCTCCACGGCTATGGGGCTTTAATGTTGGCGCTCCACGGCTATGGGGCTTTAATGTTAGCGCTCCACGGCTATGGGGCTTTAATGTTTGCGACAGCTTGCCAAGTGCTAATGTCTGAGTTCAGCGAGCTGTACCCCGACTGGGCCACACGGGCTACAATGGCCTGTGTTGTGCCCGTGTCAAGCGGCCAGCAGAGAGGGGCTTCTCCCTGCAGAATGGTTTGAAAACATCACTGCGGAGTCGTCTGGAGGAGGAGAGAGTGATCTTATGCGGATCGCAAGCTGCAAAGACACATTAGACACCTTTGATTTCAGCTCGGCTCAGAGGACTTTGCCACAATGAAATGAAGGAGAAAGCTAAAAGTTGCCTGGTAGCCTACAGGGTAAATGTGATGCCATGTAGCCTATGTTAAAACGGACTACAGATGTTACAGGTGTTTTGAAATACGAGGTTTTGCTCAATTGTTCTTGTTCGTTTTGTTGTTCATTAAATAGTCAAATTTATTTGACTATGCTTTCGTCAATCTAGGTGTACATTATAGTTGCGTTTGTAATATAGACTGTTTTTGAAACATGACCGGTAAGTTTCGAATTTGTCCGGTAAAATTAAATCTGTCCGGACACTTGACCGGCAAGAAAAAATCCTAGTGGAAACCCTGGCCTGCTGATATATGCAGACACATTTAATGTGTAGACACTTAGGGAGGTGGATTTATCTTATTTTTATAACTGCGGTCTGTCGTCGGGTATTGCACATAAGATTTTCACTCACTGCTTTATACTTGTGTAAACTGTGACAATAAACCTGACTTGACTTGACTTGATATTCACACTGAGGGAGCAGAGTCTGAGTTGCAGAACCGGTTTCTACACACGGATTGGAGCCAGTTTGCCTCCCAGTCCACATTAGACTCCCACACCGACATCAACTCCTACACCTCCTCTGTTTTGGACTACATCAACTCCAGCATTGACCCTGTCACCACCCTCAAACAGATCACAACATTCCCCAACCTGAAGCCGTGGCTGAACAGAGAGGTCTGCCTACTCCTAAAGGCACGTGATGCTGCTTTTTGGTCGGGCGCTGACTGTTTAGCCTGGGCTAACCTGAACAAGAGCATCAAGCTAGCCAAGCTCAACCACGTGGAGCGTAGGGTTGAAGACCACTTCAACAACTCTGATCCCTGACGCATGTGGCAGGGCATCCAGGCCATTACGGACTACAAACCCTCCAACAACCCCCCCAACCACTGACTCATCCCTCCCCGACAAGCCAAATCATTTTTCTTGCCCGCTTTGACGGGGACAACCACGAACAGCCCAACAGGGCTTCACTCCCCGCTGACCACCAACCCCTCACCCTCTCCCCCACAGACGTGCGTGCGGCACTGAGCAGAACAAATGCGCATAAGGCAGCTGGTCCTGATGGCGCCCCCGGTCACGTGCTCAGGAACTGCCCTGAGCAGCTGACCGAGGTCCTTACTGACATTTTCAACATGTCACTAGCTCAGGCAGTTGTCCCAGCGTGCTTTAAAACCACCTCCATTGTGCCAGTGCCAAAACACTCCTCTGCAGCGAGCCTCAACGACTTCCGCCCTGTTGCACTCACCCCCATCATCATGAAGTGTTTTGAGAGGTTGGTCCTGGCTTACCTCAAATCTGGCCTCTCACTCTCACTGGATAAATATCAATTTGCCTACTGTGAGAACAGGAGCATGGAGGATGCCATCTCCTCAGCCCTTCACCCTGCTCTCTCCCACCTGGATGAGAGCAACACCCACGTGAGAATGCTGTTCATCGACTTCAGCTCAGCATTCAACACCATCATCCCCTCTAACTCATCCCCAAACTTGGTGACCTTATGGAAACCAAGAATCTTAACATTAACCCCTCTGTTTGTAACTGGTTATTGGACTTCCTAACCAACAGACCCCAGTCAGTCAGGTTAGACAGTCTCACCTCCTCCACCCTCACCCTGAACACTGGCGTCCCCCAGGGCTGTGTGCTGAGCCCTCTCCTCTGCTCCCTCTTCACCCACGACTGCACTCCTGTACATGGTACAAACACCATCCTCAAGTTTGCAGATGACACAACAGTGGTGGGCCTAATCAAGAACAACGGTGAGGCAGCCTACAGGGACGAGGTCCAGCACCTCGTGGCGTGGTGCGCTGACAACAACCTGGCCCTCAACACCAAGAAGACCAAGGAGCTGATTGTGGACTTCAGAAAGACCAGAGCTGGTGCACACGCCCCCATCCTCATCAACGGGGCGGGGGTCCAGCGTGTCTCCAGCTTCAAATTCCTGTGGGTCCACATCTCCAAGGACCTCTCTTGGTCCCTCAACACGGCCTTACCGGTAAAGAAGAATCACCAGCGTCTCTTCTTCCTGAGGAGAATGAGGAAAGCCCACCTGTCCCTTCAGATTCTGGTGAACTTTTACCGGTGTGCAATTGAAAGCATCCTCACCAACTGCATCACAGTGTGGTACGGCAACCGCCGTACCACAAAAACGCCGGCCGGAAAAACGCTGCAGAGGGTGGTGAAAACAGCCCAACCCATCGTTGGATTACCCCTCCCTATAATAAACCCTACCCACCACAAACGGTGTCTGAGGAAGGCACACAAAATAGTGAAAGACACCTCTCACCCCAACCATGGACTGTTTTCCCTCCTCCCCTCCGGGAGGCTAGGGGAGGCGCTATAGAAACCTTTGTTCCAAGTCAAGCAGGCTTAGGAACAGCTTCTTCCCCTCAGCTGTCATGTCTCTGAACTCTGTACCACGATGACAGCCCCCCCCCCTCTGCTGCCCAATATACGAACTCTGAACCCTGCTGACAATACCCTTTCACCATCAATGTCCTCAACGGCCTTGCACTGTATCATAACTCCCTACCTCTACCTATAGTTAACATATTTATTGTTTACTTATGTATTGTTTACATACCTGTATGATAGTCATGTACATTTTTACTATACTTACCGTGTATATCAGTGACGTGCGGTGAGGTTCGTGGCTGGGGAGGCACTGACTCTTTCTTAGTCAGATTTACAAATATATGAATTCAACAGAGTAGCATCAATTCACCATTCAACTGGCTGCTTGCACATTGACTACTGGTTATGTTTCATATCCCATATCAGCATTCTTTACACACACACACACACACACACACACACACACACACATACAAACACAGGTAAGGTACATATTTGGCCAAAGAAGAACGTTACATTTATAGCGGCTCAGAGAGAGCGCTCTGCACCCTCCGTGTGTTCTTAAGGTGCACAATTCATACTCATTCAATACAAATTCAAGTACATACAGTCCGCAAAAAAAAAAAAGTAGTTACAATTATTTTAATAACTTTTAATTGTTTTCTTATCTTATTTTATATACAATACATAAAAATAATGGACTAGATAAGAAAAATAATGTGAAGACCGGCATCGGTCTTCCATTATTTATCACTTCCAGTTTTGATTGAAAGTCAAGTTTTGAGAAATGTTTTAGCTTATATATATAATCTTCCATTTTTCCAGTGAGATATAAACGGACTGATGCGGTGACTTTCTCTACTTGACTTTCTTAGCTAGCATATTACCCACAATGCCATCTGTCTGTAACACGCCCCCTTCAGTGAGGCAGAGGTACTGGCTGCCTCCCTTCCTGCTTTTTCATTGCGGCGTTATGTCAGATCAGCAAGACTAATATGTTATACACATACGTGGAATACATGACCTAGACTATGGAATGTGAGGACATAATAAAAGTGTGTACAGCCATTCCATTGGTGACATACAGAGAGATCAATGCGCTCAGCCCAGTTTGGGAGGGACTGATCAATCCGAGAGGAGGCTCAGCTCGTCGCTGCCTCCCTTCGCGTCTTTCCCCCGGATTTGAACAGGAAAATACACAAATTCAGCGATATTGACTATAAAAATTATTGGAATGATTGGAATGATACAAAAATTACATTTCTATAAAAGATCAGTGGACAAATATTTATTTATTTGTTTTTAATTAGTTTTTTTACATTTCATGATGACAGGGGAGGCCCCTGCCTCCCCTGACCGCACGTCACTGGTGTATATATATACTGTATGTATATATATATATATATATATATATACTGTATGTATATATATATATATATATATATACTGTATGTATATATATATATATACTGTATGTATATATACTGTATATATATATATATATATATATATACTGATATATATATATATATATATATACATATATATACATATATATCGATTATTTGCTTATGTTCACATACTAGGCCTCAAACTTCTGTTCTGTAGTGAAAACTACTTCCTTCAGAGGCTGTCCTTTGAGTGCTGTTCTAAATCACATGAGACAAGATCTGGCATATTTTAGTTCATCCAGGAAGGCACGAGTGTAACCTGGAAAATCCCCCCTGAATGACCCAGGACCATGTAAAAAACGCTTTCTTTCCTTCATTGATAGATAGTTTATTATGATGGTGTTCCGTTTACAGCGAATTCCTTTTTAAAATCCAGCCAAATGACTTGGTTTGTGATATATTTAGCCCTGGAGAGAAAAAGACGAAAGAGCAAAACCCGAAATAGAAATAGGACACACATAACAAAATAGGGATCTATAGAGACATTACTCCCCGCTTCCTTTAAGTGGAAGGGTGTAGGGAAAGAATGAATGTGTACTTATTTTGTGCTTCAATTCAGTAGATTAGAAAGACGTAACTTTTGTATGCAGTTGAAACTTAAGACAGAAAATTTGAAACTTCATGGAAATGCATTTAGTTTTCCGGCCGCATTTTCTCATGTTGTCTTTGCGTATTGCTTTTGTAATTCAGATTGTTCCACAGCTGTAAGAAACGTGACCCCTGATCCGGTCGTTGTCTATTCTTAGCGCCGAATGCCTTGTTTTAGTGAGGTGAAACCCGGGAAGCGTTCAACCCGGAGGCTGGGCCTAATCCTGAGAAGATTTTTCCATTAATCAGCGAGTTAAGGCGAGGGCTCAGAGAATAATGAAGTCTTTTCCAGACAAAAGCGAATAAGCAAATCCGATCCAAGACGACAACATTTGAATTTGTGTGAATTTAATGCCGCCCTATAGAACAGACAACATTATGATCCAGGCACCGAGAGTGGGTCTGTGAACGCTCCCTTCAGGGCCAGGGGGATGGTCCGCTTGGCTTGTATTCAAATGTTAAACTGCGTTAGAAGTCAAACGATGAGGCGGTCATTATTGTGCAGCTGACAGAAAAGTGTAGAGGGCTGTGTTGTGTTAACTGAGATGGATGAAAACACATTCTTCTACCCTCTACCCATACATGGGAATTGATATAGTTAGCGCGTAAAGCCAAGGACACAGTTCATGCTCTCCAATCAAATGTACCCCAAGAAAAAAGTACCCTATGTTGTGTACCCCAAGACACTTAGCGCAACATGAGCTAAGTACCCTATGTTGTGTACCCCTGCATGCGATGATTAGTTGTTAAATTCATCTGATTAAGCAGACTCCCCACTTTCATTGGGTGTTAAGAGAATGCTTTTCATGTTAAGAACGCTACATGCTAAGTGTGCTTCAAGGTAAGTACACTACATGCCAAGGATGCTACATGTTCAGTATGCTACATGCTAAGTTTGCTACAATTCTAAGTTTGCTACATGTTCAGTATGCTACATGCTAAGTTTGCTACATGCTAAGTTTGCTACATGCTGGCTACAAGGAGGCTACATGTTGTTCCGTGGAAGGAGGAACACAAACATGGATCTTCATGGTTCTGTGAGCAGCAACGCTACCCACAGAATGATGTCACCCAAACAAAACAACAGACAATACAATTATCTCCAAAACAACTATATTTATTTGTTTTCTTTAAAAGACTTAAAAACCATGACGGACCACGGGACAGTGCATGACTGTTGTCACATAGCAACCAAACACTTTTGAGCTCATGAGGCTTGTGAACATTGTGAAGAAAAAAAACCAAAACAATCCATCAGTGTGGCTGTTGCCTGGGTGGAGTAACAGCAGTAAGTAGAACCACAACAGTAGAATAATAATAGAATAACAATAGAATAATATAATCCCTCTGTGCTGGAAGGGACAGCGTCCTCCTTCTTCTGGTCTTTAAAGGGCCCCTATTTAACCACCAGGGGTGATTTCAATCTGCCGCATTATGACATCACAAGTCGGGAGTGTCCACCCAGATGTCTGATGAACTGACCAGCCTACCCAGTGGACGGTACCCACTGGGTAGGCTGGTCTATCCACACACAGACGTCTGGTTGGAGCCCCTCCCACTTGTGATGTCACCACAGGGGAGATTCTAAAGTGGCTTGTAATGGCCAATCAACATCACACCTGGTGGTAACAGAGGGCCTTTTCATGTTGCCTTATCTATGAATGCTTATTGTAACCTATACAAGAGCGAGAGAGAGAGAGAGAGAGAGAGAGAGAGAGAGAGAGAGAGAGAGAGAGAGAGAGAGAGAGAGAGAGAGAGAGAGAGAGAGAGAGAGAGAGAGAGAGAGAGAGAGAGAGAGAGAGAGAGAGAGAGAGAGAGAGAGAGAGAGAGAGAGAGAGAGAGAACCGAAGCGGTAGAGGGGTGAGCGAGAGAGAGGAGGAGAGAGGGAAAAAATAGAGCAGGTGAGAGGATTTGTGGACTCTGTGTAACTCTGTGTTATTTTAATACTGTCATCCTTGAGGGCAAACGGCCACTTCCTTTCCTCCCACGCAAGTCCTATTGTGTGTATTGTGTGTGTCGGGTGTGTTGTTGTGTGTCATGTGCTGTTGTGTGTTGCGTTGTATGACAACACACACACACACACACACAAGATACGAGTGCAAAATGCAAGATGTTATTCTCTTAAAAGTTCCTGTTCAAAAGCTGAGAATATCACACAAGCACTACTACTGCCGGTGGAAGATTTGTCAAAACATGTTAACTTTGACGATGTGCTATGATCCAGACGCGGAAACAACCATGTGTGCATGTGTCACAGTTGTCCTTTGTTTGTTATGACTGGATCCAAATCGTCTTTTCAATAAAACATTTTTATCAAGACCCTCCTCGGGTCCCGTGTTGTGTGTTCGTCTGGTGAGGTTTTGAAGAGAACATTATTATCCTTCGTTTGTGTTTCTAGGAACACAACTAATAACGATACAAAGAGGTCCTCAAAGTCAAAGGCGATATGAAGACCTTTTGAAAGCTGCTCGTGTTTCATTATCTTGGGAATTTCCTTGGGGCCGCCGCACAAATTCACAGGACAACCACATTTAAGCTCACATATCATGGAATGTTGAAAAAGGCCAGCAGAGTCCTCCTCTCCTCTCTTCGTCTGCTCTCCTCATCTCCTTTCCTCTCGTGACCCCTCATCATCTCCTCTCTCCTCTCTCTGGTCCCCTCTTCACTGAGTTCCTTTCTTCTAGGCCGCTTCAGTCTTGTAAACCGTGTCTAATGTCATTTTTGCGACCCCAAATGTCAAGAAGAGAGATGGAAAACGGCAAGAAGACATTGGAAAGTCTCACAGTCTTCACACACGTGTCTGGACAAAAGCATGGTGGGTTTTGTTGAGCTATGAAAGTTGCTTGTTTTGCAGAGCGGAGAGCTAATAACACAACCAGCCGTACCAACGGTTGCCCTCCTTACCTACTCTGCATGTTTAACCCCTGACCCCACAGGTCCTACCCTGCAGGGTTGACCCCTGACCCCACAGGTCCTACCCTGCAGGGTTGACCCCTGACCCCACAGGTCCTACCCTGCAGGTTTGACCCCTGAACCTCATCTGTGTGGAAGATAGTCCTGGTTCTGTTGGTCCCAGAGCCATCCTCCAAGTCTGTCCGTCTGAGGTGAACCACTAACCAGTGATTGGTTGTGGCAACAGATCATGCCACTGAAATGTGCCGCCAAGGTCGTCCAGGTGAAGTGATCACACCTTGTTGGTTGTGTGGGTGATGTCACCGGGTCACCTATGGTCCAGGTGATGGCATCAGGTCACCTATGGTCCAGGTGATGTCATCGGGTCACCAGGTGTCCAGGTGACGTCACCAGGTCATATGGTGATGCCACCTGATGTCCAGGTGACGTCACAGTGGCCCCAACGAATCCTGGGACTCAAGCTCGCTGGCCAGGATCTGGCGTCCGTTGTCGCTGTAATTCCGGTTGGGTAGGAAGGAAAGTCTGGAGAGAGAGAGAGAGAGACAGAGACAGAGAGACAAAACATTTAATGAGTTGAATTGAACCCTGATTCAAAGAATGATTATTCAACATTACAATATTCATGTGTGTCTATATAGTCGTGATGTTGAGCCCCTGCATAAGACCACACCCCATGGAACCCTGAACCCTCTAGAGCAGGGCATCGTCCTGGGGAACCCAGTGGACCAAGTGGATCTGGGACCCGGTTGCCTAAGGAGGATCAGCAGTGCTGGTGCTCAGTGAACTGTTGAGCGTTTGGGAAACAAGTGTTCTAAACAAGGTCCTGAATAATCTTCCACCAAAGGAGTGTTGAGGAGGAAGGGAAGGCAGGACAGAGAACTCTCCTCCCAGAGACTGTAGGCTGTAGGTGTCGGGTGGGTGACGTGAAATTACAGCCAAATCATCACAACTTTAAAAATAGCCCAAATTGAGAGTAATACAAGCAAAAATGAAGGCACTGTTTTCAATGAACAAAATGGCAACACAAAAGATGTCAAAAATGTTATGCCAAGGCACAAACACATGCACTGGCTTCACCACTCCAGGTTTAACAGGTCCTCCGGTCCGGGTTTTACTTGTCCCCGCTCCTGGTTTGACTGTTTACCGTCCTAATAAAGACATTTAATCAACACTTCCTCATAGTTCCAAGCAGCATCTAGAATCGGATACACATACAGTAAAACAGGGATGTCCTTATGCGAAGACTGGCAACTCACTGCTCAGCCTGAGCAAGAACCAAACAAGGTACTGACCACTAGCCAGGACACACACACTTTATGATGTCCGCTGTTCTAATCTCCCTTTATGGCGTTCTATGGCACTAACCAATAAACCAAACAGTTGCTAATACAGCCGTAGACCGGCAAACCAAACCACTGTAATGGTTCTCTTGTTGTCCGTATTATACGAGACGAGAACTTGTCCACAAGCTTTGAATCTCGATTGCGAAATACTGCTGGGAGAAGTGGGAGAAACACTTAATTCAATCTCTTCACAAGTCTTCTGCTGCTTCCTTCCAAAAACATCCCGGGCGATATTTAGAGTTTATTGAATTTATTTTAATTGGATTGTCATGTAGTAGCCAGTACAAATAGTGCAGCACAGTCCTACAGAACAAGTGCACAACCCAAACCTTATCTTTAATACAATAACACAAACCGTGTCTTTATACAACAGAAACGGTGTTGTTGTACAACAACACAAACCTCATCTTTAATACAATAACACAAACCGTGTCTTTATACAACATAAACTGTGTCGTTGTACAACAACACAAACCTCATCTTTAATACAACACAAACTGTGTCTTTAAACAACCACACAAACCGTGTCATTATACAACAACACAAACAGCAGTGCAGTGCCTGCTCAAAGTGGCCATTCTGAAGATTGTCAATTTTGAAAAGAGATCGTTTTTTATCTAGAAGAAGGATGTGTGTCATCATGACAGATTGCCCTTATGGTATGTTGTGATTCTCTTATATAATTATGTGTCATAAACACAGCCTACTCATTTAAGGTTAATATACAGTATATGACAATATGCCAAAAATGAATGATTCTATTTACTGTGCATTTAACTTACAATATATTTTAATTGCTTAAGAAAGTAACTGAAACATGATGGTAGTCTAATAACTTCCAGCCAAGGCGTCCTTGGTTCGATTCCCCATGTTCAGCAGCCCGAGTGTAAGCATTATAATAAGTCTAGTTACATATTTGCTATAGATGTACATGTAGGGTCAGAAAATGAATTCCAAGTGATCAAATGATATATTTTCCCACATACGTATATCAACAGAAACAATAAGTCTTGGCACATCTGGATGCGTTCAGCACCGTTCTGCTGCCATATCTCATTTAGATCCAAGTGTAAGTAAGCACAGAAACACGATCATAAGACCTGAACTGAAACTCCCTGCCACATCCGACTGTCTGACTCTATAACAACTTACAAAACCCAACTAAAAACCCATCTGTTTAAACTGGCATATCCCTTATAAACTGTACCATCTTTCTTCCTTTCTTCATTTTACTTCCTGTTGTTTGTCTTGTTTTAAACCCTGCGTACACTTTGTGAAGTCCACTGTTTTTACTTTTTTATATTTTTATCATTTCAATTTTACTGTAGCATATATGCTCTGTATGGTGTCCTTGGGTGTCTTGAAAGGCGCCCCACAAATAAAATGTATTATTATTATTATTATTAACTGAAACTGATCAAAAAGGACACAGGGGTTAAGCATTTTCTAAACAGTTCAGGTGCAGGTCACGCCTCAGCATCAATATGTGTTTTGACGTCAGTAAAAGATGCTAAATATATGAACAGATAATAATTGTGTCTGCTTCCAGTCTGTAGTGCCTACATGAACCCATGACGGAAGATATCACATCCCTACAAAAACCCATGAGCTATTAAATCTATCACACAACATCAAATGGCTATAAACCTCAATTGTGTTCAAACAATCTGCCACTATCTTTGCTGGTGTGTGTGTGTGTGTGTGTGTGCACTTGCTGTCTAACACCTACCTGCTCCTTAATGATCTGTCTCTGTACTGTCTAACACCTACCTGCTCCTTAATGACCTGTCTCTGTACTGTCTAACCCCTACCTGCTCCTTAATGATCTGTCTCTGTACTGTCTAACACCTACCTGCTCCTTAATGACCCGTCTCTGTACTGTCTAACCCCTACCTGCTCCTTAATGACCCGTCTCTGTACCGTCTAACCCCTACCTGCTCCTTAATGACCCGTCTCTGTACTGTCTAACCCCTACCTGCTCCTTAATGACCTGTCTCTGTACTGTCTAACCCCTACCTGCTCCTTAATGACCTGTCTCTGTACTATCTAACCCCTACCTGCCCCTTAATGACCCGTATCTAAACTCACTGTAAGTCACTGTGGATAAAAGCGTCTGCTAAATGATGACAACAATACAATCAACTTGATACACTTTAAGAATGCCTTGATGTCCTAGTAATCATACTGTGACTAATAATACGGTAAAATAAAACAGAGCTGATACATTCCAAAGACAGGATGTGTGTGTTTTTTTACTTCCCCATCTTCAGAACGCAGTAACTATCTTGTCACGCTTCATGTTGAGCAGTATCTCAGAGGCCTCCTTCACCCTTGCGGAAGAACACTGAACAGCGTGATGTCATTCCAGCACATCATCCTGAAGTCTGTGACACACAGAGAGGCGGTGCTACGCGGTGACCTCGGCGCGACCCCAGGAGACGGAGAGAGAGCGGGACCAGACGGTCAGAGCTATGCGTGTACCTTTCATTTCAGGAGAACTTTTGGAGGGGATATGATGGAATGAAGCGCTGGTTGTTATCTCTATAGTTCTCTAGGGTGGAGTAAGAGGTGGAGGAGGGGGGGGGGGGGGATTTATAGTACAGGACAGGGTTTAGGAGTACAATTATTAAACTGACATCTCGGTGGTCTCTTTCGCTTTCTCTTCTCATCGTCTTTCCTTTTTTTTCATCCTTTCCGTTGCTTTCTTTCATCTCCTTTCCATCTTCCGTCTGTTATAAAAAAAAAAACTGCTTAACATGAGGATTCAAAGTCAAAGCATGTGGTGGGTTTGACCCGTGGGTTTGACCCGTGGGTCTACTCTGGCTTTGATTGGATAATCCGTTTTGATATGCTGAGAGACGGGAGACAGCGGCGGTCTCAATCCAATCCTCCACATCACTAGAGCCATCGGGGGGGGCTTGTTTTGAGAAGCTAAGAATGTGAGAACATATTTGAGTTTTGGATAACAAGTGTGAACAAATGGTCATATATAGGCATGGTTACCAGTGGGATCGTGGATATATGGTGTGCATCAGTGATCTACAACCAGATGATTCATGCAAACATGATTCATGCAGAAACCAGGGTTAGGTCGCCTTACCCCTCACCACGTTTCACCCCAATTCCACCTTCGAGTCGGTGTTTGCTCCGCAGGGAGCGTCCAGGTCATGGACACATAGATAGACACCGGGCCTCAGAAGAATTGTTTTATCCTGCACCACACACTAGGGTCAGGTCATCGTACCACGTAAAAGTTTGAGCCCGATGCGTTGATTGTAATTAATTATCAGGTTATGGCTTATAACTACAGTAAGAAAAAAATTTGCAACAGCATTTTATTGAAAAACATATAGGGTGTGTCCCCTGTGCTGTTTCTGAATCCCCCAAGGGGGGGTCCCTGGGCTGAAAAATGTGAGACCCCCCCCCCCCCTGGTGTAGATATGTCTCAGGTTTCTCATATACACATGGAAAGGCCGTCATGGTGGTGGATTGGTAAAAAAAAAAAAAACATAAGAAGAATTAGAAGACATCCAGTGTCCCCATTCGCTCCCCACACATCCCATGTCATTTGTCCCCAGATCGTTTTTTCGGTTTTTCTGGTTTTTAGTCCGCAGTTGGACAGAGAGGAGCGGTCGGTCGGTGGTCTTTTAAGAGAGCGGACAAATTGAAGACGTCAAAAAGGGCATCCTGAGAGAGAGAGAGAGAGAGAGAGAGAGAGAGAGAGAGAGAGAGAGAGAGAGAGAGAGAGAGAGCACATTGAAACAAATTGAATCAAGAAGTCTTTTTCTTCCGTCTTTGTGTGCGTGGGGAAAACACAAAAGGCAATTTTATACACTTCCATGGGGCATTTTCAGCGTCTCTCTCTCTCTCTCTCTCTCTCTCTCTCTCTCTCTCTCTCTCTCTCTCTCTCTCTCTCTCTCTCTCTCTCTCTCTCTCTCTCTCTCTCTCTCTCTCTCTCTCTCTCTCTCTCTCTCTCTCTCCTCTCTCTCTCTCTCTCTCTCTCTCTCTCTCTCTCTCTCTCTCTCTCTCTCTCTCTCTCTCTCTCTCTCTCTCTCTCTCTCTCTGCGCCATTAACACCGACCGCTTCCGTAGCGGGAAACAGATATAACCAAACGGTGGACTGCGTAATCTCCAGTGATATTATGTAAGAACAATAATGAAAATAGAACTGTATTCATGACTCACGGTTAATCACTCTTATTTGCTTTTTTTTCTTCTGTTCCCACACTTTTTCCCACAACGTACGTGCCATCGGGACCCAGAGGACTGGCTGGCAATCTGAGTTGAATCAATCTCAGCGCACTATCTTGGCCTTTCCACTCCCTAATCTGGTCCCCATGGGCCCAGTTCACCTAGCGGACATCTTGGTTCTAAGTGATAAGGGGAACTAAAGGAGGAATTCCGTCTTCCTGCCGCATTTGCTGCAAGCCCCGCCCTACTTTGCTGTGATTGGCCAGTACTCTGATGCATCCTTGTGATTGGATGCTGGCTGTGATGATGCTGTGAGTGCGGAAAAGTATGTGACACTTTTAATAGCATGAGCATAATTTATTAGCATGTGAGATGAGCGTCTTCAGGGTTTTCTGCCAGCAATCAATGTCACCTAAAGCTAACCAAGTAGTTATGTTGACTAAACCTAACCAAGTAGTTATGTTGACTAAACCTAACCAAGTAGTTATGTTGACTAAACCTAACCAAGTAGTTATGTTGACTAAACCTAACCAAGTAGTTATGTTATCTCAACCTAAGCAAGTAGTTTGATGCCTAAACCTAACCAAACTGAAGTAAATAGTCAACTAAGAAACAGGGGCCTTAAGTTCCGGTCTCCTGGGTGGAGGTCCTGTGTGTGACCCATTCATCCACCACCACTTCCCCCATACGTGTACTTGATCTCTTCATACTACGTCACCTGACTTGCCTTTCTGGCAGAACGATTTGTGGCAGAAAGCCCTGAAGGTTATATAACAAACAAGATGGCCGTTAGGTGAATAAGGCCCCTCCCCTGGGATCGACCTGCCGCTTCGTAAGAACGAGCGGACACGTTTAGTGATGTTCGGAATTATGTGCTGTGACTTTTTGGTAAGTATGGTGTACGTAAAACAGAGGACATGATATTCTGTTTGGTTTGGGTGACTGAAAAGATATGTAAACAAATATGGTATGTAAAAAAAAATAGCTTGTCCTATATATATATCTTAATCTCTAATATCTATAAATATATAACAAATATTGCAGCGTGAGGGAGTTTAAACCTGATGCTACAAAGTCATGTTGGCAAGAACGGCCACTCAACTGACAGTAAGTAGCCAACACACACATACACACACATACAAACACACACCGTGTGCATCAGTCTGTATGTCTCTATCTCTCTCCCACATTATGAATAAATGATATCACATGAACAACAATAAATAATACATTAATTCCCACTTTCAAATCTGCCCATGTTTCTCACTCTTCATGTCTGTTTGTCTTTTTTCCTCTCTCTCTCTCTCTCTCTCTCTCTCTCTCTCTCTCTCTCTCTCTCTCTCTCTCTCTCTCTCTCTCTCTCTCTCTCTCTCTCTCTCTCTCTCTCTCTCTCTCTCTCTCTCTCTCTCTCTCTCTCTCTCTCTCTCTCTCTCTCTCTCTCTCTCTCTCTCTCTCTCTCTCTCTCTCTCTCTCTCTCTCTCTCTCTCTCTCTCTCGTTTTTGTTTCTTTTCTTATTTGTCTTATAACATTCTCTCTGTGATCGACAGGAAAGAGGAGCCAATCCCATTGGGGGGATTGCATAACAAACAAGAAAAGGAGGAATTACAATATCCCTTAGTGACCATGCAAAGATAAGGACATTTACTTTATATATCCGGTCCATTTTACGTTCTCTCACTTCCTATGAGCTGTATCCGTTAATAGTCCCGGGAGATTATTGACTAATCAATATGGGAAGCTCACAAGCCTGAGGGGTGAACTGCAAGACTGGGATGTTCTACCGGTTAAGGGACTGTTGGGGACCGTTCCACCATCTACCACTTGAACTTAATTAATTGATTCAAATCAAATCAAAAATCAAAGTGATTTGTTGTGAAACTCACTCTGACACACACACACACACACACACACACACACACACACACACACACACACACACACACACACACACACACACACACACACACACACACACACACACACACACACACACACACACACACACACACACACACACACACACACACACACACACACACACACACACACACACACACACACAGCACTGTTGACCATGGAGCCAAAGGTGTCTCGGAGATCCCCCTGATTCCACCGAGATAGTGGGAATGTACAGTATATTACCCTCAGAGATTACACCCGTTTAAGACACACCCCCTTAGCCGATTCCTGGAAATGTTTCTCTCTACCGGAAAATGAGGACGTTGTACTACGCGACCGTAGGGGGGGGGGGGGGGGGGGGGGGGGTTACTGCTCACTTCACCTGAAGGGTGTGATCAGTCTGGACTGAGGCTACGCACGAATGAACCGATGTTGAACAGAGACCATACACAAGAATAACAGAAACAGGCAGCCAGGAGAGGTGAGATGTGTGGAGGAAGAGAGAGATAGAGGAAGTGTGAGAGAGAGAGAGAGAGAGAGAGAGAGAGAGGGGGACATACTTTGACACTTCTTTATTGTTCTTTATCATCGTTAATATTATCGTTGTGAAGAATTCATACTGCGGGAGTGAATGGGGAGTTAGCGTTCCATTGTACTTGTTACACATGGACAACAAATAAAGAATCTTGAATCTCGAAAAAAGAGCCACAGAGCAGAGAGAGAGAAGGAGGTGAAAACTACAATAAAGAAAACCCACCCACTAACGAGGAACGCGTGGCCACTAGCGAGGAAGCTAGCACTGCTGGCCCTTTGACCCAATCAGATGCAAATGTTGATACACCCGGTAGTAGCCGTAGGTGTACTCCACTATGGAGACGCAGTCGGCATCAGTTCTTATTTATTATGCAAATAAGAGTGATTATTATGACGTATTTATTATACGGCCATCTGCTGGAGCGCTTTCCCTGGCAAGGCAAGTCGCTGGTATTGATGTAGGTAGACACAGGGCTGACCTGCTATGGAGGGACAGAGCAGTGTGGTGTATTGAAACCAGTTGACCGGCGGCCAGCTGGTGCGTACCGTCCATGTACAGCCGCTACGCTATTTTAAGTCGTGGGCGGCCGGATTTAATTTGGCCAGAGGAAAAAAATGTACGGTTCTCAAACTTTTATGTGTGTCCGGGGAGTTCAGAGGGAGTCGGAAAGATGATACTGAAAAATAGAACTGGTACAAATGTACTAATCAGAGAGAGAGAGAGCGAGAGAGAGCGATAGAGAGAGAGAGAGAGAGAGCGATAGAGAGAGAGAGAGAGAGAGAGAGAGAGAGAGAGAGAGAGAGAGAGAGAGAGAGAGAGAGAGAGAGAGAGAGAGAGAGAGAGAGAGAGAGAGAGAGAGAGAGAGAGAGATAGGGAGAGAGAGAGACGGAGAAGAGAGAGACAGAAAGGGCGGACTGGATCAGCTGCGGTATTTCATCCATCCCACCAACAAAAACAACAACACCATAACCCCCTCCAGCTGGCCTCCTCATGTCCCCCTGCCCGCAGTGGTTATATATGTACCCTGTAGCGGTACCCTGTAGTGGTTACACTATGTAACCATGTCCATGGTTACATAGTGTAACCATGTCCAGATCGCTGGAGGAACCGACAGTAGACAGCAGCCAGCGACACGTTAAATCTGTCACTAAGATTCACAGCTGGACGCCATGGCAACCGCCTCCGCTCCACGTCCATCAACGACAAAAAACCCTCACTGGAGGACAGAGGATGTTGTGTTTGGAGCAACTGAGGAGAAGCACAGTGGTGGGCTTGCCATAAATATCTCAGAAAAGATCTCAAATGGAGATATTGTCTCAGAAATACATGCGTGACTCATTTTGAAATATATGTTTAGTTATAAGACAATGGGGGGAAACATTTTTAAGTGGTAGAGGAAGTACTGTTGAATAATCTGACTGGGGAAATAAGCAAACAAGGTTTAAAAGGTAATTGAATCCATTTTTATTTTTGTTATTGAGACTTTAAAGGTGCTTGTGAAACAACAGCATTCCTAAGTTGTAAATCCTCTGCAGGAAAAAAAGTTTTCATTATTTCCGATGCGGCATGGAAGGCATGGAAAAATGAATGAACAAATGAATGAGATTTGTATTCACCTGGGATTAAAGGCAAGCTGCATGCTACACATCTTCATCGTGAGTTAGCATCTAGATGTTCTGTACATGTGTTATTTCACCACAAACGTGGTGAAATAAAGATGTAAGGTGTAATCCGTACCTCACAGAGGCAAGCATGCCATCTTCTAACCCAGCGGTCAGAAACATGGTTTCAGGACCAACCAGGAGGGGGGAGGGGGGAATTATTGAATGAACTGCATCTCCCAGAGATCCTAGCAGGGATCTCCTCTAACACCAGGGTTACGCCAGACAAAGAGATCTGGACACAGCCCCTCACTGCTCCCTAGTGCCCTGCTGAATCCTCAAGTCTCTCTTAGCACTACCACACATCGAGTACTACACACCAAAGAAAGTACGATGCAGAATAACCCCAGATCACACGTCCTCACTCTAGCCTACAGTACAGTGTAGTTCTCTACACTGAGACCCTGGTAGACACTGTGGTCTTGTGTCACGTTGACGGTCGTGTTCTGGAGGGTCACATGCCTTCCGCGGCCACAACACACACACACACACATGTCCTTCTACACAGGCTGTCATCCTCCACGTCTCCAGACCTTCTGCCCACGGGCGCACCGCACGACGCCGCTCCTTCATCCACTAACACTGCTGTTAACACTTTAAAACCAAAAGCTGAATATGATGCACTTTTTAAGTGTGCTCTGAGTTAGTGGATATTGTTTATTTTTGTTGTTTTAACGTGAGCCCCGTCCAAAGACGTTCCGTCACACTTTCTGTCACACTGATATTACATTACTGTCATTAGGCAGACAGTCGCCAAAGCGACTTACAATGGTGCATTCAACATAGGTAGGCAAAGTTGAAAATCACTGTAACAAGATGGTAAATACACGTCAATGCATTGGCCAGGAATCAATGCCAGGTCAACTGCTTAGAAGGCAGCTATATGCTCACCACTATACCACCAATGCGTGTGGGATAGTGTAACTGTAACTGGGGTGTAGTGTAACTGTAACTGTAACTGGGGTGTAGTGTAACTGTAACTGGGGTGTAGTGTAACTGTAACTATAACTGGGGTGTAGTGTAACTGTAACTGGGGTGTAGTGTAACTGTAACTGGGGTGTAGTGTAACTGTAACTGTAACTGGGGTGTAGTGTAACTGTAACTGGGGTGTAGTGTAACTGTAACTGGGGTGTAGTGTAACTGTAACTGGGGTGTAGTGTAACTGTCACTATGTATCTCCTGGGAGAGAGGACCAATCAGGTGGGCCGTGTGGGGTCTTCCAATCACACAAACCCCATGTCAACGTTGAGCCAACCATGGCTGTTGTTGTTGATGTTCAAAATCATTCCCTCATCATTCCTACTCCCTATAGCCCCTACTCCATCTCTAGGGAGTTCAATGTAGCGGACTATATAGTGAGCTCATCGGCAAAAATGAAGAAACACTTTGGGACACTACTTCGAGTCGCCATTAATGGCGTCATTTCTGTCGCAGTAATTAAAAACGTGCCGGATCTACGTCGCTCCGTGGATGTCCGACTTCTTGTCCGTCTGCTGTTCTTTCCTTCTTTTTTCCCCACAATGCATGATGGTCTATATATTCTTGGTTAGTGACCAGCGGTTGTACACGATGCATTGTGGGTGCACTAAATAGGGTAGAATACTTCTCACTTTACATTTTGAGAGCACTACAACGTACCAAAAACTCCCTACATACAGTGCACTCTGTAGTCGAACCACGCCCGGTTCTCTTTCAGTTCTGTTGTGCAGCACTGTGTGCTTACAGCTACTCCAACTCTGATCGTATGATGTGATAGTTCTGACTGAGCCCTCACTTGGATAACAGCGTCTGCTCACTGACTAAACCCGAATGTTGTTGTCCTTGACCCCTGTAGCGGTGGGGCCCCCCAGGCGGGGTCTCGGGGGGACACACAGAGACAATGTTTAGCCAACAGGATTAGCTTCTCATCGCAGATGTTCTGCTGGCTGGGAAACAACACCCAGGGAACCACAAACATGCCCCTGTCCACTTTACGTTCCGCTCTGTGTGTGTAGGGGGGGGGGGGGGGAGAGGAGAGAGAGAGAGAGAGAGAGAGAGAGAGAGAGAGAGAGAGAGAGAGAGAGAGAGAGGAGAGAGAGAGAGAGAGAGAGAGAGAGAGAGAGAGAGAGAGAGAGAGAGAGAGAGAGAGAGAGAGAGAGAGAGAGAGAGAGAGAGAGAGAGAGAGAGAGAGAGAGAGAGAGAGAGAGAGAGAGAGAGAGAGAGAGAGAGAGAGAGAGAGAGAGAGAGGACACAGAAGGTCTGTGAGATTGTTGTTCTAAGAGAGGTCAAATTAATCCTGTTTATTTCATATTTAGCGCTTGGCTGCAACTATATGCCCTCAGACAAAAAACAAGCTGTAAACAAATGGACACGTGGACACACAACACACCACACACGTAGTCCCAGAGGTCCTAGCTGTGGGTCTGCAGCCTCTGCAATGTCATTTGTGTGTATGTGTGTAATGTGTGTGTGTGTTTGTGTGTTCAAACCCTTCTGTCGTCCACCTCCAACAAAATAACAATAACACAATCATCATAACACAGACTAATCTCACACACACACACACACACACACACACACACACACACACACACACACACACACACACACACACACACACACACACACACACACACACACACACACACACACACACACACACACACACACACACACACACACACACACACACACACACACACACTCATGTGACGTGTTTAATATCATTGATGTATCTCGTTCAATCTTCATCACTATAACCGTGTGACGGTTCAGAACAACATTCTCTCATAAAGACCTATAGGAACAGGAAGAGAGCCCGTCTCCATGGCGATCTGTTGCCTCCAAACAAACCGTCAGCAGGCATCTCCCAGAAGTGGAATTTACACAACACAGCGTACATCAACCATATCACTTTATCATATCACTGACATGATTCAAGAGTCAAGATTCCTAATTTTTGCCATGTGTAACAAGCACAATGGGAATGCTCACTCCCAGTATGAATTTCTGCAACAATAACATTAACAATACTATACTATAAACTACACTACACTATTACAATACTATACACAATAAAAAAGAACAATAATAACAATAATAATAATAATACGTGTCTAATGGATGATATCTACATACAAATGGCGGCTGGTGCAAAAAGCATTTTAAAGTGACTGTAGTGCAGCTCCTTAGTTCAGCTCCAGCATCATAAATGTTGTACACAGTATAGTGATTTAAAACATGCATGGAAGTTCTGCACATCTGTGTGTGTGTACAATTCATTCCCTCATGGTGGGGTCTGGTCTATAAATGTAACAGATTTACAGAGCAGCGTGGTCTACAGAGGTGGTGGGCTACTGGTGGGACGCTATATAGAAAGACCTACAGTATGTATGAAGCATTCCGTATGGACAGCTGTGTGTGTGTGTGTGTGTGGTGTGTGTGTGTGTGTGTGTGTGTGTGTGTGTGTGTGTGTGTGTGTGTGTGTGTGTGTGTGTGTGTGTGTGTGTGTGATGAGAGGAAGTCTGTTTAGTTTTATTCTCAAGTAGCTCACAGCTGCAGCAAGTCAGCTAAAGATAGCAGGAGACACACACACACACACACACACATGCTCTCTCACTCTCTTTCTCTGTCTCTCTCTCCCTCGCATTCTCTCGCTCTTTCACCTCCACCCCCCCACCCCTACCAACCCACACCCCCTCCCCCCCTGTACCTGAGTGCCAGGGAGGTCCCGTTGGCGGAGGTGGCCGAGCAGGGCCTGAGGGCGTAGGCGTGGGAGTAGCTGCCCTGGCGGGCGTAGCGCTGGTCCCCGCAGCACAGGATGACCAGGAAGGCCCTGCGGAAGGCGCGGTTCAGGAAGGCGTACAGGAAGGGGTTGAGGCCCGAGTTGATGTAGCCCAGCCACAGCCAGGCGGTCCACAGCTGCCAGGGCACCGAGTACTGGATGAAGGGGTCCACCACGTTGGTGATGAAGAAGGGCGCCCAGCACAGGCAGAAGCATCCCATGATGATGGCCAGAGTCTTGGCCGCCTTGGTCTCCACGCGCATGCGGCTGCTGGAGGGGAACTTGTCGGCGGGCGGCGGAGGCGGCGAGGCGTACACCAGTGTCTCGGCGGAGGCCGGGGAAGGGGCGGGGTCTGTGGTGGCGGCGGGGCCTGAGGCAGCGATGGGGGAGGGGGCGGGGCCACAGGGGGCGGAGCCGGCGCGCTGCAGCGTCTCGATCTGGCGGGCGTGGCTCATGGCGGTGACGTAGATGCGCTGGTAGGCGAGCACCATCAGTGCCAGGGGCACGTAGAAGGCCACGGCGGAGCAGATGAGGGCGTAGGGCCGGTTCACCAGGAACACACAGCTGGTGTCGTTGGACGCCACGCCTCGTCTCTCCTCGATCTGGGGGGGAGGGGGGGGGGGGGGAAGGACCTCAGTGGTGCCCTTTGGAGAGCTTGGGGATGATGTACACCTCGGCTGATGTTAGCTATACTAGCTATATATATAAAGCTATAGTAGTACTATTGCTAACAGTATAGTAGTACTATAGCTCAGTGGCGAACCGTGTATATCACAACTGGACCTTCTGTATCCTACTATTATGGAAGTTATGTTACATTAAGTGTTTTCCTCTCATAAAGCTGCGTTAAGACTTTTCCTTACTGACTCAATACAGAGGAACACACTCAATTTCACATAAAGTCCATAATGGTAGGATTCAAGTTGACATATTTTGACAGTTCTAATGACAAGACATATGCCAGAGAAATTTGGTGATTATTGATCGCGGTTTTGTAACTCTTAGTTACGTTAAGTCTTTTCACATTAAGCGATGCAAATAAAGATCAAGTCAAAACTCTCAATTGAAATGCACAACAATGCTTAACAAACTCAAGACATTCATTAACTAATCATTCAACATGTGTGTGGAAACAAAATGCAACAACCAGCTCAACGAGACGCAACACTGAGACAAAACCAGCAAAGACAAATGAGTCTCACTCACCAATGATGTTCACTTAAAGACCAAATCCATTCTCCTGTCCTTCTGGATGAATGTTTCGATAACCCGGTCATAAAGCTGATCACTGCTTTTCAGATCCAAAAGAAGTTGCCTTTCAATAGCTATGGAAGCTAATGCAGTTTGCATGTTTGCATGTTTTTATCCATTTGAGGGCGGACAATGTCCTTTCCACAGATGCAGTGGTGACGGGGATCGTTACAACCTTTTTATAATGTCCATCTTTACACTGAATGGTCGTCTTGAAAAGGGTACTAACAACAATTCCACATCATCTTCACCCGTTTCCCATTTCGACGTAAAAAACATAGCACTACGCCAGATCTGTCTCGAGCCAGTGAACTAGACCTTCTAGCGCACTATGGAACTGTGGGGAAATCTGATAGAATACGCCCATTGGCTACAAATCACTATATGATTGGTTGATCAAATTGTCAATCCAAACGTACGCTCTCATTCAGTCTAAGGGCCAAAGACATCGGGAATACTTTGGTTGAAGGATATTCTTCCCAGCAACCCAGAAAAATATCTGATTGGTTGCATTGTTTTTCCAACACAAAACTCAAATGTGTAGTGCATAGAGAAAGACAAACAAATCAACGTAACACTGTAATATAACAGATCAACAACACAGATATGATTCTCATTTTATTTATTTAAATTTATAAAATGTTATTAAATTGTTTTAGATTTTATTGTATTTTTTTTTTCTGAGAGTTCCAGGGTCTTCTCTGAATACCTTGAAGGCCCTGACGCTTCACCACTGCTACAGCTAACATTATAGTAGTTCTATAGCTAACGTTATAGTACTACTTTAGCTATATATATATATATATATATATATATAGCTAACGATAAGCTTTTTTAGCATCGATGTACATCCTTTGCAAGTGTATGTAAATCACTGTTCTACAGGCTTGTTTCATGTAGCTGGTGAGCTAGCTACCTTCTGCTATCCTACCACCCAAACAAGAAAACAGAATTGTGTTATATATTGACATGATCCGCAATCAGATAGGACCCGAGTCTATTTTAGTTTCAACGTTCCAACGCACACACAACGTGTTCTTTGCTCTACACTGTGACAAACCAATCAAATTACAGCAGCAAGAATGTCCTTATATCAGTTTGTATTCCGCACACAAACACACACACACACACATACAAACACCCCCACACACACACACACACACACAGTGACACCAGGCCAAACAGGGACCTGATATGGGCCTCAGATGAGGAATGAGTCCCCCCACTACGTAAAGGCTGACATTTCTAGAAACTATCCCCCTGGGAGCTTTACTTAAGTGTGGTTAAGTGGTCTGCTCTGATCGGCTTATGATTGGCGTATAATGGGAGACCATTTTACCCACACAAAAAAAGAAAGAAAAAAAAAAACTAGAAGAAACACAGCATGTCACACAGGGCCACCTTCACCAGCCCAGTGGATTTAAAACAGAGACGTTCTACCAGAGGAATTTGCAAAAGTTATTTGTGCGAGTGGATGAAGCTTTCAGAAGGGGATTTTAAAGTGTATTTCTACAGAGGCCAGTCGTCACAGTGCTAATTTTGAAACCCTTGCAGACAAAAGGTGTGTAAGGGTTTCAACGTGTGGTGGGGGGGGGGGGGGGGAGAGAGAGAGAGAGAGAGAGAGAGAGAGAGAGAGAGAGAGAGAGAGAGAGAGAGAGAGAGAGAGAGAGAGAGAGAGAGAGAGAGAGAGAGAGAGAGAGAGAGAGAGAGATGAGAGAGAGACAGAGGAGAGAGACAGAGAGACAGAGAGACAGAGAGATAGGGAAAGACAGAGAGAGAGAGATGGAGAGAGACAGAGAGAGAGAATAAGAGAGAGAGAGAGAGAGAGAATAAGAGAGAGAGAGAGAGAATAAGAGAGAGAGAGAGACACAGAGAGAGAGAGAGAGAGACAGAGACAGAGACAGAGACAGAGAGAGAGAGAAAAGTGTCCAAAGATGATATGAGAGAGAGACAGAGAGATAGAGAGAAAGAGAAAGAGATGGAGAGAGAGAGAGAGACATAGAGACAGAGAGATAGAGAGACAGAGAGGTAGAGAGAGAGACAGAGAGGTAGAGAGAGAGAGATGGAGAGAGACAGACGGAGAGACAGAGAGAGATGGAGAGACAGAGAGAGAGCAAGAGACAGAGAGAGCAAGAGAGAGAGAGAGATGGAGAGAGAGAGAGACTGTGAGGTCATGTGACCTAGTTCACACTGTAGACGATTGATCCACAGTGTGAACTAGGTCATGTGACACGTGGCTAGAGACTCACTACGTCCTCGATCCCGATGGCGTTCCAGCTCTGCATGATGGGCAGGAAGGAGATGAAGGCGGGGATGAGCCAGCAGCCACCCAGCATCACTGCCACCCTGAAGGGCGTCATCTTGTGTCTGTAGACCAGAGGCTGGCAGCAGATGGCGTAGTACCTACACACACACACACACACACACACACAAACTACAGGTTAATACCACACACACACACGGACACGCACAAACACTACAGGATAATACCACACACACACACACTACAGGTTAATACCACACACACACACGGACACGCACAAACACTACAGGTTAATACCACACACACACACACGCACAAACACTACAGGATAATACCACACACACACACAAACTACAGTATACCACACACACACGACACACACACTACAGGTTAATACCACACACACACACGGACACGCACAAACACTACAGGATAATACCACACACACACGGAACACACACGGAACACACACACGGAACACACACACACACCGAACACACACACACCGAACACACACACCGAACACACGTACACACACCGAACACACGTACACACACAGCACCTGTCCAAGGCGATGCAGCAGAGGTGCAGGATGGAGGTGGTGGTGAGGAGGACGTCCAGGGAGGTGCGGATGAGACAGAAGACCTCCCCGTAGAACCACCGGCCCGTCGTCAGCTCGATGGCCGCGAACGGCATCACCACCAGCGCCACCAGCAGGTCAGCGAACGCCAGCGACACGATGAAGTAATTTGTCTTCTTCTTCCTGAGGGGGGAGGGGAGACGGGATGAGGGGAGGAGGGGGAGAGATGAGGGGAGGAGGGGAAGAGGGGGAGAGATGAGGGAGATAATGAGAGGAGGGGGAGGAGGGGAGGAGGGGGAGAGATGAGGGGAGGAGGGGAGGAGGGGGAGAGATGAGGGAGATAATGAGAGGAGGGGGAGGAGGGGAGGAGGGGGAGGAGGGGAGGAGGGGAGGAGGGGGAGAGATGAGGGGAGGAGGGGAGGAGGGGAGGAGGGGGAGAGATGAGGGGAGGAGGGGAGGAGGGGGAGAGATGAGGGAGGAGGGTGAGGGGGAGGAGGAGGAGGGAGGGGGAGGAGGGGAGTGGAGGGGAGGAGGGGAGGGGAGGATGGGGAGGAGGGAGGATGAGAGGAGGGAGGGGGAGATGGAGGGGGAGGCGGAGGAGGGGGAGATGAGGGAGGAGGAGAGAGGAAAGAGGAGAGAAGACAGAATAGGCAAGGCAAGTCACGAGGAATCGGGGTTAAATAACAGACAAGACAAGACGGTTGCACTCAATCTGAATTCCAAATTATTTTGTTGACTTTCCCCCTCAGACCCTGCAGTGAAAGCTCCAGGGGTGCGTACCACAGCTGTGTCTCCAGTTCCTGGAAAGTCATGCATAGCACAGAGGGGTGGGGACAGGGGGGGACATGAAGTCATGAAATCAAATGCATTCATCCAGTACGTGTGGGGGGGGGGGGGGGGGGGGTTGTTGTCCAATATTTCACAGCGTGATACCTCACAGGACTTTGCTTGTTAACTTTGCACTGTTCATCTGCCACGAGGACAGCGTGACTGAGACCTCGAGGATGCTACTGCAGACAGACGGGGGGGGGGGGGGTCAACAGAGGTTACCCGGCTCCATGGCATCCCTCCAGCTGAGGGATGCCATGGTATCCCTCAGCTGGAGGGATGCCATGGCACCTCCAGCGAGGGATGCATGGTATCCCTCCAGCTGAGGGATGCCATGGTGTCCTCACTGGGGATGCCATGGTATCCTTGAGCAACATGTTTGAACCCCTGAGGTGGTGGTGTGCGCTGGGGTGTGTATCAGGGTATTTATCATGGAGAACGGTGACTGAACCTAATCGGAAATGTTTTATATGAAAGGCCAATCCCGTTACCATGGCGAAGGGTTCCTATGTGGCCCTTCATCTGGTTACCATGGTGAAGGTTCTAATGTTGAACATGTCATCTGGTTACCAGACGAGCTAGCAGGGAAACAAACATGTTGTCATGTGTATAAAGACATCATCTTGGAAACTGTACTGAATAACAATGAATCAGAACCAGACAGAGAGGCCAATGGAATCCAAATACATATGGATGTGTCAGAAATACAGAAGATTGGATTATCTTCTGTATCAAATGAAGCCGAGTACTCATCTGAGGACAGATTTATCAATGGTACGCCTAACCATGTTTAATGTTAATGTACTCAACAAAGCTTTTTAGGGTAGGATGCCAGCTACTGACATTATACATGTTCAGGTGTATACAGGTGTATACGGGTATAGCCAGGTGTCTACAGGTTTAAACAGGTGTCTACTGGTGTATAGAGGTATAAGCAGGTGTCCACAAACCAGGTTTCTACATGTGTTTACATGTAGAAACAGGTGTCTATAGGTGTGTACAGATGTGTACAGGTGTCTACAGGTGCAAACAGGTATAAGCAGGTGTATACAAGAATAAGCAGGTGTATACAGGGATAAACATGTGTCTACAGGTGTATACAGGTATAAACAGGTGTATATAGGTGTATACAGGGATAAACAAGTGTCTCCAGGTGTTTACAGGTGTATACAGACATAAACGGGTGTATACAAGTATACACAGGTGCCTAGAGGTGTATATACACACGTGTATTCAGGTGTCTACAGGCGTGTATACACACACGTGTATACACACACGTGTATACACACACGTGTATACACACACGTGTATACAGGTGTATACACACACGTGTATACAGGTGTATACACACACGTGTATACAGGTGTATACACACACGTGTATACACACGTGTATACACACACGTGTATACAGGTGTATACACACACGTGTATACAGGTGTATCACAGGTGTATACAGGTGTCTACACACGTGTCTACAGGTGTCTACAGGTGTCTACAGGTGTCTACAGTGTGTCTACAGGTGTCTACAGGTGTCTACAGGTGTCTACAGGTGTCCACATGTGTGTACAGGTGTGTACAGGTCTTACCGCAGGTGCCTGTCCTTACAGAGAGCCACCATGACGAGCAGGTTGCCAAACACGGTCATGAGGATGACGAGGGAGAGGAAGAAGGTGAGGACAACCGTCTCCACAGACTCCAGGGACTGGGGCTGTGGGTCTGGCTCTGTGTTCAAGGTGGCGTCCAACAAACTTGCAGGAGACAGCAAAGATCTTGCAGTCAAACAGGTTAAACGTCGCTCAAATGGGGTAATTGAGATGTATATAGAAGTGATTACTGTTTCCAAGAACTACAAGTACAGTTGAGATACGGTGGGACTGATGGGCCGTGGACGTTACGGACACTCGAGTGTTTTCACTTCTCTATTAGAATGGCTTTTTTGTTCTCATTTTATGAGTTACGTTGGGTCGTGTCGTTTTATTTACGTTTCATCCCACTAGTGATGTCACAAGAGGGTCCATTTTGAAATGGCTTGTAAAGACTAATCACCATCACACCTGGTTGTAAAATATTGTGTACAGTTACTGTGGTGTCAGAGGCGCTGTCATGATGATGTCTTAGGGTGAAGGTCTTACTTGGATGTCATAATAAAGACCTTACTGTGATGTTGGAGGTGATGTTGTGGCCATCCCTGGTATTGCATGGAGGTCACCACAGAACAGTTCCCTTCACCCCATGGTCTGGTCCACAAACACACACACACACACACACACACACACACACACACACACACACACACACACATAATTCACTGTATGTTTCTGCTAAACAGTAAATATCAACAATTTCATGGCTTCTAGTTGTTTTCTGTTAAAAACCTCTTGAGATCCATATGCAACCGATTTTGTAAGATAATATTCAAGGAGTAAAAAACAAGTTGACATATTGTACACATGGTTGTATTCAGGGGAAGGGTTTAGGGTTATACTGGGTCACTGTAGAATCAATAATGCTTCAGCCAGGTTCCTAACCTTCTAATTAAGTTAATAGTGTGTGTAGTGTCCCTGTCTACTGGGACCTTACAACACAAACACAATGTCTTCTCAAAATCGCAGTGTGTGTGTGTATGTGTGTGTGTAATGTGTGTATTTGAGTGAGTGTGTGTGTGAATGTGTGTGTGTGTGTGTGTGTGTGTTTATGTTAGGTGTGTGTGTGTGTTTCAGGTGTGTGTGTAAGTGTGGATGGGGATGTGGGGATGTGAGGTCTGTATGTGATGTGTATGTATGTGTGAGGTGTGTATGTGTGTTTATGTTAGGTGTGTGTGTGCTTCAGGTGTGTGTGTAAGTGTGTGTGTGTCTTTGTGTCTGAGGTCTATATGTGTGAGTGTGAGTGTGAGTGTGTGTGTGTGTGTGTGTGTGTGTGTGTGCGTGTGTGAGTGTGTATGTGTGAGGTGTGAATGTGTATACATGTGTGTGTGTTTCAGGTGTGTGTGTGTGTATGCGTGTGTGCATGTAGGTGTTTGTGTGTATGGGAGTGTGTGTGTTTGTGTGTATGTCAGTGTGTGTGTGTGTGTGTGTGTGTGTGTGTGTGTATGTCAGTGTGTGTGTGTGTGTAGTGTGTGTGTGTGTGTGTGTGTGTGTGTGTGTGGTGTGTGTGTGTGTGTGTGTGTGTGTGTGTGTGTGTGTGTGTGTGTGTGTGTCTCCATATCAGCGCCTTAAGCACCTCTCAACATCTGCTGTGTTTATGACGCCACTCCGGGGCTTATGGCCGCGCTAGGTCAACACCACGCTACATCCTGAGCACACGTCTTCTAAAAAGCCATCATCTCTTCCTTAAAGTCCATCAACTCTTCTCGAAAAACTGCGTAAAAAGGCGAGCCCGCGCTGTTGTGTGCATTTTATTGGCGTGTCTCAACTTTAAAGAGCAGGTGTCCGGTGTACATCGGCCTACAGCTGGAGTGAGTGCAGTGACTGTAACACATGTAACACACGTCATCCACAGCTCTAAACCGCGGCGTGGAGTCTGCCAGTAGCATGAAGGCTTACTGTTAAACCACAAGCTTTCTGTGTTTTATATCAAACACACAGCTGAAGGTGGTCGCTGGAAAGCTGGCCGTCTTTCAACCGGTTTTCTGAGTGGGGGGTAGTGGCGCTCGCATTGATTAGCACACCGGTGTATTGTGTTTGGGTGTCCTTACGAGGACACATGTCATCATGAGGACCCGTGTCCTTACAAGGACCATTGTCCTTACGAAGACCCATGTCCTTACAAGGACCCATGTCCTTACAATGACCCATGTCCTTACAAGGACCCATGTCCTTAAAATGACCCATGTCCTTACAAGGACCCATGTTCTTATGAGGGCATGTCCTTACAATGACCTATGTCCTGACCAGGACCCATGTCCTTACAAGAACCCATGTCCTTAAAATGACCCATGTCCTTACAAGGACCTATGTCCTTATGAGGGCATGTCCTGACCAGGACCCATGTCCTTATGAGGGCATGTCCTTACAAGGACCTATGTCCTGACCAGGACCCATGTCCTTATGAGGGCATGTCCTTATAAGGACCTATGTGCTGACCAGGACCCATGTCCTTATGAGGGCATGTCCTTACAAGAACCCATGTCCTTACAATGACCCTTGTCATTACAAGGACCTATGTCCTTATGAGGGCATGTCCTTACAATGACCCATGTCATTACAAGGACCTATGTCCTTATGAGGGCATGTCCTTACGAGGACCCATGTCACAAGGACCCATGTGAAAATTATTAGTTTTGCTTGCTGTTTACTTAGGTGTACTTCTGAGATACGCATGCACACACACACACACACACACACACACACACACACACACACACACACACACACACACAGACACAGACCCATGTTACAAGGACCTGTGTCCTTACGAGGACCCATGTCATTATGAGGACCCATGTCCTTAAGAGGACCCATGTCATTAAGAGGACCCATGTCCTTAAGAGGAACCATGTCATTAAGAGGACCCATGTCCTTACGAGGACCCATGTCATTAAGAGGACCCATGTCATTAAGAGGACCCATGTCATTAAGAGGACCCATGTCATTAAGAGGACCCATGTCCTTAAGAGGACCCATGTCCTTACGAGGACCCATGTCCTTAAGAGGACCCATGTCCTTAAGAGGACCCATGTCACACAAACACACACACAATATAGACAATATAGTGCTTAAAATAGCAGAGAATGGAATTTAAATATAAGTTTCGTAACACACACATGAACACACACACACACACACAGACACACAGTCTTACAATACACGTGCGCACACACACACACACACACACACACACACACACACACACACACACACACACACACACACACACACACACACACACACACACACACACACACACACACACACACACACACACACACACACACACACACACACACACACACTACTCTGTCTTCTATAAACATATGAAACATATTAGCTTACATTATTATATTATTCCAGACACTTGTTTTGTGCGGATTATTGATAGGGGACAGGTGGAAAGGCTGCCCTATAGGCAACTATCCCAGCCGTCCACCGGCCCTTTCATGATGTCACCGCTCCAGCGTGTGGGGTCAAGTCACCCAGGAGACGAGCCAGGGTGGTCAAACCACAACAAACTAACTACATGAATGCTTCATTTGTGAGGCAAGGCTCACAGATCATACAACTCCCTCTGGTTGAACAGATTGCAAAACCTATCTAAGTGTTGCATTAAAGCCTTGCTATTTAACTATAAGAAGCTGAGAAGGCAATTGTTTGGGTAATTAACAATGAAATAATGATTAGCTTATTGTATAAAAAAAATGTTTTACTATGAAATACAACATGACAAACATGCCTTCTAATGTCTTCAATTGTTGCATACACCAAGCGGCAGGGAGACACATTTATAAAGGGGGCATAATTGGATCCGTCGAGCAGCACACTGCCCTTTTTAAAAAAG
>CM051006.1:13584013-13611513 GCA_027704905.1 Muraenolepis orangiensis
CTCTAAGGGTACGCCAACCCTCTAAGGGTACGTCAAACCCCTCAAGGGTACTTGAAGCCCCAAAGGATACGCCAACCCTCTCAAACCCCTAAGGGTACTTAAACCCCCTCAAGGTACTTGAACTCCCTAAGGGTAAGGTTTGCAGGGGGTACTAGGAACAGTAAAACATGTGACAATGTTAAAAAAAACAATGTTGGTTATGAGCAATTCCGAATATTTCACTACAATTTCAGTGAGAGTCTGTTGGACCCAACCACTAAACACTCTGAGGACACCAGGCTTGGCACTCACACTCACATGTGTTTTATCAACAATCCTGGTGTGTCTCAAAGTTCTGCGTGTTCTGTGCATTGTCCGGTCACCATCCACTTCCAGCTGGATCAAGATTAATTTTGGGACGTGACCCATAGTTTGAGAACCACTGGTGGGCTGGACGGAGGGGAGGAGGATGAAGAGAACCTTCTGGAGGAGAGGAGCATAAAGAGAACCTCCCAGAGCGGGGGGGGGGGGGAGCATAAAGAGAACCTCCTAGAAGGGGAGGAGCATAAAGAGAACCTCCTAGAGGGGGGGGGGAGCATCAATATAACCTCCTGGAAGCCTAGAGGGGTAGGAGCATCAAGAGAACCTCCTGGAGGCCTAGAGGGGGAGGAGCATCAAGAGAGTCTTCTGGAGGGGGAGAAGCATCAAGAGAACCTCCTGGAGGCCTGGAGGGGGAGGAGCATCAAGAGAACCTCCTGGAGGCCTAGAGGGGGAGGAGCATCAAGAGAACCTCCTGGAGGCCTAGAGGGGGAGGAGCATCAAGAGAGTCTTCTGGAGGCCTGGAGGGGGAGAAGCATCAAGAGAACCTCCTGGAGGCCTGGAGGGGGAGGAGCATCAAGAGAACCTCCTGGAGGCCTAGAGGGGGAGGAGCATCAAGATAACCTTCTGGAGGCCTAGAGGGGGAGGAGCATCAAGAGAGCTTCCTGGAGGCCTGGAGGGGGAGGAGCATCAAGAGAACCTTGTGGAGGCCTAGAGGGGGAGGAGCATCAAGAGAACCTTGTGGAGGCCTAGAGGGGGAGGAGCATCAAGAGAACCTTCTGGAGGCCTAGAGGGGGAGGAGCATCAAGATAACCTTGTGGAGGCCTAGAGGGGGAGGAGCATCAAGAGAACCTTCTGGAGGCCTAGAGGGGGAGGAGCTTCAAGAGAACCTTGTGGAGGCCTAGAGGGGGAGGAGCATCAAGAGAACCTCCTGGAAGCATGGGTGGGGAGGAGCATAAAGAACACCTCTTATTATTATTAATAACCTCCTGAAAACCTTGGGGGGGAAGGCACATAAAGAGATACACTGTAGGAGGATAACTCGTGGCTCTGGAGTTCGGTCCCGGACACTCGGTTGCCATCGGCCATCTTGGCTTCCACTCAAGTCCAAATTTGATTTAAATCGTCCTTCATAAGTTACAGACTCAAACGGCTTCACAGACCCACATTATACAACATCCATAGCTAACCCTTCAGGCAAAAGGCCGACTGAGACTGAAGTCTGTTGAACACAAAGTTGTTTTATACTCTGTTTGGTCATTTAACATTCCATTGATTTATTGTTGCTGTTTTAAACTGTCAGTAGTTATTGCTGTTATTTTTTTATTATTACTATAATTAATGTTCACGGTTTTAGATGTATGTTAAGTCTAGGGATGACTTCAAACCTATCTAATATAATATCTTATATAAATTAATAGACTACGTTAATCGAATTCATTCTAATCTAATATTTTCTGATCGCATACAATCCAATCTATTCTAATCTCATCCAATTCAATCTCATCCAATTAATAAGCAAATCCATAAAGAAGTTCCAAAGCTCTCAACAATGAACAGACTTATCATTAATTTGACAACACACACACACACACACACACACACACACACACACACACACACACACACACACACACACACACACACACACACACACACACACACACACACACACACACACACACACACACACACACACACACACACACACACACACACACACACACACACACACACACACACACACACACACACTGAAGTTCATCATGGGAAATGTGTGTTCCTTAACCATTCTATAAATGAGTATGGAGGACAAATCAAGACACTGCTCTTTAGAGATGAGGAGGAGGAGGAGGAGGAGGAGGAGGAGGAGGAGGAGGAGGAGGAGGAGGAGGAGGAGGGTGAAGCAGTGTGATGTGAATCATGCAGAAGTATTACAGGGCAGAGATCCTCCATGTATTTGTATCTGCAGCAGATTACAGTAAATTTAGATACAGGTCAATTAGCAGCAGGTTAGACAGTACAGAGACAGATCATTAGGGAGCAGGTAGGGGTTAGACAGTACAGAGACAGGTCATTAAGGAGCAGGTAGGGGTTAGACAGTACAGAGACAGGTCATTAAGGAGCAGGTAGGGGTTAGACAGTACAGAGACAGATCATTAGGGAGCAGGTAGGGGTTAGTGTATTTCATATTTTAATATTACTATCTTATTTGATCATGTGTGCTGGTGCTACACGAGAATAAATAAAGTCCACATCTGCTTTAAACTTTATACCGAAATAGGAGGGGGAGGGGGAGATCGTTTTTTCGTTTTTGTTTTCACGACTCTTGCTGTCTAACAATGTTCTGTTGGCCGCGGCGTCTGAGTGATAGAGCCAGATGTACCGCGGACGGCCGCGGGGTCTTTTTCTGTCACCTGTCATCTTCATTCAGTTGGCTGGAAAACTAAAGCCGCACCAGCCGTAAACTAAACTAACAGCAGAGAACACCGTTAGTCTTCTGAGGAAATAGACGCAAAAAAACAACAAGATACTAACTTCAAACCTCGGCTGCCCAGTGGACTTCTCGTGGGACAATACTCTGACCGATACTGTTACTAATACTATTACACTATTACATTACTACTACTATTACTGCTATTAGGCTACTACTACTACTACGACTACTACCAATGCCATCACTAATACTAATACAAATTTAAACTAACATATAAACATACACAATCGGTGGATACACCAGCGATGCAGGGGGACTTGGAACAACCAAAACTCTGATTCTATCTCGGAGGAAACCAACGTAATTCAGAGCATTTATTACACACCAAGACCAGCGTACAAAGATAACCACACACTATATTACACACTACAGTCGGCACCAACTAACAACATACTGATTACACCCACCCCCTGACATGACAACTGAAAAGAAAATGCAAATAACTAAACGTTTACAATGGTTATTGATGTAATACAGTATTAGTATAGTTCAAAAAGTTAAACAGTCAGTGTGAACAGTGTCAAACACTGACACTGACTGTTCTGTGTAACTACAATGCTGTATTGCATCAATACTACATGTTACACTACACCTTTGTACGTTTTTATATATATATATATTCTATTTTTTTCTAATAATTCTTTTGATTTTTGAATTGCTCTTTGTAAAGAGTGAGTTTGGGGATTACTTCCCAATTTGGTTGTACTTGACAAGAAAGGCATTCTGATTCTGATTCTGATATATTGCGGAATATATTGTGGCACAATTTCAATTTATTTTTATCGTGAGATTTTCACATGTCACAAAATGTGTGACATGTGCATTCTGTTGACGGGAGATAAAATTGAATTAATCTCTTGTGATTTGGTCACTCTTTCTGTTTTGCCAAAATTGATAGTCCCCATGTGTGTCACCATACCACTCTACTCTCCCCCTGTCTCTCCCCCTGTCTCTGTCCATCTCCCCCTCTCTCCCCTTCCCTGTCTCTCCCCTCTCTCTGTCCATCTCCCCTCTCTCCCCTTCCCTGTCTCTCCCCTCTCTCTGTTCATCTCTGTCTATCTCTCTGTTTCTCCCACACACACACACACACACACACACACACACACACACACACACACACACACACACACACACACACACACACACACACACACACACACACACACACACACACACACACACACACACACACACACACACACACACACACACACACACACAGCTAAATGTCAAATAGTATGTCACAGCATAGTACAGTAAATCCCTCTCTTATGTGAACAGCACTGCAATATGCATATGCAATCTATCATTGTACTCATATTTGGCAGTTTTAAATCTGTTTATCGCGTAGAAAGGAGCCAGTTGAGGTGGTTCGGGCATCGAGTAAGGATGCTTCCTGGTCACCTCCCGAGGGAGGGGCAGACCGAGGTACAGGTGGGGTGATTACATCTCCACACTGGCCTGGGAACACCTCGGGATCCCCCAGTCAGAGCTAGTCGAGGTTGCCAGGGCGAGGGAAGTTTGGAGTCCCCAAACTTAGCAGCTGAAGCTGCTACCTCCGCGACCCGATTACGGATAAGCGGGAGAAGATGGATGGATGGATGGATAAATCTGTTTATTTTGTTTTATAAAAATGTATATTTTTGAATTGCTGTTGTGTGTAAAGAGTGACAGTGAGGATTGCTATACAATTGTGCAATGACAAAAAAGGCATTCTGATTCTGAGAGTGGCGTTTTCTAGATAGATGTTACAACTGCCAACTTTATCAACAAGGAGATGACAACAGAGCTAGAAAACTACTGTGTGCTGTGTGTGTGTGTGTGTGTGTGTGTGTGTGTGTGTGTGTGTGTGTGTGTGTGTGTGTGTGTGTGTGTGTGTGTGTGTGTGTGTGTGTGTGTGTGTGTGTGTGTGTGTGTGTGTGTGTGTGTGTGTGTGCTGTGTACACAGTAGACAAGTGACACAGACAAACTCCCTAACAACGGTCTGCTTGGACATTTGTGACATTGTTGTTGTTAGAAATGTGCTCAGTTCCTTTTGTGTGTGTAACTGCACAGGTTACACTATGAACAAATAAAAATAATGATAAAAAAAATACACATTTCAGATGAAATATACATCAGAACATCACATTGTGTACCACAGGAGTGGTACATGTGTATGTATATAAAAATTCTAAATTCAAATGACTACTCTGTAAATGTAATGACCACATAGCCAAGGCTGGTGGCATGTTGTTACCCCAGTTGAATATATGTATTCAACATTTTACATGTACCAACATAGATTATGGATTTTTTTATTTAACAGTGAAATCTCATCATTTTACATTTACATTTAGGACATTTGGCAGACGCTTTTATCCAAAGCGACTTACAAGGAGTACTTTTGTTGAAGTAGTATGCAGTATCATACTTTGGTGAAGTATCACCAAAACTTCTTGACCCCTGATATCCTGTTAGTTGGTTATAAATATGTAAATGTTACGAAATATACGTCCTATGTAGCATGTGCAACCTTTTATGGACATATTAAATGATACACTTCCAGAAACAACGGTTGTCTCGGGTACATTTGTCCATGATATCACCTCGTAAAGACATTAACCTCTAAAGTTCACTGTCTTTAAAGTTTTAAAGACGCTTGTATGCATTGTACACACAGTGAGGTCACTGGGTGTAAATTGCCATACACTTTTAATTGTACCTAGTATAGAACTTTAGTGGGTAATATACATATGTACCATGTCTATTATACTGCTATTAAGTATAGAACTTTACCAAGTAATATACCTTTATACCATGTATATTATAGTACTATTTAGTATGGATTTTTAGAAAGTAATATGTATATATAAGATATATATTATACTAATATTAGTATAGAACACACACACACACACACACACACACACACACACACACACCACACACACACACACACACACACACACACACACACACACACACACACACACACACACACACACACACACACACACACACACACACACACACACACACACACACACACACACACACACACACACACACACACACAAATAGAGAACAGATAATGGCCTGATGATTTGCATATGGGATATGTGACAGGAAGATTGTTGACTTATAAGCTATAGATATTTGGTGGTACATGTTGGATGCAAGTGTTTTTCCTAGGTTTGAGAAGTCTTGTAAAAGCCCCGTACATACAAAAACACACAGCATAAACTGCTTAACCGTTGGCAGACGCAAGTTGAGGGTCGGAAGAATTTTCGAAAAAACGGGGTCACGGCCCCGAAAAAGATTTGGAAGCGCTGATAAGATATTGAATAATATAGAGTCTATTTAGAACAGCCTGTAACATATCTGTGACAAAACCATGATCTAGTTTGGGGTCCTACAGAAGGACAAAGCCAGAGGGGAAATTGAAGGTCTGATCCAGGCAAGCATCACCTTAACTTTGGCCGTCGCTCGTCTAACTTTTTAAGAAACATCTGAAGCTCAGCGAGTTAGCGCATCAGAGAGCCGTGGGAGAACTGCTAATAGAGAGGAGGACCTTGCATGTCCTCTGTGGATCTGAAAATAAGGCTAATGATGGCGTGTCGCTACAGACAAGCTAATATTAGCCCGAGTGGAGAGTGTCCAGAGTTAGAGGTTAATTATAACTAGCTAAGGACCTAGCGAGATAAACACTGAAGACATGACTATAGCGTGGTTGAAGACACAGACACAGGCACACCCACCCCCCCCCCCCCACACACACACACACACACACACACACACACACACACACACACACACACACACACACACACACACACACACACACACACACACACACACACACACACACACACACACACACACACACACACACACACACACACACACACACACACACACACACACACACACACTAAAGGGTGTAGTTATCAGGGACCTATACTTGTATATACTGTATTTACATACTTACACTAAGCAGGAGCAGGGGCAAAGGTCCTTCAAATGTGTGTGTGTGTGTGTGTGTGTGTGTGTGTGTGTGTGTGTGTGTGTGTGTGTGTGTGTGTGTGTGTGTGTGTGTGTGTGTGTGTGTGTGAGAGTGTGAGAGAGAGACATAGAATGTGACAACTTAGTGACACTTAAACTGAAACAATGACACATGTGGCAACTCAGCAGAGATACTACGATACTACAACTACAACTACAACTACTACTACAGACATCCAATACCAGGACAGCAGTTATCAACAGCAACACAAGAACAATAAATGACAGCCCCTTCCAGAGAAAAAACCTTGATATTTGTCTCCCATTAATCGCAGACAAACTATTTTATTCACTCCTTGTTTGCGATAAGACAATAAGAATTTCCATTTCCAAAAAAAAAAGAAAAAGCCTCCCGCTCCATCACATGGTTAGGGCCGAAAAGAAAATTCATATAGGCTTGTATCCTTAATGGTTAGTGTGAGGCAATACTATACTAGCAATATTTAAAGACAATGTTAAAGATTATACATTTAAAAAGACTTTCAGAAAAAAACGATGAAAGTCACCATAACGACTGGTAGGTTATAATAAAAATTTTAAAAAGTAAAACACTTATCCAATATTAACCGAAGAGGACAAAATACTCTTTGAAATGAGAAGTAAACTCCGAGTTGTTTTCATACGTTTGTTTGTGTGTGTGTGTAAACTTCCCTCACCTGTGCTGTGGGACCCAGAGACCTCGGCCGTCCGCTCGCGCTGCTCCGCGGCTCACCGACTGCTCCTCTCATGTTCCAAAGTGTCCGTCCGCGCGGCCGCTGCTCGTGCTCGGCGCGTGTGTGTGAGTGAGTGTGTCATATGATGCGGAATGGTGAACGATAAAGTAATGAAGTACGAGAGAGAGAGAGAGAGAGAGAGAGAGAGAGAGAGAGAGAGAGAGAGAGAGATGCTGCTTTTGTGTGCGTGCGTGTGTGTGTGAGTGCGTGCGTGTGACAAAGGGATAAAGCGTGGATGTGTAATAAAAACAGTGAACACAGAAAAATATGAAATGATCAACGGCGCCATCTTGTGGCAAGATTAAGTATTAAAATGTTATCGTCCAACCACCTTTATAGCGTGTGTGTGTGTGCATGACAACAAACGACCGACCCCAACACAAACACAAAGAGGAGGAGGAGGAGGAGGGATCTGTCTCTCGGTCGGTAGGCTATCTATATATAGTCTTTACTACAGCAATCATATCTGGTAGTCTCTATGATCACACATGATAAGCAACCCTATAATAAAGGCGTTATGTCTAGAACAATACAGGCATTTTATCCAAAGAGAGTTTACAGTTATGAAGATAAGAGGTACCAGGGCCTACTTACTTACTTATTAATCTCAGAGAGGAAATGAAATCCAGATATGTGTCATTAAGGAGCAGGTAGGGGTTAGACAGTACAAAGACCGGTCATCAAGGAGCAGGTAGGGGTTAGACAGTACAGAGACCGATCATTAAGGAGCAGGTAGGGGTTAGACAGTACAGAGACAGGTCATTAAGGAGCAGGTAGGGGTTAGACAGTACAGAGACAGATCATTAAGGAGCAGGTAGGGGTTAGACAGTACAAAGACCGGTCATTAAGGAGCAGGTAGGGGTTAGACAGTACAGAGACAGGTCATTAAGGAGCAGGTAGGGGTTAGACAGTACAGAGACAGGTCATTAAGGAGCAGGTAGGGGTTAGACAGTACAGAGACAGGTCATTAAGGAGCAGGTAGGGGTGAGACAGTACAGAGACAGGTCATTAAGGAGCAGGTAGGGGTTAGACAGTACAGAGACAGGTCATTAAGGAGCAGGTAGGAGTTAGACAGTACAGAGACAGGTCATTAAGGAGCAGGTAGGGGTGAGACAGTACAGAGACAGGTCATTAAGGAGCAGGTAGGGGTTAGACAGTACAGAGACAGGTCATTAAGGAGCAGGTTGGGGTTAGACAGTACAGAGACAGGTCATTAAGGAGCAGGTAGGGGTGAGACAGTACAGAGACAGGTCATTAAGGAGCAGGTAGGGGTGAGACAGTACAGAGACGGTCATTAAGAGCAGGTAGGGTGACAGTACAGAGACAGGTCATTAAGGAGCAGGTTGGGGTTAGACAGTACAGAGACGGTCATTAAGGAGCAGGTAGGGGTGAGACAGTACAGAGACAGGTCATTAAGGAGCAGGTTGGGGTTAGACAGTACAGAGACCGGTCATTAAAGAGCAGGTAAGGGTTAAAGCATCTTGCTTAAGGAGGTCTACAGGTAGACTGGGGACACAAGGGAATCAAACTCACAACCTTTCCTCCTGACACTAAATGTTGATGATAATTTGCATTGGAAAACCCCATAAGGCAGGCTAAACTGTGGTTCTTTATATTATTATTCTGATTATTATTATTATAAGGATTATTATTATGGGCTGTATCATATACAGCAGTGTTAACAGCAGCAATGTTGGGTATTTTCCTGGCAGCGTTTAGGTTTGTTTGCTGTCAACACTGACACTGAACATGGTGAACACTCCAAGCCAAAGGTAAATGTTCAGTAGGCCTAAAACACACACACACACACACACACACACACACACACACACACACACACACACACACACACACACACACACACACACACACACACACACACACACACACACACACACACACACACACACACACACACACACACACACACACACACACATTCTGCCGAGTCATGTAAACCCTCGTGTCTGACACGAAGTGAAACGTCAACCTGTTGCTTTACGTTCTCTCCAGAGGCCTCAAGCTACAGACACGACTCCTGCTGCAGCTAGCTCCCTCTTCACCTGCAGGGCTCTAGTTAGACAGTAGCCAGAGGCGGGCCCGCAGTAGCTAGGCAAGTTCCGAAGTGCCCCTGAGCAAGACGCCTCGCCCTGAAGTTGCTCCTGGCGAGCTGGCGGTCACCACCGCCGTCGGTGTATGAATGTATGAATGTATGAATGGGTGAAGGTGTGGCACAGCATGGCTCTATATATAAACGCAGTCCATTAACGAGACTGCTGTGTTGCGCCCTCTTCTTCACCTGTGCACACGGGGAGGGAGCTTGATCGACCAATGACAACAGCTTGACTGCTTGCCTCCGTCGACGTACTGCCGCGATAGGACAGCGGCACTTCCCTTTATGTCTATGTATACTATCGCGAGAGAGCGAGAGAGCGCGAGCGCACTTGACACACGGTTCACCGTCGGTTCCACCGGGCGAAACCGGACCCGCAGCGACGCGAATTGAATGATCCGATAATGGGACGACGATGGACGCTGAAACCAAAGAAAACAACGAAGTGATAGATCACCGTTCTCGTGTGAGCAGCTCTCTTTCGAGTATACCGAGAGATCCCTCCGGTCATGCCGATGCCCTCAGGAATAAAGCCGATCCGGGACGAGACTAACTAACTTTTGTTTTATTGACTTTATTTAATCATTTACCAATTACTATAAACGATGGCCAAACTACCCGGAAACCCGGGGTACCCGGTGGTGGGGGACAAGTCTCTGGAGTTTTATAAAGACCCGGTGGGCTTCTGTGAACACCGGCTGAAGAAGCACAAAAGCAGAGTGTTTCTGACGCGATTCACCAACAAACCCACCGCGGTCGTCTGCTCCGTGAGAGGAATGAGAGAGTTACTTCACGGTAAAAACCATATGTCTCCTCTGTGTGAGAGGAATGAGAGAGTTACTTCACGGTAAAAACCATATGTCTCCTCTGTGTGAGAGGAATGAGAGAGTTACTTCACGGTAAAAACCATGTGTCTCCTCTGTGTGAGAGGAATGAGAGAGTTACTTCACGGTAAAAACCATGTGTCTCCTCTGTGTGAGAGGAATGAGAGAGTTACTTCACGGTAAAAAAGACATGTGAGTCTCCTCGGTGAACTAGAGGAATGAGAGAGTTACTTCACGGTAAAACCATAGAGGAATGAGAGAGTTACTTCACGGTAAAACCATAGAGGAATGAGAGACTTACTTCACGGTAAAAACCATGTGTCTCCTCTGTGAGGACGACTCACGGTCACGTCTTGGTGTGCTTCTTCTTTTGACGCTGCCTATAGAGTACTGGTTAAGTGTATTGAGTGGTGGTATTGAGTGGGTTTAGTGTATACAGTGATGGTTTAGTTTATACACTAAACCATCACTTTATACACGAAACTTGTGTATAAAGTACTGGTTTAGTGTATAAAGTACTGGTCAAGTGTTTAAAGTACTGGTTTAGTGTATAAAGTGGTAGTTTAGTGTATACAGATTTCATGGATGGATTATAACGTCATGAGAGAGACCCGTGACGAAGCAGCAGGGGGTCAGAGAATGAGAGAGAGGAATATGTACCTCATCCCCCAGACTGTTCCTGGAAGGAATATTATAATAAACTATACGTTATAACCATATTAATAACAGCAATGCTATGTTATACCTTTAGTCTCTCCCTTATACCACTTTGATGTTCACATTTCAATGGCAACATTACAAATGAGTTGTGACACATGTTTCAACTCGTTTATTTCATCAGTGTCAGGTTCTCTATCAGTCCAGGTGCTGTCCCAGGAGACTTTTAATTTGAAACGTCTCATCTCCTATATCCTGAGGAGGAGAAGTCATGATATGCACCTGCGCTCCAGGTAGAAAGGAAGTCTTTGTTAATCTCAGCAGTCACACTATCCGAGACCCACGTAAAACCTGAGGATACAAGTAGAGTTACAATTATTAGAATGGATTCTGATTCCCTACCAGTAGAGTTACCTTGAATAGAACACACTCTGATTCACTACCAGTAGAGTTACATTGAATAGAACACACTCTGATTCCCTACCAGTAGTTACATTGAATAGAACACACTCTGATTCCCTACCAGTAGAGTTACATTGAATAGAACACACTCTGATTCACTACCAGTGGAGTTACATTGGATAGAACACACTCTGATTCACTACCAGTAGAGTTACATTGAATAGAACACACTCTGATTCACTACCAGTAGAGTTACATTGAATAGAACACACTCTGATTCACTACCAGTGGAGTTACATTGGATAGAACACACTCTGATTCAAGGTGACTGAACAGCAGCGGTTGTAGAGAAATAGAGAACTTGTTTCTACAGAAAGATTAGGACATATTATGTGTGTGTGTGTGTGTGTGTGTGTGTGTGTGTGTGTGTGTGTGTGTGTGTGTGAGATAAAATGTCTGTGTGTGTGTATGTATGTGTGTGTGTGTGTGTCAGTGAGTGTGCACTTCAGTGTGTGTGTGTGTGTTGCTATGGGGACAGATATCAAGCTGATGTTCAAACTCACCCACACATGGACACATGTGTGGGTCTCCTCAACTACATTTCCATAAAGTCATCTGTATTTTTTATACAATCAGACATATATGTCTGATTGTATAAAAAATACAGATGACTTTATTGATCCTGGAGGAAATGATATAGAGCCAAGTTTCTAGCACATGATTGATTCAACATGTTAAACATGTTAACTGTGCTACAGTTCTGCATTTATTTTGCTTGTCTGCATCCTGTTTATGGAAATCTAGTTGAGTTTGAACATCAGCTTGATATCTGTCCCCATAGCAACACACACACACACTGAAGGACACACTACCGTGCACACTCACTGACCGACACACACACACACGCACACACACACACACACACACACACACACACACACACACACACACACACACACACACACACACACACACACACACACACACACACACACACACACACACACACACACGGAAGCATAATATGTCCTAATCTTTCTGTAGAAACAAGTTCTCTATTTCTCTACAACCGCTGCTGTTCAGTCACCTTGAATCAGAGTGTGTTCTATCCAATGTAACTCTACTGGTAGTGAATCAGAGTGTGTTCTATCCAATGTAACTCTACTGGTAGTGAATCAGAGTGTGTTCTATCCAATGTAACTCCACTGGTAGTGAATCAGAGTGTGTTCTATTCAATGTAACTCTACTGGTAGTGAATCAGAGTGTGTTCTATTCAATGTAACTCTACTGGTAGTGAATCAGAGTGTGTTCTATTCAATGTAACTCCACTGGTAGTGAATCAGAGTGTGTTCTATTCAATGTAACTCTACTGGTAGTGAATCAGTGTGTTCTATTCAATGTAACTCTACTGGTAGTGAATCAGAGTGTGTTCTATCCAATGTAACTCCACTGGTAGGGAATCAGAGTGTGTTCTATTCAATGTAACTCTACTGGTAGTGAATCAGAGTGTGTTCTATTCAATGTAACTCTACTGGTAGTGAATCAGAGTGTGTTCTATTCAATGTAACTCTACTGGTAGTGAATCAGAGTGTGTTCTATTCGATGTAACTCTACTGGTAGTGAATCAGAGTGTGTTCTATTCAATGTAACTCTACTGGTAGTGAATCAGAGTGTGTTCTATTCAATGTAACTCCACTGGTAGGGAATCAGAGTGTGTTCTATTCAATGTAATCAGGTTCACTTACATAGTGCAGGTTGTCTTTCCTGTTTGACCTGTGGCACGTTTCGAGCAGTCATTTCCCGCTATGGTTTTAGACACCGCACAGCGGCAGTATAGCTCAGGAGGTAGAGCGGTCGCCTCACAACCGAAAGGTCGCTGGTTCGATCCCCTGGCTCCTCCTAGCTAAAAACTGTCGAGGTGTCCTTGAGCAAGACACCCTAACCCTAACTGCTCCTGACGTGCTGGCTGTCTCCTTGCATGGCTGACTCTGCCGTCGGTGTATGAATGGGTAATGTGAGGACTTTACATGACTTGTAAGGCGCTTTGGATAAAAGCGCTATAGCACTATGTCAGTTTTACCATGAGTAGCTTGTGTTGTAGCTGTATATATCGTTGTCGGGTACAGTCACTCTAATTACTACTTTCAGTTACACTAATTACTACTTTCAGTTACATTAACCAAGCACTTTTAAAGGCCGAGCGATGAGCATAAGAATACATGGTTTATTACTTAAATATCACATTGACTTGTTCCCTCCAGAGAAGTCTGGCGTGTTTCTCAAAGACCCCACGGACCTGATGACCAACGTTTACGGTGACACACTGGTCACCGCCAACGGTACGCACGCACACACACACACACATGCTCAAGCGTGCGCACACACACACACACACACACGCACCATTGAGTGTATTATTTAGTCACAATTTAAAAGCTAAAATGTTTGTGTGCTGTGTGTGTGTGTGTGTGTGTGTGTGTGTTCCAGGTGAAGAGGCGTGTCTTCTACGTCTGTCTCTCAGCAGTATATTCACGGGGGCGTGTCTCGAGTCATGGAGCAATGACATCGTCAGGTAGAGAACCCCACCCCCTCCTGTCCGTGTCGTCAGACGGTGTTTCATCATTGTAGTAGCTACCAATTTACTTGTTCTTGTTCTAGTTTCAATTCATCTCGTTTCTTATCTTCACAGTGTGTGTGAGCGGCACCTGCACACTCTTTCTGCAAGGTAACACAATAGACTATATTTAACCTTTTATTTAACTTAATTGAACCCTTCATTGTGTCACTGCATGTATTTAAACATTCTCTAATAATATTAAAAAAGCCATGTTTTTACTTGTGTAACTTTTTAAATAATGTCTCTATAACTGTAGCTCCAACCAAGCAACTGGAGCTTCTTAATGGGAACACATGCATAGTGCAGGTTTAAGCTTTAGAACGATCGGATGGTAATCCTCACCTTGCTATAAAACGAATTAAAGAATTAATAATGCATCCCAGCAAGTTCCCTAACATATCACGTGTGTGTGCGTGCATGCGTTGTGTGTGTGTGTGTGCATGTGTGTGTCTCTCTCTGTATGTGTGTAGTGGTGAGTCCCACTGTGTGTACTCTGTGTTCAAGTGTCTGGGGACAGAGCTGGTCCTGGGTCTGTTCCTCAACGTCAAGCCAGAGGAACAGCCTCAACTCTACCAGGAGATCACCCAGCTGTGCACACAGCACTGGCATGGTAACACCCACACACACACACACACACACACACACACACACACACTTGTAACTCTTGATGCGAAGGCGCTTTATAACTATCATCACACTATCATAACATTGCAGGGCTCAACGCTAACTTTTAAAAGTGGTTGCCAGGCTGGCAACCAGGCATCAGCTTTTGGTTGCCAAAACTGAAAATACGGTTGCCACTTTTAGTCACCTTATATTTGAAATAATTAAGATACTATACAGTTATACATCAACTTAATAATGATCAATAAATGTTCAAATGCTTTATTACAATAAGTAATGAACACAATTATTTGATATACTGATACAACTTAAGTGGTATCAGTAAACTTGTCCCCACTCAATTGCTGGTATACAAAATACCAGTAGTGCAGCTGATCTTCACAGATCCCTCAACAATGAATTGAGCAAGTCACTAGTTTCTTGGTCATCTGTTGTCTCCCTTTCAAAATTGAGTTTTCAGCAGGAAGCTGAAGCTGGCCTTTTTAGGTGAGCAACCGTGAAACGTCATCAACCCAGAATGCAATGCACATATTTTTAATGGCGGTGCCCATGAATTTCGAAATGTCAAATAGCTCCTACAGTATTCCAATTTACCAAAAAACTAAAACATTTTAGCCATTTTTTCAACGGATTTGGATTCAGCACTAAATGGTCGACATTTTAAAGGTAGGTTGTTGAAACATGCGGGGTTTCCTTTAAAACACTTATTTTTCAGGACATAAAATACAGTGTTGAAAAGGCTGATTAAGATCTCCCGGTGGGCTGCATTCATTTTGGGAATTGCGTTGTTCCTTGGCCCGTTAATGGGTCACCTCCCAGCCCCCACCTCGTTATACCGTAGAGCAGCGCGCTCGTGGTGCTTGGAGTTCCAATGCTCGTCTAGCCCTGTGGTTCTGAAGGACGCGCTGCCTTGAACTAGTGAACGTGATGCGTCACTAATGGAGGTATATGTTGTACATGACTTGCAGTATCATTTTCCGTCGAGTTCAAAGATGCCGGGATATTTCGCCTCCCAAAACTTTACAAATTTCCTCTTTGATTTTCGTTCGGGTTCATCTTGCGCTTTATCAGTTGAATCACTTTGAATTTGTTTGAGATGTTGACGGGTTGGCCGAACTTTTTACCCCACAGTCAACTTAATTTGCTTCGCCATTTTTTGTAAAACAAACACACCGCGCACGCCAGTAAACGTGCATCGCTTTACGGCTCCGCAATCACACCCATGTACGTGCAACTTAAGTATCAGGTTCCGACTGGTCACAACAATAATTAAATATCACTCTTAATACTTTATGTTAAAAACGGGTTGCCACTGATGGCAACCAAAGGCCAAGAAGTGGTGTTTTTTTCTGAATGGTTGCCAATGGCAACCTGGCAACCGTTACTGTTGAGCCCTGCATCCATATTAAATTACACTTTCATACACTATCATACTTTTGCTGGACTCAGTTACTCAGTTACTTACAGTTACTGCACTGTATTCACGATGCTGCTGCACTACTGGCACTTTAAAAAGTTTTTTGCACAATTCAACATATGAATATATCAGTCACTTTATTGTTATTTTTATTGTGCACAGTATTTTTATAGTGTTGTATAGTATTAGTTTAGTACATACATTCATACTGCGGGAGGGAATGGGGAGAAAGCATTATATTGTACGTCTTGAATCTTGAAGTACATTTTTCTTACTTACTTTCTTAGTTTGTTTCAATTGTCTTGACATTGACAACGCTGATGACAACACTGAAAACTTGAACTATAACTCCAGGTCTGATCTCGGCTCCGGTGAGCGTGAAGGTTCCCATGTGGTCCTCAGGGTTCTCCATGGCGCAGGAGGCCAGAGGCAGGCTAATGGACATCATCAAGGACAAGCTGGAGAACGACAAGCAGGGGTATGTTAGCGTCTTCAGCTGTAGGACTACAGGGTCCTGGTCTTCACATGTAGAACTACAGGGTTCTCCTATTCACTTGAAGGACTACAGGGTCCTCGACAGCCTACACTTACAGAGGCTGTCCCTTACTGAGGCTGTTCCTTACCGAGGCTATCCCTTAACGAGGCTGTCCCTTACCGAGGCTGTCCCTTACCAAGGATGTCCCTTAATGAACTGTCCCTTACTGATGTGGTCCCTTACCGAGGCTATCCCTTACTGACGCTGTCTCTTACCGAGGCTATCCCTTAACGAGGCTGTCCCTTACCGAGGCTGTCCCTTAACAGCTCCCTTTCTTTTTTTAGCCTTTAACGATGCTGTTCTATAACACCGTTCTATAAACACATTCTCTCACACTATTCTATACCTATGAGTGAGGCAGGAGATGAGCATCAAACCTGTGAACTGTGTAGGTTTGTGGGTTCCCTGGGGACTCTGCCCCTCCCGCACCCTGGCTGTGCCTCCCAGCACCTCCTGCTGTTCATCTCCGCTCTCATCCCGAAAGCCCTGGCCTCCCTCCTCACCTCCTTCACCCTGGCCCTCAGTGGAACCCAGCAGGTACACACACACACACACACACACACACACACACACACACACACACACACACACACACACCACACACACACACACACACACACACACACACACACACACACACACACACACACACACACACACACACACACACACACACACACACACACACACACACACACAATCTCTCACTCACTCACTCTCTCTCTCCTCCAGGAGCAGACGCGCCAGAGAGCGAGGGAGGAGCCTGAATTCTTCCGCTGCGTGCTATTGGAGGTTCAGAGGCTCTGGCCTCCTTTCATTGGTGGACGCAGGATAGCCAATAAGGTGGGGGTGGGAGTGTTTGTGCCGACAACCTGTTCATACTCACAACCTCCAGGTGGCGCCAAACTAGTGTCTATAACCAGTAGCCATGTTGTGGTTACTCATTTCTCTTTCCACTCTGGTTTCAGAGGAACATTTTTGAATTTCAAGACATTTTATATATATATATATATATATATATATATATATATATATATATATCTATCATACATAAACACTCAGATTTATTAACATCATAGTCACAATCAAGACATTTTAAATATATACAGTATGATATATTTCAGAAGGATGAATAATTTAGAATGATTTGAATTACCTAATCAAAATGATGCTGCCCTTTTTTCCGCGAGTAGTGTAGGCCAATCTCAGTTTGTTTATCGAACCTGAGGGGCGGGCCCAGCAGAGTCCCCGCCCCCTGGCAATTTATCTGTCCGTCTCGGTGACCTCATCGGAAGCTTATGCAACAGACCAATCGGGGGCATCGATCGGCGGTGGCCATTGATTGGCTGGCCATCCCTCGGGCTGTAGGCGCTGGGTGGAAAATGATGATATCACCGTCAGGAAGTGACACGCCTCGCTCTGACTCAGGAGAGAGAGGTCGAGGAGGAGGAAAGATGGATAGAGAGAGATGGGGGAGGGAGAGATTGCAAAGTACACACACAGAGAGACAGAGACAGAAAGAGAGAGAGAGAGAGAGAGAGACGAAAACAGAGCGAGAGGGAGGGAGAGACTGAAAGAGAGAGGAAGCGTGAAGCGATTAGTATTCACCAACAGGTGGAAAAAGTGTTCAACCTGTCAAGCAGAACCAAGTTATTCTCTGTGTGTGTGTGTGTGTGTGTGTGTGTGTGTGTGTGTGTGTGTGTGTGTGTGTGTGTGTGTGTGTGTGTGTGTGTGTGTGTGTGTGTGTGTGTGTGTGTGTGTGTGTGTGTGTGTGTGTGTGTGTGTGTGTGTGTGTGTGTGTGTGAACATTAACTGAAAGGGAAGTCTATGAGAAACTTAAAGATAATAGAGTGAGAGAAAGAACGATACGGAACAGTGTTTTGTTGTTGTGTGGTGATGTTAATGTGTGTGTTTGTTAACAGGACACGACCATAGAAGGCTTCGCCATCCCTCAGGGTCATGTGGTCATGTACGTCAGCCATGCGGTCCACCGCGACCCGGAAGTGTTCCAGCAGCCCAACCACTTCCTGCCCGACAGGTGGACAGGACGGTGAGCTACGTCAATTCTGAGAAGCTCAGTTGTAACATGCATGCCTCCAACACGGGTGTCTCACAGCAGGCATCGAGACACAGACTGACTGGTGCCTGTTAGTGACAAGCTTAGTGTGGCAATTGTCGTTCAAGAGAGAACTATTGCGTGATGATCACTAACCGGTTCACCAGTAGGTTTGGGAAATGTGGGTAATGGAGTCATTAAGCAGCACCATTTTATCCACACAGACCTAAAGTGAAGAGAGAGACAGGTCAATGAGGAGCAGGTAGGTGTTAGGGCTGTGGCGCTAGCCCTTTATTTCATTCATCCATCCATCCATTCATGAATGTGTTGATCAGTCAGGACAGCTCAATCTACTCATGTATTCATCCACCAGACAGTACAGCGCCATTCATTCACTCTTCCATTCATTAATTAATTTACCAATCTGTAAAGGGCCATTTATTCATCCATTCATTCACTAATTTGTCAAACCGTACAGATCTGTTCATTCATGCACTCTTTACTTCATCCATGAATCAACCCATTCATCCATACATCGGTTCAGCTCCATTCATTCATCCATCAGCTCCATTCATGTTTTGTCTATACTCACTCATGCTAAGCCCCACCCGGCTGGAGGCAAATACAGGTACCTGTTGCCATGGCAACTGGGGTCACCTGACACCCTACCAATGGGGATTCCCTGTGTGTGTGTGTGTGTGTGTGTGTGTGTGTGCGTGTGCGGCGCGAGGAGAGAGAGAGAACAAAGACCAAATGGAAATGAATTTGAATGAGTCTATTTTCTTGACTCATTCAAATAAACCTGACTGAACTCTGCAGGAGTAAAAAGGAAACCAGTTTTAGTTACGGTGTGACATAGCAGGCAGGAAGAGCAAACATGAAATGACCGATGTAAACACACATTCACATTCTGTTACCGAGCAGACACTCAGTATCCAGAGATCAGACACGAGTGGAGAGGCATCAGGTAGCAGACCGAGCACACACAAAGAACAAACAACAACAAATCATGAGGATTGAAACCTCTTTATTGGTCACATAGATGAAGACATACAGTGAAACGTGTTCTCTGCATTTAACCCATCCTAGTATTAGGAGCAGTGGGCAGCTATTTCTACAGCGCCCGGGGAGCAGTTAGGGTTAGGGTCTTCCTCAAGGACACCTCGACAGTTTTTGCTAGGAGGAGCCGGGGATCGAACCAGCAACCTTCCGGTTGTGAGGCGACCACTCTACCTCCTGAGCTAGACTGCCGCCCAAAGAAGGGTCTAGAATGGTTTTAACGCTGTGCGTACCGTCCGGTACCACACTCTCACCTGAACACAGACGTGTCTCTAATGTCTACACAACGTTTGAGGGCGATCGCATGAGCGCAGGAATTCAAATAACTGTGTCACACTCACGTTACAGCTCACAGTGCGCTCCTACACCACACACTGTAAGCTGTAGCTCCGTCCTCCACACCAGACTTCTCTACCAATTTCAAAGATCCTCCATCAGAAGGTCTTCATGACCTTCTGATGAATGTAACCCAGCCCGTGCAAGTATCAGGTTAGACTATTGTCAAGGGTTAGACTAGCATATATTGCTAGAAACGTGTAGCATAGCTAATACTTATGCTTACACCATGTAGCTGTACCTCTAGTGATAGTTACGGTACATGGTGTATCTCACTCTCCTCTCTCTCTAGCCACTCTTAATGCTTCCTGTTTTTCTGTAATCAGCACTTGGATTCAGGAAGTCAGGGTGCATTAGGGACGAGAGAGAGAGAGAGAGAGAGAGAGAGAGAGAGAGAGAGAGAGAGAGAGAGAGAGAGAGAGAGAGAGAGAGAGAGAGAGAGAGAGAGAGAGGAGAGAGAGAGAGAGAGAGAGAGAGAGAGAGAGAGAGAGAGAGAGAGAGAGAGAGAGAGAGAGAGAGAGAGAGAGAGATGAAAACATCGCCTAAGGGACCCCTTTTCCACTCATTGGACTGCTTCACCAGCCAGATGAGATGTTATGTAACTACGCCTAAGAAATATATATATAAGAGGATGGGCTGTATCAACAGGCTGTCTTTGTTCAAAACAATATTTTTAGAGTCTGCAAGTGAATGGAGTGATTGTAGAGAGAGAGAGAGGAGAGAGAGAGAGAGAGAGAGAGAGAGAGAGAGAGAGAGAGGAGAGAGAGAGAGAGAGAGAGAGAGAGAGGAGAGAGGAGAGAGAGAGAGAGAGAGGAGAGGAGAGAGAGAGGAGAGAGAGAGAGAGGAGAGAGAGAGAGAGAGAGAGAGAGAGAGAGAGAGAGAGAGATAGAACGCGAGGAGAAAGAGACCCATGTGACGATAAGCGCCTATAATAATAATACTGAGTATTTCTTACACGTTCTATAAGTCAGGATGAGGGTCAGCTACAGTACCCAACATACAGTTTGGTACATACGCATGTACTATATGTTGCCTATTTACTTATATTTACTAGTCCAATGAAACCACAAATGACAAATCCATAGACTTCTCCCACTTCCACAACCATCGGGAATGAGCAGAACAAGAATGCAAGAAGCTAATGCAGTGAGTTGGGATTGTCCTGTTCTGTTCCTCCATATGTTTTTATAATATTAAAATGTCCTTTCCACAGATGCAGTGGTGACGGGGATCGTTAAAACTTTTTTATAATGTCCATCTTTACACTGAATGGTCGTCTTGAAAAGGGTACTAACAACAATTCCGCAACAACCTCATCTTCACCTGTTGCCATTTCGACGTAAAAAACCTACGTAGAAAAAACCCCCAAAGTAGCACTACGCTAGATCCTCGAGCCAGTATACCTTCTAGCATACTATACCTGTGGAGAAATCTGAAAGAATACGCCCATTGGATACAAATCACTATATGATTGGTTGATCAAATTGTCAATCCAAACGTACGCTCTCATTCAGTCTAAGGGCCAAAGCATTCGGGAATACTTTGGTTGAAGGATATTCTTCTAACACAAAACCACTCAAATGTGTAGTGTATGGACCGAGAAAGACAAACAAATCAATGTAACACTGTAATATAACAGATCAACAACACAGATAAGATTCTCATTTATTCATTTTATTTAAATTTTATTAATACAATTAATTTTATTAGTTTTTTGTTTAATCTGAGAATCCATACATAGTTACATCCATAAAGTAGCTATGCTTTATCTATTTGATCTATTTCATGTGTTTCTATGTTTCAATGCGAGGACACTTCAACACACATTTGTATACAGTGTGGTATGAAGTCGTGTTAACTGCTGTTGATGGACCGTAATGTTCTCTTGAGTCTGACGTCTGCAGTGTTCTGTTTGCAGGAACGCAGGTCAGGAGCATCTTCTGTGTTGCCTCGGCAACGGGCCGAGGAACTGCATTGGGGCCCAGCTGACCGATAACTTTGTCAAGGTGACGCTAACGCTCCTAGCAAAACCTTTCTTCTGCACCATCTCCATCTTGTTACTTTTATGTGAGAGAGAGAGAGAGAGAGAGAGAGAGAGAGAGAGAGAGAGAGAGAGAGAGAGAGAGAGAGAGAGAGAGAGAGAGAGAGAGAGAGAGAGAGAGAGAGAGAGAGAGAGAGAGAGAGAGAGAGAGAGAGAGAGAGAGAGAGAGAGAGAGAGAGAGAGAGAGAGAGAGAGAGAGAGAGAGAGAGAGAGAGAGAGAGAGAGAGAGAGAGAGAGAGAGAGAGAGCGAGAGAGAGAGCGCGCGCGAGTCCTAGTTTCAGTGTGTGTGAGAGAGACAGAAAGTTGACAGTTATGACAACAGGAAGAAGGTGGTGCCACATTTCCTGTGTGTGGGTGTTTTCTGGATGCAGGTTTTGTGTGTGTGTGTGTGCACATGTGAATGTGTGCACGTGCACATACACACAATGTGTATTTGCATGTGGTGTATGTGTGTACCAGTGGACCTTCTGTAGACCACCACCACCACCACCCCCCCCCCCCCCCCCCCCGATTCGAACATCCGGTTGTTCTAGTCATACGGACGTCACGGAGGCAGTTACTTTATGCGTTATCTCATTTAGGCAGCGCACTATGGAACTGTGGGGAAATCTGAAAGAATACGCCCATTGGCTACAAATCACTATATGATTGGTTGATCAAATTGTCAATCCAAACGTACGCTCTCCTTCAGTCTAAGGGCCAAAGTCATCGGGAATACTTGGTTGAAGGATATTCTTCCCAGCAACCTAGAAAGATATCTGATTGGTTTTCCAACACAAAACCACTCAAATGCGTTGTGCATAGACCGAGAAAGACAAACAAATCAAAGTAACACTGTAATATAACAGATAACAACACAGATACAATTCTCATTTATTCATTTTATTTAAATTCTATTAAATTGTATTACATTTTATTATTTATTATTATTATTTTATTATTATTATTTGTTTTGTTTCATCTGAGAGTTCCAGGGTCTTCTCTGAATACCTTGAAGGCCCTGACGCTTCACCACTGATGTGTACTCATTACTTAATACTTTTGCATTGAGTAATAAAACACTGGTGTTTATATTTTGGTTCTCTGGTTGGGCCACGGTCAGACGGCGTGCAGCTACCTGCTGACTCACTACGACTGGACCCTGGACCCCCCCGAGCAGAACACCGCGTATAAATGGCTGCCGGTGTCCAGGCCGGCCGAACCGCTCCACGTCTCCTTCACCAGACTGGACCCGACCGGGGCCCCCGGCGGCCCCCCAAGCGCTCAGTGACTCTATACGGGGCTAGCTAGGGGGCTAGCCCTCAGTGCTCCCGAAGGAAGGTGTTGACCTAATTTGAGTTTGGCACGTTATTCATGTTTTGTTAAACTTAAGGATCTTGAACTTTAAAGAACAAAGTAAGTAACGGCAAGGAATAGGTCCAATGGGGAACTGTTGATGCTGGGAGATTTTCTAATATAACGGAGGTTATATTAGATTAGATTGGTTTGATTTTCTCTCCATTTCTGTCAACTCACAGAAAAGTTCCACCATTGACGGGAAGTAGCCTAGCATGACGGCCTTGGGTGCTGTGCTGGTTCGTTTACACTGAGCTCTCTGTCTGTTGATCTGTACACTGTACATGTTTTTATTACTTCCTCCTGTCCAACCTTCCCCTTGGTGCATGAGGATCACTTGTAATTTGTATTGCATTTTCTTTTTAAGTTTTACTTGCTTGTTTTGTATTTTGATCATTGATCATAGTGCACATTTTGTCCACTTTTTGCACACGCAATTACGCACACGCATACGCACACACACACGCACACACTCATTACCACACACACTATCTGTCCTTGAAAGTGTCCTGTAGCCCAAACACACACACACACACAGACCTTCCCCAGCTGCAGCAGCGTTGTCTGTCTGATGATACAGAGAAGTCAAAACACACACACACACACAGATCTGTATCCAAGGACCAATGGTTACCTTGGTTACCAGTCATAACAACCCCCCCCCCCTCCTCCTGCTCCTCTATCTATATGGAACTAACAAAGCATCAACAACAGCTCTGGGACTATCGTTATGGCGACAGGAAGTTCATTAGCGGTGATGAGGATGAGGATGATGATGATGATGTGGATGTGGTGAGAGCGGAACTCCCCGATCGCTAGGCAACTACTCCCAACGGAATCAACAATGACATCGTTCACAAGACAGAACGGAGCGCGTGACTTCAAACGAAAGAAGAAGAAAAAAGCATGCAGGATGAATTGGAATCGGCAAGGGAGACGTCAAGTAGCTGAATCCGATGGTGTCGTTATGTGTTGTCGAACGTACACATGAAAAACCAGATCTTATCACACCGCATATTCTGACAATGATGTGTTTCTCTGCGGCGTATAGAATAGACACAAGTTCATGTTGTCTTCAATGTTTAGAGTGAGTTAGATTCAGATTTGTCTCATGTACAAGGTACAATGTACAGTTAAATGTTATCGGCAGCTCCGAAGATGTCCAAAAAGTATGTGATTACAAAAATGAGACAAATATTTAATGTTACAAAAAATTACAAATTCAACAAAATGACTCATTTACAAAAGGAATATACAGAAATGTACATATTTATTGTCCTGTCGTAATCGTTCTTAGTTAAGACGCCCCCTAACCCCCCTGCTCCTTCTGACACGTATCTGACAATCACATTCGCTCCACGGGTGGTGGTGTCACATGCTGTGCCCCCCCCCCCGTTTAGACTGGAGAGACCAGAGGAGAAAACAACAACCACAACCGAGGACAGGAGACAGACTGGAGAGAGTGCTGAAAAATCACTGTCTTCAGAACACCGGCAGTGAACCTGTGGGATCTCCCCCTCCCCCTACTGCTGCCTAGCAACCGCTATCGCTTAGCAACTGATCGTCATATCGACAGCCTCTCGCTTTCTGTTAGTATGCCGCTCACACACACACACACGCCGTTTAACCTAGATATTAATAGAAAACAACACTTGGGTAGACACACACAAGCACGTCAAATCAACTACAATTTCGCAAGGGTATATTGAAGCATATCAATGTAAATGAAATAGGAAATAATGTATGACGTTATTTGTATTATATTAAATATAATGCAATAACAATGGTTATTATATTGCTTTTGAGTTGATTCCATATGCAAAATGTATGATTTGTTTACATTCCTGTATAATAAATGTGTAGCTTTTGTGTGTAACGTTTGTAACCATCATACTGATTAAGGTGGCGTTCGAATGTTGGACATTCCTCACTTGTTTGCCAGTATTTAGTGACAATGGAGGTCAAAATGGTCCTGATCTTTTTGTTCTTCTGAGTGGATGTAAACAAACAAGAATGTAGTTTAATCCTCAATGAAGTTTGATTCTAAAAACCACCTCAGATTGCATTACGTCACCAGAAATAATAGCAGAATAAATAATAACAAATGTCCAAGTCAAATGGGTTATTGTTTTTTTTCTGTCCCTTTGTGTGTCCTAAGTCTATGCGGTTGTTTCGGTGGTTTGACGTGCGATGGGGTGAACCAGGTTGACCTTGCGTGTGGTCTCCTCGGACGCGTAGCCGCGTATCTTGGTCTGTATGCGTAGCCGAACTGCGTTTCGAACTGCGCTCGTGCGTCGATGACTCTCTATATCCGGTGAACGGGATCTCTGTGTGCTGGCTGCTCGAGCGATGAGAGACACGCCAGCTATGTGAACACCGCAGCGGCTTGAGGATAATCAGCCGTGAGCCGTGAGCCTTTCAAGGGTGCCATTGTTCTGTTGTTTTTTTTGGTTTTACAACAATTGTGACTACCGCTCTATATGTCACACACACACACACGCACACGCACACACACACACACACGCATTGCCGCCTACAGACACACACACAGCGATACTTTCTCCCTGATCACTCGATCGTTCTCGCTCCATATCTCTCTTTCACACACACACACACACACACACACACACACACACACACACACCACACACACACACACACACACACACACACACACACACACACATGCGCACACACTCCTTAATAAACACACACACACACACTCCGTAATAAACACACACACCCACACACAATTTCCTCTCGCATTAACGCACAAATAATTTGCATGCAAATTACAAGCAACAGGAAATTAAATAGAATATTGATATAAATACAACCTGAAATACAAATTCTAAAATAAGTTACACAATAAATGTAAGAATCTTAACGACACTAAAACACAAGGCAATAGAGGGGCCTTAAACAATGGCCTATAGATGGATACATTTTAATAAATGCGTATCAGTGACTTAACGTGACCCTGCCAAGTGGAACAAGCTTGCTATTATGCAAGATACAAAACTAGCGTGGGTTCTTTGACTTGAAACAAAACCCTTTCTCACAGTCCATCCTAGCAAGCTATGCGCTATCAAATGACTCATACATCCATGTTGACTCCAGGCTCATGACTAGCTCAAGCCTAGCAGCGTTAGTGCTAAGTAGGATAGCTATAGTGGCAACCACAAGGCAAAAGGGAAGGGGCAGGATATTAGCAGTGGCTAGGGTGGATCCACCTAAAAGGTTCTGGGTTCGATTCCCAATGTTGGCAGATTAACCTGTATTCCTGCATCCTTGAGCAAGTTGACCTCTAACTCCTACCTGCTCCTTAAGGACCCCTTACCCCTACCTGCTCCTTAATGACCTCTAACGCCTACCTGCTCCTTAATGACCTGTCTCTGAATGCACTGTACCTTTCTGTGGATAAAAGGGTCTGCTAAATGACTAACTAAGTCGTACAATAGTAATATTACTGTCAGCATTTTAGGGGTGATTGGGAATCCTATGACCCTCACATAGAGTCGAGGGCCAGGAGGCTTCCCTGATTGAACCCCCTCTAAAGCAGAACAGGAAATTGGAACAGGATACTGGGGGCTGAGTCAAGAAACAGGATATGGGGGGCGGGGCCAACATGAGTATTGATCAGCCAGGATGTGATTGGCGGTGGCGGAGCGGAGGTACTTAGTGCTCTGATCAATATGTTCTTCCTGCTCGGACTCCAGGTCTGAGGGGAAAAAGAAACAGATGTGCTCATGGTGTCGGTGATGACAAATAACTGAGAAACGGTCAATAGACCATCTCGGCGAACTTGAAGAGGAACTATTGTGCCTCAAAACATGTCCTCAACTCACATACAATGGGAACTATTCGATGATTTGAAAGACTATAAAAAGCATGATTTTCAAATATATTTTAAAAGCAATTTAGACACGCAAA
>CM051006.1:13616513-13869013 GCA_027704905.1 Muraenolepis orangiensis
GCTCATGGTGTTGCGGGGATGGAGGTGCAGGTGGAGGCGGAGGTAGAGGTGTATGGTGGTGTGGGATGATGGTGTCTCGATGATACATACAGGCATGGGGGGGGGGGGGGGTGTGTGTGTCACACACAACGTTTTCTTTAAATACCCTTCCTCCCACTTATATTCTCTCTCTCTCTCTCTCATTTAGTTTTCACTGCAGTGCTTGAGTCAACTGACTACACTGCACACACACACACACAGACACACACACACCCACACACACACACACACACACACACACACACACACACACACACACACACACACACACACACACCAAATGAGAGAGATATAGAAAAAACGAAAATATGGACCAGTAGCTTGAAAGCTAAATATGCAGCCAACAAACACACACACACACACACACACACACACACACACACACACACGCATGATTAACAGAACTGTTATGTTCGGTTAAACAGCCGAGCTATAGCCGACCGTTTGGTCAAGGGTCTTATCTTTAGCTCACGTTGGAAAAAACAACAGCGGCAAGGAGAGACCTTCACACACACACACACACAACAGACTTCCAAACGGGTTTGAAGTCCAAACTCCTAAGCCAGGCCGCGGTGGTGGTGGCCTTCTCCGGAGAGACAAAACAAACAGCAGTATATAGACCAACCCTGAGGTTCACTGCTCCATAGTCTTCCTTTGTTAACTGTGTTACCGTGCTGCTATGTCATATACCTTGACACCTATACAACCGCTGGAAGGAGGAATACTTTCTAGTTTCTTGTTCTTCCCACGTTTCCCTTTAATACTTCCTATTTTCTGTCGTGGTTATTTTTTTTTTATTACTATTTGTGTGTGTACATCTGTTCACCGTGGCCTTTGACCTCTAACCCATCCCTTTCCGCTCTTTTCACTGCTAATTTATTTTTGTATTTGCCTTCGCCGTTTGCTTGTTTTGTTTCGTTTCGTTTTTTTATCCCTCTGTAAAGCGGCCTTGGGTTCCTTGATAAGGCTATATCAATTAAAGTAATTATGATTATAACTATTATTATACAAGTGTAACAAAGGAAAATCCTAATCTTTACCAGAGCCCCCTTGGAACCTGATCACTATGTCCGAGTTATAGAGTTGGAGAATCACTGATGGAGTGCGGCTGACGCTACAGCGAGCCTGTGGTTAGTTAGCGTTAATGTTAAATAGGTTGGCGTGTTTTCACCGTCTCTGAGCTCAATGTGCGTTTTTTTCCGTAAACAACTTAGGAAATTAAATCTACATGCCAGAGCACACCCAGTCCTATGGTAGAGAATGCAAATGCATGCTTGCTCACACACACGCTTGCACACGCACACACACACACACACACACACACACATACGCTCAAACGCGTGCACACACACACATGCACACTCCTACACATGTACACGCACCACACGCGTGCACACACGCGCGTAGACACACACACACACACACACACACACACACACACACACACACACACACACACACAGGAGAAATGACTGCAGAAGCATCACATTTTGACAGTATATAGTCTAATATAAATCATATGTATATTATACTATAGTAGTCTAGTAGTTTAATATATACTACTATCATATACCATTTCATGGCTAACTGATATACTTGGTGCTTCATTTCATGGTATATCAGTAACTGATATACCCGTATAGTGGATGTCCATCCACTATATTATACATTATAAAGGTCTCCGACTATGAACAACCACCACATAAACACCGCTTCATTGATGTACCACTTTTTGTTATGAATGAACAGAAAGCAAAGGAGGAGGAGGGGGAGGGGGAGGAGGAGGAGGAGGAGGACAAGGTGGAGAGAAAGCGTGTGCTCTGCTCCGATTGGCCGGGACGAGCTGACGTCATCTCCGCCGTGACGCCTTGCACCAGCTTCATTTATTATTTCTTCAACGGGAGCTCGCAGTGGCGGTGTTGTCGAGGCGCTTCTATTCATAAAAAGAAAACACAACAACACGACGTCCGCAGCAGGTAGAAGCGAACACATCACGGACGTTTTTCCTCCTTCACGAAAAACAGAAATCGGCGCAGAATATAAAGAAAGAAAGAGAACGGGAATACAAACAACCACACAGCCGCGCAATGGGGGAAAAACACACCGCGACGTCGACGACCGCGGAGGACCTGCTGCGCGACATGGACTGCCCCGTCCTCAAGCGGCTGCTGAAGGACGACGACGAGGGGGGCAAGTGTCTGCTGCTCGACTGCCGCTCCTTCCTGGCGTTCAGCGCGGGCCACGTCCGCGGCGCCGTCAACGCGCGCTGCAACAGTATCGTGCGGCGGAGGGCGAAGGGCTCGGCGCTCAGCCTGGAGCGCGTGCTGGCCGGGGACGAGGAGGCGCGGGCCCGCCTGCGCGCGGGGCTGTACTCGGCGGTGGTGCTGTACGACGAGCGGACGGCCGACGTGGGCTCGGTGCGGGAGGACAGCACGCTGACGCTGGTGCTCAACGCGCTGTGCACGGACGCCCCCGGGGCCCAAATGTTCCTGCTCAAAGGTGAATTAATTCACCTTTTAATCACCTCTCGACCCCGCCGTCCATAGAGAGAGAGAGACCGGGTCCAGTTAGTCCCAATTGTTTGTTGTTATTATTCAGTTATAAGTGATAAATAAGTGATTATTGTTATTTTAATGGAACCTTGCTCAAAGATATCGCTGGGTGCTTAATGCAGTATTTTTTTGCGTGCACGGTGTGTGCAAATGGCAACACGCAAAACACACACACACACACACACACACACACACACACACACACACACACACACACACACACACACACACACACACACACACACACACACACAAGTCAGTAGTAGGATACGCGCAATGAGGTAATGGTAGTGCGCGAGAGCCGATCGATCGACCCCCCCCCCCCCCACACACACACACACACACACACACTGTGCAGCAGCCGTGCGTCAAGGCGCATTTTTGTGCATCTCGATGACGTACGCGCCTTTTGGATGGGTGAACGTGTGCGGGAGGAGTATATCAGGTCGCTTAGGAATCCGTCCTCGCCGGCCTCACTGATCGATAGAAACTGATCGATTGTCTATAGTACCTGACCGAAAGAAAAACGGATCTTTATGAACGGATCCTTTTGTACATCAACAATAGTTTCGTTGATGGAGGAGGTTTATCACGACTAGAGCCCAAACAGGAACAGAACAAAATGGAGGGACACATAAAGTGTTTCAATAGTATAAAGTGCATCTAAGTGCGACATACATCAATCAATGCATTGGTCATAACGTGCCGTGTCTCTCCAGGCGGCTACGACCGGTTCCTCACCGAGTATCCGGAATACTGCTTGAGGACCAAGTCCTTACCGCCCCTCACCAGCCAGTCCAGCGTGGACTCGACCTGCTCCTCCTGCGGAACGCCCCACCACGACCAGGTAGGCCTCGGTCACGCACCGTGCACACACACGCACCGTACACACACACGCACGCACTTTGCACACACACACACCACACGCACCGTGCATACACCGTGCACACACGCACGCACCGTGCACACACACACACACACACACACACACACACACACACACACACACACACACACACACACACACACACACACACACACACACACACACACACACACACACACACACACACACACACACACACACACGGTGAGCTGCCGCGTCCATAATAATGGGATAGCGTTTCCAACCAGCGCCACGGCGTAAATAAATAAGCAGCGTAATGTGAAGTGCTTGTAAAGTGTAACGACCTCTAAAGTACGGGCATCGACCCCCCCCGCCCCGCCCGGGATGACCGACACGGCAGCCGCCTCTTAGCAGTATCGATCACGTCCTGCCCGGTCGGTGAGTCCGTGGTGGTCAGTATAATCAATAAGGTCCGCTACCGGAACGGGCTACACACACACCGAGCAGAGAGCCGGGTTCACTGCCAGCTAATCAATTGTGCGTCACGTTCAGTGACGCACCATTTATTATGTTGTTACGACAAGTAACGTTATATCATGTAGTAATAAATCGTCGTGTTTTCGACGTCACGACAAACTGAGATCCGATGTTTTTGGGAGAAATAAAAATGAATCCATAATGAAAACCTTTAATTTTTTATATAATATCGTATTAACTGTATATTACTTCAATTAACTTCTTACTTTTTTTTTATATTAACAAAGTTATGTTTAAATTTCCATTACCATAATGGTCATAGTTAGTCCCCATAATAATACAATTCCAATTTCATATAACGCTTTTCCTGACACCCAAGGCGCTTTACAGACATGGTAAAATTGCATGTACAGTAAAACCATTATAGTTACATTATATAGTTATATAAATCAAATAAGACAGATATTCAAATAAAAAAAGATATCAAATAAATAAATAAAACAGAGTATAATTAAAAATGTAAAGTCAAACCCGAGCTGCTGTGAATAACTATGAAGTATTTATGAAATGTATGAAGTATTTATGAAATGTATGAAGTATTTATGAAATGTATGAAGTATTTATGAAATGTATGAAGTTCAGTGTAGACATTTTCCCCCAAAATCCAAGTACACAGAATACATCCAGTTCACCTTTTTTCAAGCCATCTCTCTTCAATAAAAATATAGTTTTCCTAACGTTGCCACTGAACAAGAGATACTTTTGCAATTGATCTCAGACCAAATACGAGAACACGGGAATCAATTATACACAATAGCGAATCAATAATTCAAAAACGATCGTCTGTGCTGTTATAAATACCATGCGACACATCAGGGACCACGGCTGACTAAAGATGTGGCCAAGGTGTGCGTGTGCGTGTGTTTGTGTTTGTGTGTGCGTGCGTGTGTGTACGTACCGCTGACTATACATGCGTGTGCGTGTGTGTACGTACCGCTGACTATACATGCGTGCGTGTGTGTGTGTGTACCGCTGACTATACATGTGACTAACGTGTAGTGTGTGTGTGTGTGTGTGTGTGTTAGGGCGGTCCAGTGGAGATCCTCCCCTTCCTGTACCTGGGCAGCGCCCTGCACGCGTCCCGGCGGGAGGTCCTGGACACCGTGGGCATCTCTGCCCTTCTCAACGTCTCCTCGGACTGCCCCAACCACTTCGAGGGGGACTACCAGTACAAGAGCATCCCCGTGGAGGACAACCACAAGGAGGACATCAGCTCCTGGTTCCTGGAGGCCATAGAGTTCATAGGTCAGTGGGCTGCTTTTTAAAATTTATTTATTTATTTATTATTATTATTATTTTTTTTACAAAAAAAGCTTTTTTGTTACACCGTAGTCACAATGACATGTCCCACGCCAACACCCTTAAGAGAATGCAAGCGCATGCTCTGGCAATTTGTGACATCAACTAATTAGATTAGATTAGATTAGATTCAAATGTATTGTCATTGCAGACGTACAGTACAGAGAAAATAATTTGGCATCTAACCAGAGTGCAAATGTTACAGTAAAGTGCATGGTGATATATGATGTAAAAACAGGTATAAAATAACTTATAGAGTAGGTATGAGATGTGCAGAATTCTGCACAGGTAAGTAAACAAGTATCAACAGGTAGTGAGCAGGGGTTATGCATTGCAAATGTGCCCATTGCTAACGTATTCTTCCGTCCGTCCGTCCGTCTCCCAGACTCTGTGCGTGACTCCAGCGGGCGCGTCCTGGTCCACTGCCAGGCGGGTATCTCTCGCTCGGCCACCATCTGCCTGGCCTACCTGATGAAGAGGAAGAGGGTGCGGCTGGACGAGGCCTTCGAGTTCGTCCGCCGACGCCGCAGCATCATCTCCCCAAACTTCAGCTTCATGGGCCAGCTGCTGCAGTTCGAGTCCCAGGTGCTCGCCACCTCCTGCGCCAGCGCCGCCGCCGCCGCCGCCAGCCCCCTGCTGGGGCCCGCCTCGGCGACCTCGCTGGGCATGGCCGGCGGCTCCCGGCCGGACACGCCCGGCGCCTCCCCCTTCATCTTCAGTTTCCCCGTGTCCGTGGTGGTGAACCCCGCCTACCTGCACCACAGCAGTCCAATCACGACGTCTCCCGGCTACTGACAAGACGACCCCCCCCCGCCCGCCCCCCCCTTGTGACGGGAGTCACTGAGTGATGGCTGGTATCGGCCAATCCCGTGACGGCTTCGGACGCTACATGGGCCAGGGATGTAAACTGTTGGTGGGTGGTGGGTTGGGGGGGGTGGGTCTTGAACCCTGAAACCAGACTGAAAGAGACACTTGAGACGAGGACTGGTGGACGGATGGGTCCGGGTATCCCTTCTTCCACCAACCGGGAGTGGGTTTAGGTTGAGTGTTTTTAACCTTGTGCCGTCTTAAAAACAGTTTAAAGACAGAAAGAAAGAAAGAGAGAGACACTGACCTTCACTGAAAATACACAAAAAAACACTCTCTCTCTCTCTCTCTCTCTCTCAAGTAAAACACACACACACACACACACACACACACACACACACACACACACACACACAAACACACATTCATGAGGAGCGACAATGAAGTCAGTATGAAGGGGGGGGGGGGGGGGTGTTGCTGGTGGCCCCGGGGGCGTTGCTATGGAGACAGCAGGTTTTCAAAAGACAGGAGATGGACACAGGAAGGAAGGAGTGTTTCTGAAGAACCCTCTCTCTCTCTCTGTCCAGGAGAGAGAGAGAGAGAGGGAAAGTGTGTGACAGGGAAGAGAGAGAGAGAGAGACGGAGAGCAGGAGTCTTCTTCCGTGACAGGTGCTGGCGCGGTGACCAGAGCTTCCTGTCTTTTTCACATATCTCCTTCCTCTCTCCCTCGGCCCCCTCCCTCCCTCTTTATCTCTCCCTCTCTCTCGCTCCCACGCACAACCTCCTGTCCTAATCCTTTCATCTCCCTCCCCCTCTATTCCTCCCCCACTTCTGTCGTTCCCTCTTATCTCCTGTGCTCATCTAATTCACCTCGCTCTCTCGCTCTCTCTCTCTCTCTCTCTCTCTCGCTCTCGCTCTCGCTCTCTCTCTCGCTCTCGCTCTCGTGTGTATGTGGACACAAACAAGTGGACAACCAAATAAAAGGTGCCCCTGGTGACTAGACCGGGAAACCCCTCTCTACTTTGCCTTAGACGAACAGCATAAGAAAACCACACCCAGAAACCCCTGCTTCAACACACACCAGAACTGTCCATTTGGGGGAGAATAGGATGTTGGAGTCTCTCTCTCTTGTTCTGTCTTTGGGCACTAGAAGGTGGAACCACGTTCCAGTCGGTGGGTTCCTTTCCCACGCGGCCCAGGTACTGTGGTCCAGGCCACAGTACCACAGTACCACAGGCCGCTTGGACGCTTTGTGCCTTGTTCGCCACGCAGTTTAGACATACACTTGTTTTTGTCTTTCCTCTCCCCCCAAACTGACGCAGGGAAGGTTTCTCCTCCACTGGAGCCTGGAAACCTTTTCAGAGTTTCAGCATCGCAATACAGAACTGTTAAGATGCAGCTCGTCACACATACACATACACATACACACGCACATACACATACACACGCACATACACACACACGCGCACATACACACGCACATACATACAGACACCATTCGACCAATGACACTGTTTCTTCAATGCAGATCAAGTTTTAACCCGTTCTGCTTTTGTCAAAATCTCACGTCCTCATTGGTAACTTTGTACAATTTTCAGAAAACAAAAATATCTTTTAAACGTGTTTATTCCCAGTTTCCTACATGAACAAACAAGGTAGAAGAAACATCCAAATTATACAAATGTTGGAAGTTGATTATGATAACCAAGATCTTCCGTCACTCAGGTCTACGTTGTTGTCCAGGGTGTTTTTGTTACAACACTGTATTGTTAATTTAACATTGGTTTCATCAGGCTGCTTCTGATATACTCAAGAGGAAACGTTTAAAAGTTCCACAGCAGAAGCAGTCAGATGGACATTTTGCGAATGAGTGAAATTCTTTAGGGAAGTCTGTTACTTTGCATAAAGCACTTGAATAATTGTTGTTGGGTCAAATTGACAATGCATAGTAAAATGTATGGTTTTAGACAAACTGCACATTCAGTTGCCTAAATAGTTATTAATTCAAGTGCTTTTGCATGCATTTCTTGATTGGATACGATTGTAATGCAGAATATACAAATAATAATTTTTAAAATAAGCTATTTCTACCACCTTAAGACTGCATACACATGTGGAAGCTTTTAAGTTTTAAACTACGCACAAAAACAAACAGACATTTACGACGAACAAAAGCACCAACAACAGTGTCAAGGACCACAATTGTGGACATTTTCGACTCCTAAAGCACTAAATGCAACACTTCGATACACAACAAATTGCTACAATGCCATTGCCTTGTTTAAGGCATGATGACATCACACATTGACTGGATTTATGATGTCACAAATGAGGGTTGCTTTGAATGCTCTTTGGGGGGGGGGGGGGACTGTGCTGGACCAACCACGGTGCACAACGCACACGCATACAATTCATTTTGGGTTCTGGAAGATGGTGGGTGCCTCTCTCGGTAGCACTTCGTTAGTGATGCAATACTCTATTTATTATTTATGAATAATTTGCACATTGGGATTATAGACCTTGGGTTCTGTCCTGATCGAGGGGAAGAGAGAGAGAGAGAGAGACAGTCCTTTAAAAATCGCAATACGTCTTTCGAAAGATTGTTCCCTGTCTGTTTCTATCTTGTCTCGACGCTCTCTTGTCTGTCACCATGGGTGAAATCCAATTTGTCTGACATTTGTATAAAGAATACCCTCCAATTTCACCGTGGAATTCATAATTCATGCCTCTATTTATTACTAAAGTTACAATCTTCTTAATACACTTTCGGTATCCTCTTTCTTTGTTGGCTACACAATGAGTATGATTGACACAGTATCACAGTAAGTGCCCCTATTACAATACCGAGGATACTTCCAGAACAATATACACACACTTATTCCACCGGAGCAGGATATAGATACATAGCGGTAGATCGTACTGTACTGTGTAGTGGTGGTGGTTGACCTGGTGTGTGGGTGTGTAGTGATGTATGGCCAGGAGCGACCTTTTCCAGAATAAGTTGGAATAAGATTCTGGAATAAGGATGATTACGTATCGAAATAAGTAACCAACGTTACGCCCTTTCTCAACGCACAGCAATTTATAATGAGCAAAGCTCAGAGGTCAGTTTAAATACAAACTACTGAAAGGCCCGCGCTTGAGGTCCTAGTGGATAACAGGCACATTTAAATAATGCAACACTTTAAATAACTGTTATGTGGACCCATTTAGCACCACATGTATCATAAATACAGTGAATGTGCTCATATTTTACAGTTGAATCCCTAGTATAAATATATACAAATACTGGGGTGGTCTAACCTGATGTGATTTCTGGAGCCCCTCCCCTGATGCTACATGATTTAAATAAAATTGTAATTAATTAAATCCCGGAGTTGACAGCAGGCGACAACAGTGAAGAAAACGGCAAAAATCCTTTTTACAAGGCCTCCATCACTCTATATAGAAAACCTGTTCTGTACTTTCTACATTTTATCATGATATAAGTCATGCTTCTTTGACAATACCGTCTACAACTAGTGTACGTTTGTTCGCTGTGTAAGCAAAGTAGGGTTTAACTCTGAAACAATGATAAATAATGATATAAAGCAGGCCCGTTTGAAAGAAAACCTGACACCATGAGTTCAGTATTCATTATCGTTTGACTTTGACCTTGAATTGTAGCGCCCCCCTATGGGCGAAGTGGTCCCAACCTTGTTGGAGACGTGCTTACAAATGTGATCAATTTGATAACTTTTGACCAGTTAAAGGCTGAGATATGGACATGTTTGTATGTATTTGGGCACCCTGTAGCTATATTCTCAAAAATCCATAGAATAATGTTTGCTATTGTCAAAAATGACAGACATTGACCTTGTGACGTAATGGTTTAAGCTATTTACACCAAAATGTCGACACTTGCTGAGGGGGGTGTCCTCTATATGCATAGCACCTCCAAAGCCCTGGGACCTTCTGAAGCAGAGTTATAATTGATATCATAATGCTCGCTAGTATACAAATGTCATAACCCATTTTACATTTGGGCCAGTGGTTCATTAGAGGAAGAGGAAGTGTTCCCGAGATTGTCACTGTACAGAGCAATGTATAAATATACATTTGGTGAGATGTAAAAAAAGATCAAATATGGTTGTCTTGACAGTATCAGTTTAAAAGATGATGGGTCAAATCGGAATGATTGATACGCATTTTTATTGAACGGAGAGAAAGGATAAAACGGGAAACGCTGCCCTCTAGTGGCGATTTCTGTTTAAAACATAAAATACACATTTTACCATGCAAACCATTATTTGTGTTCAACATTCATACACAATGTAAGACAGATGTTACAGATGTTAACGATCTGGTCAAATACCTCACTTGTTTAATAATAATTAATAATTAGAGACGAAGTGAGTGATTCATGATTGACGTGATGTGTCACAAGCGGTGAACGCTACAACATTAATGTGAGGCTGTGAGCAGACAATCAAACAATGCATTAGAGAAAATATCGAAATGTAAAAAACAAAGTCGCTTATTAGATTTTCCGTTGGTGGAAACGAGGGAGGTGTTAGCTGGCCTGTTTAAGCGATTCCCTCAAACAAACACTTGGTCTTCTTCTTCAGATAGGACTTGAAAACCAGCCAATTGAAAACCGAACTGGAAAAGAAAAAGGATGAATTAGAAGTTTGTGAACTATTGTGAACTCAGAACCATCTGTCCTATGGCCGAAGTACAAGGGTCGACTCTTTTACTTTTGTGGCAACATTGATAAATAAACCGTTGCTGCCACTATCATATCATTGTCATAAACATAACACTGTCATACTCAGCTGGACTCATCACAGTTACTCAGTTATTCATGAAGCAGCAGCACTTTAAATGCTTTTAAATCTTTTTGCACAATTCAACACTTGTACATATCATCCATCAGTCACTTTGCTGTTATTTTGTGTTCATTGTTATTGTACATAGTATTTTTATGGTATTGTTTTGGAGATTCATACTGCTGGAGGGAATGGGGAGTAAGCATCCCATTGTACTTAATATATATACGTATATGGCCAATAAATATCTTGTATGTTAATAGGGTTTCATGCTGATCAATATTTTGTCTGTAAAACACATAGTGTAGGAACTCGTGGAATACAACGACACAGTTTCTCTGGTTGACAACACAAATCCGTGTGTCATTTATTGCATCTCATCTCCTCATGTTGAGCTGCACTCCTCAGCTACAACTCCAAACATGAATCAATTACACACCCAAAATGGCTGCCATCTTTAAGCCCAACCCCAAACACCTGCTTAAAGGGACCATGCCCCATTACCCCTAACACACCCTTGCGTTCGATCCCACAGCCTAATAACAATTTACGCGGAGGGCGGAGTGCTCTGCCATAACGGCTCCGCCTGACCAACGTGGTGGGCAGCACCGCCGTAGGGAACGTCTCAGGGGCTCTACGGTCAAGTGGGCGCTGAAAGGGTGGCGAGGGGGTCCCAAGGGCCTTACCCGGGATCTGGGGCAAGGTAGGGGGCCGTCCCCGTCGTGGGGGCTGGGCTAGCTCCACCGGCTTGCTCAAGTCCATGTGAGCTGGTTTCAGGCGATCTATAGAAACATGTTCTAGTTTCCCGGCCATGTCCACAACAAAGTACTTGTCTCCCGCCTCCTGGACCCGGAATGGACCGTCGTAGGGAGGCCGCAAAGGGTCCCGGTGGGCGTCGTGCCGGATGAACACGTATTCCGCTGACCGCAGACTCGTAGGGACGTGCGACCGAGGGAGGCCATGCTGTGAAGTGGGGACTGGTGCAAAGGCCCTAGCCTTATCCAGCAGAGCCGTCCGTTGCTGGGCGGCCGACCAGGGGGCTGTAACGGAAGGGATGAAATCCCCTGGGACCCGCAGCGGCTGACCGTAAACCAGCTCAGCAGATGAGGATTGGAGGTCTTCCTTGGGGGCCGTCCTGAGACCCAGCATGACCCACGGGAGTCTGTCGATCCAGTTGCTGTCCGTAAGGCTGGCCCGCAGCGCCGCTTTCATTGACCGATGAAAACGCTCGCATAATCCATTGGCCTGTGGATGGTATGACGTGGTCCGGTGTAGCTTCATGCCCAGGCTCTGGGCGACCGTGTCCGAGCTCTGACGTGAACTGTGGGCCCCGGTCCGAAGATAGATCGGCCGGAGTACCAAACCGGGCAACCCAGGTTCCAATGAAGGCCCTGGCCACCTCGGCGGCTGTCGTAGCTGACAGTGGAACGGCCTCCGGCCAACGGGTGGTCCTGTCTACCATGGTCAAGAGATAACTAAAACCTTGCGAGGGGGGCAGCGGACCCACTATATCTATGTTCACATGATCGAACCTCCTTTCCGGAACCAGGAACTGCTCCAGGGGGGCCTTGGTGTGGCGATGCACTTTAGCGCGCTGGCACTCCACACAGGCGTTGGCCCAGTCTCTCACGTCTTTTTTAAGCCCGGGCCAGACAAACTTGGCAGATACTAGCCTCTGCGTTGGTCTCCTACCCGGGTGGGAGAGGCCGTGGACGGCTTCAAAAATCCGTCGCCTCCACCCCGTGGGAACGATGGGGCATGGCTGCCCCGTAGAGACATCACACAGGAGCGTGACGCCAGCACCGTCGAAAGCCACGTCCTCCAACTGCAGGCTTGAGGTCGCTGGCCTCCCGTCTCGCCCCTCAGTGTCGGCAGCCTGGTCTGCCGCCATCCCGGCGTAATCCAGTCCCAAGTGGACTGCCCCTGCTATGGCCCGGGAGAGGCAGTCTGCGACGAGGTTGTCTTTACCTGCCACATGCTGCACGTCAGTGGTGAACTCCGAGACGTATGCAAGTTGTCGCTGTTGACGGGCGGACCACGGCTCAGACACCTTGGCCATAGCGAATGTTAGCGGCTTGTGATCCACGAATGCCGTGAACTGGCGGCCCTCCAGTAGAAAACGGAAATGCCGGATGGCAAGGTAGAGGCCGAGGAGCTCCCGGTCGAAGGTGCTATACCTCCGTTCGCTGGGGCGTAACTGGCGGCTGAAAAAAGCGAGCGGCTGCCATGCCCCGCTTACCCACTGCTCAAACACTGCGCCAATGGCAAAGTCTGAGGCATCTGTGGTGATGGCGATCGGGGCTTTGAGAGCCGGGTGTGCCAGCATGGTCGCGTTAGCTAGGGCCGTCTTGGCGTCCCGGAAGGCTTGGTCTCTCTCCGCCGACCAGTCCACAGCCTGCTTTGGCATCTTACCCTTCAGTGCCTCATACAAGGGCCGCATTATCCGAGCCGCCTGAGGGATAAAGCGGTGATAGAAGTTCACCATGCCGAGGAACTCCTGCAGGGACTTAACCGTGGGTGGCCGTGGAAAATTTGTCACTGCTTCCACCTTCACCGGAAGGGGGACCGCTCCCTCCCTGGTGACTCGGTGTCCCAGGAAGTCAATGGTCGACCGTCCAAATTGGCATTTGGCCGGGTTGATAATTAGTCCGTGCTGATGTAGCCGCTCAAACAGCCTCCGGAGGTGGGACATATGCTCCGCCTTAGAGGTGCTGGCTATGAGGATATCGTCCCGTGTATAAGTACACGAAAATGAAATCCAGGTCGCGTAGCACCGAGTCCATAAGGCGCTGAAATGTCTGCGCCGCGGTTTTGAGGCCGAACGGCATGCGCAGAAACTCAAACAGTCCGAATGGAGTTATCACCGCTGTTTTGGGGATGTCCCGCGGGTGGACGGGCACCTGATGATACCCACGCACCAGGTCTACCTTGGAAAACATCACCTTCCTTGAAAGGCGGGCCGAAAAGTCCTGAATGTATGGGACTGGGTACCGGTCAGGCGTCGTGGCGTCATTGAGCCGGCGGTAATCCCCACACGGACGCATCCCCCCTCCCGGCTTGGGCACAATGTGGAGGGGGGAAGCCCATGGGCTGTCGGAGCGGCGAATAATGCCCAGGCGCTCCATGTTCTCAAACTCTGCCTTGGCAATGCTGAGCTTGGCCGGGTCGAGGCGCAGAGCCCGGGCATAGACCGGGGGGCCAGTCGTGGCGATATGGTGCTCCACTCCATGCTTGTCGGTGGCTACTGAGAAGGTGGGCCGCGTGAGCCCCGGGAACTCGGCGAGCAGCTGCTGGAACTCGTCTGTGGAGGAGAGCATGCTAGAGAGTCTGATAGCGTCTGCCCCTCCGAGAGAACCCGCGTACGAACAGAAAGTAGCGGCATCAATCAAGCGGCGATTTTTCACATCCACTAACAGTCCATAGGCGCACAAAAAATCCGCCCCGAGAAGGGGGACAGAAACATTAGCGGTGACAAAGTCCCAGCCAAACAGTTGGCCACTAAAACGCAGTCCCACATACCTGGTGCCGTATGTGCGGATGGGGCTTCCGTTGGCGGCCTCCAAAGGGGGACCGTGTCCCCCAGTGATGATGTCCACTCGAGAAGCGGGCAAGACGCTCCTCTGCGCGCCCGTGTCGCACATGAACCGTCGCCCGGAGATGGTGTCCTGGACGAACAGCAGCCTGCCTTCTCGACCGACGCTCATGGCCACTAGCGAGCGCCGGCCCTGGCGTTTCCCGCCCCATGGAAACTGCACGGTGGTTGGCACTGCTTGGCCCTGGATCCAATTCTCGCATGGAAGTAACACAGCCCTGCGTCCTGCTGCCTGCGAGGAGCTGTCGCGGCGGCGGCGACCATCATGTCTCCTGGCGGTGGCGAAAAGGATTGGGCCGAAAAAACCGCTGCAGCACCGGGCTGCTGAGCGGCCAGAAAAACTCTATCTGCCTCCTCGGCTAGCGCACGGCAATCATCTTTTATAGTGGTGTTGGCCAGAGCAGCGCGTACCGTAACAGGTAGCTGTCGCAGGAAGAGTTGGACGAACAGGAAATCGGGTTTGTGCTCCCCCAATAAATCCAGCATTCTATCCATCAGCTCAGAAGGTTTGCTGTCCCCGAGCCCTTGTAGAGAGAACAGCCGGCTGGCCCGCTCGGTATCGGAAAGTTCAAATGTCTTCAGCAGGTGAGCCTTGAGCGTATCGTACTTGTCCTGGTACGGAGGGCGTTTGAGGAGGCTCACCACTCGGCTGGCTGTTGAATTTCCCAGGGCTGACACCACATAGTAGTATTTCGTGGTATCCGTGGTAATGTCCCGCAGCGCGAACTGCGCCTCTGTTTGAGCAAACCATGCCGAGGCTGATGATTCCCAGAACTCGGGTAGTTTCAACGAAACTGCGTTTGTAGTCATGTTCCCAGCAAAAAAATAAATAAATAATAAATAAAACAATTTAAAAAATTTAACCAGTTTCTCTGGTTGACAACACAAATCCGTGTGTCATTTATTGCATCTCATCTCCTCATGTTGAGCTGCACTCCTCAGCTACAACTCCAAACATGAATCAATTACACACCCAAAATGGCTGCCATCTTTAAGCCCAACCCCAAACACCTGCTTAAAGGGACCATGCCCCATTACCCCTAACACACCCTTTGCCTGGTGAATTACGTTCCTTGCATCCCCTACAATAGTGTAGATCAGGGGTACTCAACTTCAGAGGCCAAGAGGGCCACATTTAAACCACAACAGGTGCAAAGGGCCACAAATTATTATTAACATATATTTGTACCATTTTATTCGCTGTATTTACTACTGCTGTTTAATATGCTGTCTTGCTTGTCATTTTTAATGCATTCCAATGCATCATGGAATATTTAACAAATATTCTCAATTTGAGTAACAAATGTAGTGTAGCGACTGCGTTTCCAAGGATGTCAAGTGTTGGTCAAGCTGATGTTTTATTAACACTGGAGTGAATAGCTTTGCATTGATGACATTGATAAAGTTTGCAATTGCTACTTATTCCTAGTGAGAGCTCTGAGTTTGCATTTCAAAAATATTAATAACAATAACAATATAACAAACAACTTTTTACTTATTCCTATTGAGAGCTCTGAGTTTGCATTTCACAAATATTAATAACAATAACAATATAACAAACAACGTTTTACTTATTCCTATTGAGAGCTCTGAGTCTGCATTTCACAAATATTAATAACAATAACAATATAACAAACAGTTGTTACTTATTCCTAGTGAGAGCTCTGAGTCTGCATTCTTTTCACAAGTACTTTCAGATCTGGTTGTTGCTCAGTTGTAGCTGCTCTGAGATAGTCTGCCAAATGTCTGTCAATTAGACGGGAACGCTGCTTTGATTTTATTATTCCCATGGCAGAGAAGGAGCTTTCACACTAGGGCTGTGCCATATCGTATCGTTTATCGTTTATCGCGATAAGTCCTCCCCACGATAAGTATTTTGTCATACCGCGGTAATGACGATAATTAATGACGTGTTTACATATGTGACAAACGGCGTCAAATGGCGTTTGCATTTTCACTGGAATTGGCTTCTATTCACGGCTATCATATCACTCCGCGAGTAGTCCCGTTCACTTATCCTGACGGAAAATACTGACTTGCTGATAGAATTGCTGAATTGTTTGCGCCAGTTGCCAAGCAACGCCTCAACTTCGGAGAACTTTTTTTCTCTGCGGAAGTAAATCATAATAAGTCGGGACCGACTACCGACTTATTAATGAGCGTTCCGTTCATTATCCCTTACATATTTGATGATGGTAAGGATTAAGATTATTTTTATTTTATTTTGGTCATTTATCATCATTTATCGTTATCGCAATAAATAGCATGAAATATCGTGATATCGTTTTAAGTCCATATCGCCCAGCCCTATTTCACACACATAAGTAGATCCAAAGCAGGTCAGGATTATTATTTTTTTGGTTAATTATTATTATTATGCATTCATAACCAGGCATGTCGGGGGCCACAAAATAAGCGGTGGCCCGCAGACGCCTGTTGAGTAAGTCTGGTGTTGATGTTCACTGTAGTTGTGCATGATCATAATTTGATATCATTGTCATTACACACTAGATACATAATCCTGCATCAAGTGTCGTTTGAGGTCCTTATTCCACTACCAACAATGATTAGATATCAGTTACTTAACAAATTAATCAGCTCTTGGTGCTTTGATCAATTTTAGATGAGCTATATAAATATATACTGTATGTTATTTAAATGTATAACATGTTTAACATGTACAACATGTACAACATGTTATATAAATATATAACATATATAACATGTATATCACATATATAACATGTACAACACATTAAAGCACAGTCCTTGTGGCTGCAGCAGAGTACAGCTGTCTCTCTCTCACTACAGCTGGCTGCTTTAGCTGCCTGCACGTCCATGTTCACTACTGTGAGTCTTCATTCTCCATACTGTCCGGTAACCTTATAATTCCGCTATAAGGCCGGTTGTTGCGTGCTTATTAAGACCGAAGACACATAGTGAAATTTGTGTAGCAGACTGTAAATGAAGCTGACTGTAAATGAAAATAAATCTCTTCAAGCTACGCTCCTACACCTACTCTCAGACGTAGGAGCCTTGGTCCTATTGAGAGTAGATGTAGGAGCCTTGTTCTACTGAGAGTGGGTGTAGGTCCTACTCTGAGAGTAGATGTAGGGGCCGTGGTCCTATTCTGAGAGTAGATGTAGGGGCCTTGGTCCTACTCTGAGAGTAGATGTAGGAGCCTTGGTCCTACTCTGAGAGTAGATGTAGGGGCCTTGGTCCTACTCTGAGAGTAGATGTAGGAGCCTTGATCCTACTTGAATGTATGTAGGGGCTTTGGTCCTACTCTGAGAGTAGATGTAGGGGCCTTGGTCCAACTCTGAGAGTAGATGTAGGGGCCTTGGTCCTACTCTGAGAGTAGATGTAGGGGCCTTGGTCCTACTCTGAGAGTAGATGTAGGGGCCTTGGTCCTACTCTGAGAGTAGATGTAGGAGCCTTGGTCAACACAACTGTTTTTTCCATAGACCGGTCACTCTTCACAGAGACATATCTGAAAGGATTTGTGGATGTCGTTAAACTTGATCATTTATTTCATAAATCCTCACCTTTTAGAAGGTTGTTGACCTCTGCCAAATTCAGGAGGAAAATCCATAGACCAGGACCTCTTCCTGGACAGACAGCTGGGTCCAGGGGAGTCTGCTCTCTCCTTTTTGTATCTTCAAAAAAAAAAAATCACTCACTGTAGTAATATATATTTACAAGCCTACTGTAACAACCCTGAGCATTTTCTAATTGTGTGCGTGCTATAAGTTGGACAGTGAGTGACTATTTCATCGTTTTCAATGTAACACAAAATGTATTTATGTGTACACTTTTTAAAAGGGTTCATAGAAAATGAAAGCCTAACAGTTTAATAAAAATAAATTGATATTTCACTTTTCAGACTTTTCTGATCACTGCTTTTCAGATCCAAAATAAGTTGCCTTTCAATAGCTATGGAAGCTAATGCAGTGAGTCGGGATTGTCCTGTTCTGTTCCTCTATATGTTTTTATAATATTAAAATGTCCTTTCCGCAGATGCAGTGGTGATGGGGATCGTTAAAACATTTTTATAATGTCCATCTTTACACTGAATGGTCGTCTTGAAATCTCCAACCTGCCATTTCTATCAAAGGTGCTGGAGAAGGTAATTGCCATTCAGATTCACGAACATCTCAAACACAATAACCTCTTTGAAAAATTCCAGTCTGGTTTCCGCCAGGGCCACAGTACAGAAACTGCCTTAGTCAGGGTGACCAATGACCTGCTGATGACAGCTGACACCGGATCTCCATCCCTATCAAGCTGATCAGTCAATTGAACATGTGAATCATCGAGGTGACTTTGTTCAGGGAAAAAGAGACTTTTCGACCACGTCCTTTATTAAAAGTGAGATTGTTGGAAAGGTGGAGTCAACGCATTACCATCTAGTTTACACATGCAAGGTAAGCTGCATGTCTTCGACACTGTAGTGTTAGGATGCTCGGACTGTCACCTCTGTTTAATAACACATTAAATTTGGTCGGTTTGGTATATCATTGTTTTAATAATTGCAGGTTTGCTCCACAAGATCGATGAAAAGGATATCAAAACTATCGTACCACAAAGGAGTTATAGTGACGTGTCCAGGGTGTGAACATCACCACATTATCGCTGACAATCTGGGCTGGTTCTCTGATCTCGAAGGGAAAAGGTTCGTAGATGACTATGATTATCATTTTGAATGCATTCTACTGCTAAATTAGATCACATGAAACTAACGAACACGTATTGGCAATGTGCATATAACGGAGGGTTGTATTTATAGCATTTGTAGCACCTTTAGGCTTACAGGATAGGCTGCAGACAATGGGGATTGAACCCAGAACCTTTGGGTGGAATCACTTGTACTTGAACACCCTAGCCTTGAACAATAAAATATTTATTCGAACATAATTTCATTGAAAAAGTGCTAAGTAAGAAAGTATCACAAACCACTGAACTGCAGCACAGCCCAAATGGCAAGGAAATATAGACCTATCTATATCCAAAATATATCTTATCTCTGACCTAATCGTATTTTTTTATAACTGCAGCATTTGACACCGTCGACCATGACATTCTACTCCATCGTCTTCGCTCGACAATTGGACTCTCTGACTCTGCCCTAAACTGGTTCACCTCATATCTCACCGGGAGGACTGAGCACGTCATCTTGGGAGCGGCAAAATCACAAACACAGTCTGTGAACTGTGGTGTCCCTCAAGGATCAGTCCTCGGCCCCACCCTTTTCACCATATACATGTCCCCCCTTGGTCGTGTCATCAGCCGGCATGGAATATCTTTCCATTGCTATGCTGATGACACATAGCTCTACATCAGAACAAACCCAACCCCCTCCGCATCTCTGCCATCTTCCAACATAACCACATGCCTGGAGGAGATAAAGGTGTGGATGAAGCACAACTTCCTTTCATCCTCCATCACCAGCATCACCTTCTCCGGTCAGAACATTTCACTCTCATCAATGTCACCAATCTGGGTGTTAAAATGGATCCTCACCTGACCTTTGAGGCCCACATCAAACAAACATGCAAGACCTCCTTCTACCACCTCAGAAATATCGCTAAACTCCGCCCCACACTCAGTCTATCAGATGCTGAAAAGCTTGTCCACGCCTTTGTCTCCTCCAGGCTAGACTACTGTAACACACTTCTCATTGGGATTCCTGCCAAGAACATCCAGAAGCTGCAGTACATCTGCTTGGATCCTGATGAGAGTGCGGAAGTATGAGCACATCACGCCCATACTCAAATCATTGCACTGGCTGCCGGTCTCACTCAGGATTGACTACAAAATCACCCTCTTCACCTATCAGTGCATTCATGGAAATGCTCCCTCATACATCAAAGAACTTCTCACCCCACAAACCTCCACGAGGAGCCTACACTCTGAAAAGGCAAACCTCCTCCTTCCCCCCAGGACCAAACTGAAAACCATGGGAGACCGAGCCTTCTGCTCCGCTGCTCCCAGACTGTGGAATGCCCTCCCAAACCAGCTGAGGACACCACAGACTGTGGATGTTTTTAAAAAGGGCCTGAAAACACATCTTTTTAGAATAGCTTTCCACTAGATAAAAAAAAAAAAACACTGGTTGCCATGCCGGCGTAAAGGTCGCTGCTTTTATTCTGTTGTTTTATTTAAACCATTTTTACTCTGTAGCACTTTGAGTTTTGCCCACGCTAATTAAAAGTGCATTATAAATATAATTTATTATTATTATAACAATTCCACAACAACATCATCTTCACCTGTTGCCATTTTGACGTAAAAAACCTACGTAGAAAAAAACCTAGCACTACGCTAGATCTCGAGCCAGTATACCTTCTAGCGCACTATGGAACTGTCGGGAAATCTGAAAGAATACGCCCATTGGCTACAAATCACTATATGATTGGTTGATCAAATTGTCAATCCAAACATACGCTGTCATTCAGTCTAAGGGCCACAGCAATCGGGAATACTTTGGTTGAAGGATATTCTTCCCAGCAACCTGTTTTTCCAACACAAAACCACTCAAATGCGAAGTGCATGGACCGAGAAAGACAAACAAATCAACGTTACACTGAAATATATCAGATAACAACACAGATACGATTCTGATTTATTCATTTTATTTAAATTGTATTACATTTTATTAATACAATTAATTAATTCTTCTTTTTGTTTCATCTGAGAGTTCCAGGATCTTCTCTGAATACCTTGAAGCCCCCTAACGCTTCACCACTGATATATATAAATAAAATAAATAAATATATATAAAATAATATATAATCTTCCATTTTTCCAGTCAGGGCAAAAGATAAAAATAAACGGACTGATGTGGTGCACTTGACTTTCTCTACTTGACTTTCTTAGCTAGCATATTACCCACAATGCCATCTGTCTGTAACACGCCCCCTCAGTGAGGCAGAGGTACTGGCTGCCTCTCTTCCTGCTTTTTCACTGCACGTTATGTCAGACCAGCAAGACTCATTTGTTATACACATACGTGAAATACATGACCTAGACTATGGAACGTGAGGACATATAATAAAAGTGTGTACAGCCATTCCATTGGTGACATACAGAGAGATCAATGCGCTCAGCCCAGTTAGTGAGGGATTGCGCAATCCGAGAGGAGGCTCAGCTCGTTGCTGCATCCCTTCGCGTCTTTCCCCCGGATTTGAACATGAAAATACACAAATTCAGCGATGTCATGAGGCAGTTTCGGTGATGAAGGAATACAATTTACGTCAGCATTTTGACATGAAACACAGAGCTAAGTATGAAAAATTGAGCCTCCAAGAAAAACAAAAAATGGCCCAAGCATTAAAAGGCAAACTGCAAACGCAGCAGAATATGTTTACAATGTCAGTTTGTCAAGAAACACCATCGCAGACCGAGTTAAGGAACTAGCAGGCAATCTGACAACACAGCTGGTCGAAGAGACACGTAGATACCTGGCTTTTTCATTAGCTGTTAATGAAAGTAAGTAAGTAAGTAAAGTCTGTGAGTAAAACTAAATTACCCTGGGAAAGGTTGGCGGGGTTAACTACCGATGCACCGGCGCACCTGCGATGTGTGGGGTGGGGGGAAGAGGCTTGGTTGGACTAGTGAAGGAGAAAATGCAAGAAAGTAACTGCCACACACCTCTGATAACATATCATTGCATTATTCACCAAGAAGCTCTGTGTGGAAAGGTTCTGGAACTGAATGACCACGGTCATGAAAACAGTGAACTTCATTCGGGCGTGCGGTCTGAATCACCGCCAGTTCCAGCAGAAATAAGGTGGCTGAGTAGAAGCGCGGTCCTCAAACGATTTTTTTGAGCTTTGGGAAGAAATTTCATGCAAAGTAAAGGAAACCCATTGCCTGAACTCTCAGATCCAATCTCAATCTGTGTGTGATTTTGGTATGTTGTGTCCCACCTGGTTGAGAGAGGAAAAAAATAAATAAAATAATTTTGATTTTTGATTTTTTGACCCCTAAAAATAAACTAAACATGTTTAAAATGAATAATAATTACTCATTTGAAGTATGTTTGTGTTTAAAATGCACAATAACGTTAATATAGCAAATATAAATCATTGTTTTGTGCGTGCTATTCTCCCCCCTCGTTTGTCATTGACGTCACTCTCATAGAAATCTGGTACCTACCTCCAAACCTGGGCGCAAGACCGGTGCGCCCAGGATCTCCGCGTCACTGCGCAAGCGGCCAATGAAAATGGATCAAGCAATTAAATGTAGCCTATCAAGGGTCCTAAATACGATCTGTGGGGGCGCATATTCTTGCGCCCGAACAAAGAAACCAGTCACGCATGCGCCACTCAATTGTAGCCTAGTTGAACCTTATTTGTAAAGCCTGTACTGCTCTGCTCTCAGTTCGCGTCTTGCGAGGTACGTTTTTGTTGTCCCGGTTATAGTTTTACATTTTTTTTTATTGTGGACGATGTAAACGTAAAGTAAAGGGGATAAGAAATGTTGGTCTTGCTGTATAAACATGCAGCTTGTGTCATTTGTATGTAAACGGTGTGGATTGGGGTTTTGTAAGTTTATCGTGGACACGTGCTTCCCCAATGCTAGCTACAGGGTCCTCCGTGTGTTTGTCTGCTAATATATGCTGTGGTCGAATGTATTAAGCATTTGTATTTTATTTAATTAGTTTAATTCAGAAGCATTTGTTAATGAGTCAGTTCGCGTCTTGCTGTCTGAGGAGAGAATAGTTGTATAGTTATAGTTATAGTTGTGTAGTTCTTGTATAGTTAGTATAGCATAGGTACATAGATTAAACTGTATATCGTATAGTAGTGTACATAGGACCCAGTACCTTTTTAATTTGTAAGCTTAACATTGTATTGCATTTTATCTCAGGACTTGTATCAGGTCTATTTTATTATCTTCTATTTTGTTCTAATTACTTTTGCACAATCGAATGTAAGACCATATTTAGGTATTATTTTTGATGGCACACTGGGTAGTCTTTCTAATATAAGACCATATTTTTTTCTTACGTTTATTTTCTACTAGGTATTACTGTGTTCATAATTGCTAATTGAAGCACCATATAATAAATGTTCTTTCACCATAAGTTTCAAGTTTGTTTATTATTTGTCACAACAAAATACAGAATACTTTATAATGAAATGCTTGTTTCTGTATGAGCCCCTGAGATTGTGCTACATACAGTAAAAATAAAGTAAGTAAAAAAAGAAATTAAGCAGTAAGTAAAGGAATGTTCAGTCAATATACATATATACAATACAGAGTAGAATGAGTAACAGTGAGGTTTATATTTATATTATGTATAGTTTTTTATTTGTATTTCTTTAATTCGCCCTCTCGGTCGTTTACATGGAGAAATGGCGCCACCGTCTGGGAAAATGCGGTATTGCACAGCAATATTTTTTTAGCCCTGCGCCCCTCCTACTTCGGATGTCACCGGCCGCCACTGTACTAAAGTGAACCGGTTAATGAATGAATTTGATCGGCGCTTCTCTGACTTTAGAACACATCACTCAGGCTTTTACATCTTTGCCAATCCTTTCACCGCCGACGTCGACAGTGCGCCCCATCTCCTTCAGATGGAGTTAATAGAGCTTTATAAGGGAAACTGTGCGCAAACAGGAGTAGATATATATTAATTTATTTAAAACATTTTTTTAAAAGCATCCCATAAAACGGGCACTTTCTCTGGAGGAAGAAAGGGCAAGGGCTCAAGCCCACTGTAACACACAGTAACAAAGCGAAACTTAACTTGCAGCGTCCACATTAAAGCGGAGTAATCAAGCGGTGCACAGCGCATTCAAAGTTGTAATGCCGCGTTCCAGACAACTCGTGAGTTTTATATTTCAACTTTCGAGTTACAACCTCAAAGCGTCCCGGGTGCATGACGCCAAATGTACACAGAACGTATACAATTTAAAAGTACAATGTACGTGATTTACGTGCATAACTGGTTTTACTATAATAGTATTTTAATTAAATACAGGTAAATATACTTTCGACGAGACATAAGACGCGCGTCTGACGAACTACTATCTATGTCTGTACGGTCTATGATGAAGAACTGCTCCGGTTTGAAAAACCAACCCGTTCTTGGCTTTTTCAAGAAGAACACTCAAGGTAAATCAAATTAGAAATAGAAGACCGTAACATCCAAACATGTGTATAGCAGTGGTGAAGCGTCAGGGCCTTCAAGGTATTCAGAGAAGACCCTGGAACTCTCAGATGAAACCAAAAAAATCGAATAATTATTATAATATTAATAAAATGTAATACAATTTAATCAAATTCAATCAAATTAAAATAAAATGAATAAATGAGAATGGTATCTGTGTTGTTATCTGTTATATTACAGTGTTACGTTGATTTGTTTGTCTTTCTCGGTCCATGCGCATTTGAGTGGTTTTGTGTTGGAAAAACAATGCAACCAATCAGATATTTTTCTAGGTTGCTGGGAAGAATATCCTTCAACCAAAGTATTCCCGATGTCTTTGGCCCTTAGACTAAATGAGAGCGTACGTTTGGATTGACAATTTGATCAACCAATCATATAGTGATTTGTAGCCAATGGGCGTATTCTTTCAGATTTCCCCACAGCTCAATAGGGAGCTAGAAGGTCTACTGGCTGGAGCGAGAGGGTATCTAGCGTAGTTCTACGTTTTTTCTACGTAGGATTTTACGTCAAAATGGCGAAGGCGAAGATGATGGGCTGTTACTTCACTACATGGACACTGCTTTACCAACTATGGTACACTTGGAAATTGAATCTTATCTGCCTAAATGAGATAAGGCATAAAGTGACTGCCTCCGTGACGTCCGTCTGACTAGAAAAACAGAATTTTCGATGGTGGTGGTGGTCTACAGCAGGGGTTCCCAAAGTGGGTATGTATGTATACATACATACATACATACATACATACATACATACATACATACATACTTATTTATACATATGTGTTAGGCTATATAGGGATAACAAATAAAACTCTCTTTTCAACGCTAATATCTACAACAGCACGGTCATAAGTTGCTGCAGCAAGCTAAGCCAGACTGAGGCTATTTGTTTTAGTTTCCTTGGACATTAAAGGCGTTGAAAATAACTTCGGTGTCCCAAATATCAATCAATCAATGTTGACATTTTGTGTGTGTCTCAATTTTTACATTACAAATCAATCAGGAAGGCCACAAGAGGAGATGATAGCAGATTGTAGTGAGGCAGATGACTTGGTATCATTAGATACTGGGCCTAAACAAGTCAGCCTTCATGTATATCCACTGACTAGCTTTGGACAACAAAGTAGATCCTTTAACAACAATGGTTTAAGTCCTTCAAATGGTTGTATTACTCTGTATGAAAAGATGCTACATTGTGTTATGCTTGTAGACTGTAATATCAGTTCCACCCTGAAAGAAGTAAATGTAGAATAGAGATAAATGTATATGTTTATGTTTATATAATTATAATATATTAGATATTATTATAATAAGTGTATTAATATAACTTAATTCAGAACAGTGGAGGACAAACAGGATGGTGGTGGCATAAGAAAAGCCAAAGAGTGGTAAAAGGAACAGGGAGTAAGCATACCATTGTACTTGTTGACATGACAAATACAAATCTTGAATCCAGGAAGTTATGAAAACCTAAAATAGAAAAAAGAAAATAGAAGGAAGAATCTGGTAACATTTTAAGACGACAATAAAGGTACAAAGAAGGATGACATACGGCAGCACAGACAAATTAACAAAGACTACAGGAGATTAGATTAGATTAGAATGTATTGTCACTGTACAAGCATTGCCTTGTTTATGGCATGATGACATCACACATTGACTGGATTTAGGATGTCACAAATGAGGGTTGCTTTGAATGATCTTTGGGGGGGGGGGGGTTAGCGACCAACCACGGTGCACAACGCACACGCATACAATTCATTTTGGGTTGTGTCTCTCTCGGTAGCACTTTTTTAGTGATGCAATACTCTTTATATATATTTGCACATTGGGATTATAGACCTTGGGTTCTGTCCTGATCGAGGGGAAGAGAGAGAGAGACAGTCCTTTAAAAATCGCAATACGTCTTTCGAAAGATTGTTCCCTGTCTGTTTCTATCTTGTCTCGACGCTCTCTTGTCTGTCACCATGGGTGAAATCCAATTTGTCTGACATTTGTATAAAGAATACCCTCCAATTTCACCGTGGAATTCATAATTCATGCCTCTATTTATTACTAAAGTTACAATCTTCTTAATACACTTTCGGTATCCTCTTTCTTTGTTGGCTACACAATGAGTATGATTGACACAGTATCACAGTAAGTGCCCCTATTACAATACCGAGGATACTTCCAGAACAATATACACACACTTATTCCACCGGAGCAGGATATAGATACATAGCGGTAGATCGTACTGTACTGTGTAGTGGTGGTGGTTGACCTGGTGTGTGGGTGTGTAGTGATGTATGGCCAGGAGCGACCTTTTCCAGAATAAGTTGGAATAAGATTCTGGAATAAGGATGATTACGTATCGAAATAAGTAACCAACGTTACGCCCTTTCTCAACGCACGGCAATTTATAATGAGCCAGCTCAGAGGTCAGTTTAAATACAAACTACTGAAAGGCCCGCACTTGAGGTCCTAGTGGATAACAGGCACATTTAAATAATGCAACACTTTAAATAACTATGTTATGTGGACCCATTTAGCACCACATGTATCACAAATACAGTGAATGTGCTCATATTTTACAGTTGAATCCCTAGTATAAATATATACAAATACTGGGGTGGTCTAACCTGATGTGATTTCTGGAGCCCCTCCCCTGATGCTACATGATTTAAATAAAATTGTAATTAATTAAATCCCGGAGTTGACAGCAGGTGACAACAGTGAAGAAAACGGTAAAAATCATTTTTACAAGGCCTCCATCACTCTATATAGAAAACCTGTTCTGTACTTTCTACATTTTATCATGATATAAATCATGCTTCTTTGACAATACCGTCTACAACTAGTGTACGTTTGTTCGCTGTGTAAGCAAAGTAGGGTTTAACTCTGAAACAATGATAAATAATGATATAAAGCAGGCCCGTTTGAAAGAAAACCTGACACCATGAGTTCAGTATTCAATTATCGTTTGACTTTGACCTTGAATTCTAGCGCCCCCCTATGGGCGAAGTGGTCCTAACCTTGTTGGAGACGTGCTTACAAATGTGATATATGCTATATTCTCAAAAATCCATAGAATAATGTTTGCTATTGTCAAAAATGACAGACATTGACCCTGTGACGTAATGGTTTAAGCTATCTACACCAAAATGTCGACACTTGCTAAGGGGGGTGTCCTCTATATGCATAGCACCTCCAGAGCCCTGTGACCTTCTGAAGCAGAGTTATAATTGATATCATAATGCTCGCTAGTATACAAATGTCATAACCCATTTTACATTTGGGCCAGTGGTTCATTAGAGGAAGAGGAAGTGTTCCCGAGATTGTCACTGTACAAAGCAATGTATAAATATACATTTGGTGAGATGTAAAAAAAGATCAAATATGGTTGTCTTGCTAGGACAGTATCAGTTTAAAAGATGATGGATCAAATCGGAATGATTGATACGCATTTTTATTGAACGGAGAGAAAGGATAAAACGGGAAACGCTGCCCTCTAGTGGTGATTTCCGGTTCAAACATAAAATACACATTTTACCATGCAAACCATTATTTGTGTTCAACATTCATACACAATGTAAGACAGATGTCTAAATCTGACTACACTAATCATCCTGCTAATCAGCCTGGTCTGGTAAAATACCTCACTTGTTTAATAATAAAAATTATTATAATAATTTATAATTATTAATAATAAGCTGAGCTACACAGCAGCAGAGACGGTTTGTTGCGAGTGAAGTGAGTGATTCATGATTGACGTGATGTGTCACAAGCGGTGAACGCTACAACATTAATGTGAGGCTGTGAGCAGACAATCAAACAATGCATTAGAGAAAATATCGACCAGAAATCTAAAAAACAAAGTAGCTTATTCGATTTTCCTAAGAAGCAACCATATTTTTAAAAACAAGCCCAAAAAAACACAACCTAGTCAATCTCTAGTCAGTGGAAAAGCAAACCGGTTCTTAGACGGTCCGCCAGTTGAACCAACTGCAAAACTCTAGCTCTAGCACCAGCCCAGAACTAGGTTTGCGTTGGTGGAAACGAGGGAGGTGTTGGCTGGCTGCGATTCCCTCAAACACACACTTGGTCTTCTTCTTCAGATAGGACTTGAAAACCAGCAAATTGAAAACAGAACTGGAAAAGAAAAAGGATGAATTAGAAGTTTGTGAACTATTGTGAACTCAGAACCATCTGTCCTATGGCCGAAGTACAAGGGTCGACTCTTTTACTTTTGTGGCAACATTGATAAATAAACCGTTGCTGCCACTATCATATCATTGTCATAAACATAACACTGTCATACTCAGCTGGACTCATCACAGTTACTCAGTTATTCATGAAGCAGCAGCACTTTAAATGCTTTTAAATCTTTTTGCACAATTCAACACTTGTACATATCATCCATCGGTCACTTTGCTGTTCTTTTTGTGTTCATTGTTATGGTACATAGTATTTTCATGGTATTGTTTTGGAGATTCATACTGCTGGAGGGAATGGGGAGTAAGCATCCCATTGTACTTAATATATACGTATATGGCCAATAAATATCTTGCATCTTGTATGTTAATAGGGTTTCATGCTGATCAAAATTTTGTCTGTAAAACACATAGTGTAGATGTTCACTGTAGTTGTGTATGATCATAATTTGATATCATTGTCATTACACATTGGATACATAATCCTGCATCAAGTGTCGTTTGAGGTCCTTATTCCACTACCAACAATGATTAGATATCAGTTACTTAACAAATTAATCAGCTCTTTCTTTGGTGCTTCGATCACTTTTAGATGAGCTATATAAATATATACTGTATGTTATATAAATATATAACATATATAACATGTACAACACATGTAAGCACAGTCCTTGTGGCTGCAGCAGAGTACAGCTGTCTCTCTCTCACTACAGCTGGCTGCTTTAGCTGCCTGCACGTCCATGTTCACTACTGTGAGTCTTCATTCTCCATACTGTCGTCTGGTAACCTTATAATTCCGCTATAAGGCCGGTTGTTGCATGCTTATTAAGAACGAAAGCACACAGTGAAATTATTGTAGCCGACTGTAAATGAAGCCGACTGTAAATGAAAATAAATCTCTTCAAGGTACACCTACGCTCCTACACCTACTCTCAGACGTAGGAGCCTTGGTCCTATTGAGAGTAGGTGTAGGTTCTACTCTGAGAGTAGGTGTAGGAGCCTTGTTCTACTGAGAGTGGGTGTAGGTCCTACTCTGAGAGTAGATGTAGGAGCCTTGGTCCTACTCTGAGAGTAGATGTAGGAGCCTTGGTCCTATTCTGAGAGTAGATGTAGGGGCCTTGGTCCTACTCTGAGAGTAGATGTAGGGGCCTTGGTCCTACTCTGAGAGTAGATGTAGGAGCCTTGGTCCTATTCTGAGAGTAGATGTAGGGGCCTTGGTCCTATTCTGAGAGTAGATGTAGGGGCCTTGGTCCTACCTATACTTTTAGCGCGAACATAGGACCATTCAGGGTCATTGTGAGAGAGGGGCCCAGAAGAGATGTTGTTTTTCATGTTTAATAACAGCTGACTCAAATGTCTTGAACATTTACATACCAACATGGGGGTCTGCTGTACAGACTGACCACTGGTAGCCTTTGACCTCTCCTGGTGTCTTCTGTCCATTATAATTCTCCTTATATATATTATAAATGTTCTTAATATTGTCAGATTTTTTAAACAAAACAGTTTTTTCCATAGACCGGTCACTCTTCACAGAGACATATCTGAAAGGATTTGTGGATGTTGTTAAACTTGATCATTTATTCCATAAATCCTCACCTTTTAGAAGGTCCACCAAATTCAGGAGGAAAATCCATAGACCAGGACCTCTTCATGGACAGACAGTTGGGTCCAGGGGAGTCTGCTCTCTCCTTTTTGTATCTTCAAAAAAAAAATCACTCACTGTAGTAATATATATTTACAAGCCTACTGTAACAACCCTGAGCATTTTCTAATTGTGTGCGTGCTATAAGTTGGACAGTGAGTGACTATTACATAGTTTTCAATGAAAAACACAATGTATTTATGTGTACACTTAATCTTTTTAAAGGGATCATGGAAAATGAAAGCCTAACAGTTTAATAAACATAAATGTATATTAATAAAAATGATATATTTTGATATTTCACTTTTCAGACTTTAACTTTATGGTTGCCAGTGTGCTTCAGTTGTGGGCGGCAGTGCACTCATGTGTGAAAGACCCAGTGACGTGTGGTCAGGGGAGGCAGTGCATGATGGCAGGGGAGGCACTGCCTCCCCTGCCATCATGAAATGTAAAAAAAACAAATAATGATTAAAAACAAATAAATTTGTCCACTGATCTGTGATAGAAATGTCCTTTTTGTATGATTCCAATCATTTTATAGTCAATATCGATGAATTTGTGGATTTTCCTGTTGAAATCCGGGGGAAAGACGCGAAGGGAGGCAGCGACGAACTGAGCCTCCTCTCGGATTGATCAATCCCTCACAAACTGGGTTGAGCGCATCCAATTGATCTCTCTGTATGTCACCAATGGAAAGGCAGAACACACTTTTATTATATGTCCTCACATTTCATAGTCTAAGTCATGTATTTCACGTATGTGTATAACATCTTCTGAATGTCTTGCTGATCTGACATTACAACGCAGTGAAAAAGCAGGAAGGGAGGCAGCCAGTACCTTTGCCTCCCTGAAGGGGGCGTGTGAGCACACAGGCTTGTTCTGCTATTGCTCTTCTCCACGTGTTACAGACAGATGGCATTGTGGGTAATATGCTAGCTAAGAAAGTAGAGAAAGTCAAGTGCACCGCATCAGTCCGTTTATTTTTTACTGGAAAAATGGAAGATTATATATATATATGGTAGGGTGGTCTACAGAAGGTCCAGTTATGATAGACATGGTTCACCACCGATATATATATATTATAATATATATTATAATATATATATATTATAATATATATTATAATATAATATATATATATATTATAAATATATATATATTATAAATATAAATATATATATATATACATAATATATATATATACTTGACTTCCCCCCCCCCCCGGTTGTTCTAGTCAGACGAATATCATGGAGGCAGTCACTTTATGTGTTAGCTCATTTATATAAGGGTTAGGGTTAGGGTTAGATCAGATTGTCGCAGCCAATTTCCAAGTGTACCATAGTTGTAAGGCAGTGTCCATGTAGTGAAGTAACAGCACAACACAGACCACCACACACAGGCTATCGATGAAAGGGACGGTCTAACACGATACGTGAAAAGACTTAACAGAACTTAAAGTTCCAAAATGTCTCTGGCATATGTCTTGTCATTAGCCCTTTCACCTGTCAAAATATCAAAACCTAAATCGTATTACAGAAGTTATGTTACATTAAGTGTTCCTGCTGCGTTAAGACTTTTCCTTACTGGCTCAATAGAGAGGAAAACACTTAATGTCACATAACGTTCATAATGGTAGGATTTAAGTTGACATATTTTGACAGGTGAGTGCTAATGACAAGACATATGCCAGAGAAATTTGGTGATTACTGATCGCGGTTTTGTAACTCTTAGTTACGTTAAGTCTTTTCACGTTAAGCGATGCAGTCAAAACTCTCAATTTAAATGCACAACAATGCTAAACAAACTCAAGACAGCCATTAACTAATCATTCAACAAGTGTGTGGAAACAAAATGCAACAACCAGCTCAACAAGACGTAACACTGCGCCAAAACCAGCAAAGACAAATGAGTCTCACTCACCAATGATGTTCACTTAAAGACCAAATCCATTCTCCTGTCCTTCTGCATGGATCGATAACCCGGTCATAAAGCTGATCACTGCTTTTCAGATCCAAAAGAAGTTGCCTTTCAACAGCTATGGAAGCTAATGCAGTGAGTCGGGATTGTCCTGTTCTGTTCCTCCATATGTTTTTATAATATTAAAATGTCCTTTCTACAGATGCAGTGGTGATGGGGATCGTTAAAACATTTTTATAATGTCCATCTTTACACTGAATGGTCGTCTTGAAAAGGGTACTAACAACAATTCCACAACAACATCATCTTCACCTGTTGCCATTTTGACGTAAAAACCTACGTAGAAAAAAAACAACGTAGCACTACGCTAGATCTCGAGCCAGTATACCTTCTAGCGCACTATGGATTTGTCGGGAAATCTGAAAGAATACGCCCATTGGCTACAAATCACTATATGATTGGTTGATCAAATTGTCAATCCAAACATACGCTCTCATTCAGTCTAAGGGCCAAAGCAATCGGGAATACTTTGGTTGAAGGATATTCTTCCCAGCTACCTGTTTTTCCAACACGAAACCACTCAAATGCGTAGTGCATGGACCGAGAAAGACAAACAAATCAACGTTACACTGAAATATAACATAACAACACAGATACGATTCTGATTTATTCATTTTATTTAAATTGTATTCAATTGTATTACATTAATACAATTAATTCAATTTTTGTTTCATCTGAGAGTTCCAGGATCTTCTCTGAATACCTTGAAGGCCCTGACGATATATATATATATATATATAAAAAATAAATAAATAAATAAATAAATAAATAAATAAATAAATAAATAAATAAATAAATATATTTATATATATAAAATAATATATAATCTTCCATTTTTCCAGTCAGGGAAAAAAATAAAAATAAACGGACTGATGCGGTGCACTTGACTTTCTCTACTTGACTTTCTTAGCTAGCATATTACCCACAATGCCATCTGTCGGTAACACGCCCCCTTCAGTGAGGCAGAGGCACTGGCTGCCTCCCTTCCTGCTTTTTCACTGCGGCGTTATGTCAGACCAGCAAGACTCATTTGTTATACACATACGTGAAATACATGACCTAGACTATGGAATGTGAGGACATATAATAAAAGTGTGTACAAACATTCCATTGGTGACATACAGAGAGATTAATGCACTCATCTCAGTTTGTGAGGGATTGATCAATCCGAGAGGAGGCTCAGCTCGTCGCTGCCTCCCTCTTTTCCCCCGGATTTGAACAGGAAAATACACAAATTCAGCAATATTGACTATAAAAATGATTGGAATGATTGGAATCATACAAAAATTACATTTTTATCACAGATCAGTGGACAAATATTTATTTATTTGTTTTTAATCATTATTTGTTTTTTTTACATTTCATGGGGAGGAGTCAATGTGCAAGCAGCCAGTTGAATGGTGAATTTATGCTATTTATGCTTTGTCTGACTAAGAAAGAGTCATTGCCTCCCCAGCCACGAACCTCACCGCACGTCTGACCAGGGGCGTTTTTAGGATTTGAAAACATCCGGGGCTTAGCCCAGAGGCAGGAATGCTAACAGGAAACGCTGAAAAAAGAGAAGTTTTTCCAAAAAAGCTGTAACTTCCCTCTCGAATCCATGTGACCGAGCGAAGCGAGGGAGCAAAACAATTTTTTTCATTTATTTATTAAAATAACGCATAAAATAGTGTTTTTAACTTACAATCAGATCAGATTTTGGGGTTTGTGTTTAGTTAATTTTATTGCATATACATTCATGTATTACAATCATTAGAGAAAGTTAGTTATTGCTCAGTCAATTGTTGGAATTATTTTTTCTTGCTCTTGGCAAGGGGGTCAGCCATAGACGGCGACCCTGGAGCAACTAGGGGTTAGGTGCCTTGCCCAGGGACACTTGGACATACATGGCACCACAGCCGTGATTCGAACCCTGCGAGCTGCCGACTTTTACCAGCTGAGCTATGTAGCTGCCCAGGGAGAGGGGGGCGTGGCGTGAACAACACTGTTGTTCACGCCACGCCCCCCTACAACACTACAGCATACACCACTTATAGTTACAGTACAGTATAGTTACAGTATAGTTACAGAACAAAAAAATAAAATATTATTATTTTTTTTTTTTTACAGAAAATGTATATATACATTCGGGGCTAATTACAAAACATCCGGGGCTTTAGCCCCGAATAAAACAGCCTAGCGACGCCACTGCGTCTGACCAATATCCTACACGGTCAGGAATGCTCCGCGAGTCATAATCTGAAAGCCACATTCGTCGGGTGTGGGGGGGCGGGAACATTTCATCGCTCTCCATTGACTTGGTATTGTGAGAAGAATTTTTACATTTTCGTTTTCTAATAAAAAACCGAAACATGCCTAGAAGCTGTTGAGTGACATGATGCTCTACCAACAAGGTAAATAATTAATTGTTTCAGTTCGGCAGTTTGTAATAATGTAGTTCTGGGTTCTTTATCTTGTTGGTTGAGTATCCTGTCACAAAGCCCCCCCCCCCACTGTGGACGTGGCCTAAATGCGCGCGCTCTCTCTCTCTCTCTCTCTCTCTCTCTCTCTCTCTCTCTCTCTCTCTCTCTCTCTCTCTCTCTCTCTCTCTCTCTCTCTCTCTCTCTCTCTCTCTCTCTCTCTCTCTCTCTCTCTCTCTCTCTCTCTATATATATATATATATATATATATATTTGGGACTGTGTACTGATGTCAAAAAATTAACTACGGCTCAAAGTGTTCTTCTTGGACTGTACCACACGACAAACCGCTATGACCTCAGGAGACCCCCCCCTGCTTATCATCAATTACATTTATACTTCAGGTGCAGTTCTGCAGACATATTGAAAATATTGACATTAAGCAAACATTAAGTTATAAATGACGTGATATTTAATTGTGATAAACCTATAGACTACAGGATCAACAAAAACGATATGACCGAAAACAACATATGACATCAACATTTCCCAAATGTATTGTTTTCATGTGTCGGTTGTTGTTTCATATGCAGGATGTTCATTTCTTTAATCAGTCACGACTATATAATCACATGTGACCCCAACAAAGACTCTGAATGAGGTTCCAGAGGACCCTCTTCTTACCTCTTAGCTTTGCTCTGGCTGCCATGTTCCCCGGTGGTTTTAGAGGAACGACCCCACTTCTCTCTCTCCTCTTCCATAGTAGACTGGAGACCTGGATATAGAGCAGTATATATAAGTACTACGGGAAGTGCACACACACACACACACACACACACACACACACACACACACACACACACACACACACACACACACACACACACACACACACACACACACACACACACACACACACACACACACACAGTCTCAAGCTTCTCAAGCACTAAATGCAACACTTATAACAAGCTGCTACAATGCCAAATGCCTTGTTTACTGGTTTTATGATGTCACAAATGAGTGCTGCTTTGTAACAAACACACTGTAATCAAGTGGTGCACAGCGCATTCAAAGTTGTAATGCTGCGTCCCAGACAACTCGTGAGTTTTATATTTCAACTTTCGAGTTACAACCTCAAAGCGTTCCGGGTGCAGGACGCCAAACGTACACAGAACGTATACAATTTAAAAGTACAATTTACGTGATTTACGTGCATAACTGGTTTTACTATAATAGTAGTTTAATTAAATAGAGGTAAATATACTTCGACGAGAAACTTCGACTTCGGGTGGCGTTCCATTGCGCTTTTTGTAGTAGGAGGTCGTGAATTCTCGACTTACGAGTTGTCTTGAACGCGGCATAAGACGCGCGTCTGACGAACTACTATCTATGTCTGTACGGTCTATGATGAAGAAGTGCTCCGGTTTGAAAAACCAACCCGTTCTTGGCTTTTTCAAGAAGAACACTCAAGGTAAATCAAATTAGAAATAGAACACCGTTACTGGTTTTACACAACATCCAAACATGTGTATAGCCTACTACACCACACACGTTTACTGACGTGACCAACCCAAAAGAGACAGCCATACATTCATGCATTCATACATACATACATACATACATACATACACACGCCAGAGAACGGTTGTTTAGCTCATCCAGACAGACTACTTATTTTCCTTTTGATGTAAGACACTATTCCCTGACTGGTCTGTGAGCTACTTTGTATCTGTCCCAGCAAACCTTGTAGGAGAATCGGATTGGTCTTCAGAGAGAGGCTGTCACGGTTGCGGTGTGTGACAGGGGGCGTGGCCAAGGCTCGGGTCTTGGCCGCGCACCTACACACTAGTGATGGGAATTCCGGCTCTTTTGAGTGAGCCGGCTCATTTGGCTCGGCTCACCAAGAAGAGCCGGCTCTTTCGGCTCCCAAACGGCTCTTCTATTTTACCACATATACCTTTTATTTACATGAAAGTGGTGGTTCTTGATGTCCAGCAATCAGTGGTAAACTGCAGTAGCTTCCTTAACCCTGGCCTGCAGTGAAGCACGTTCTCTATCATACAGTCTCGGAATGATTTTTTGAGAATGTTTTCCTGCTTGGAGGAACATTGGATTGAGAGCCTGTGTGAAGCTTCGGAATACCTTGTCCTCCACAATGGAAAATGGTTGGAAATCACTTGCAATAATTTTGGCCTATTCTTCATCCACTATGTTCTGTCTAGCTGGGGTCATTCATTGCCTTTGCCATTGCCATTCATTGTATATACATTGGCTTATTGAGGTCTGTGTAGCTGTTGGTTTTTGGGTACCTGACGCATGGGGGTAGATCCTGTAGCTGCAGCAACAACAGGTGGAGTAGACACACAGAAGCAGAAGCAGGCAGTCTGACCTGCCTTTTTTTCTTCCAACTGAACTGTTGGATGCACAGTTCTCAAGTGCCTGTGGAGGTGGTTTGTGGACCCTGCTCTATATGAGAGCTTCATGTTGCAAATTCTGCATTCTGCCTTTGTGTTTGCACAATTGTTAAAATGCAGCCAAATGCTGCTTCTTTTCCTACTTTCACTTATCTTATTTGCGCGACGCAAACTGACACTTCCCCGTGTGAAGTGTCACCCCTTCCTCTGTTCAGCTATCAGCACTGACCACACGCCGCCCCTCCTCCTTATCTATCCTCACGTGATGCACAGCATGACATGCAGTCATGACAGTGACATTCAGTCACTGCATGTACGCGGAGCACCCGTAAAAAAATAAATAACGGCTCGTTCGCGGGTGCGAGCCGGCTCCCGTCGTTCACATCACGACCGACACATCACTACTACACACCTGTCGGTGAGTGTCAAAATTTGACACTCAATTTTTGCTTTAAACAAACAGATTGGGACAGGGGCTGAAATTTACTAATGTATATTATTCATTTTTCTTATAGATTTAAACATGGAAACAGTATGTCTTATTTACCATGACATATAACCTCAATAACAAGAATGAATACAAATTGACTTCAAATTTGATCTCTTGTAGGGGTTGAAATGATCTAATGGTGTGGACAAGGTTCTGTTGAGTAGGCTACATCAGTGTGATCTTTGACAGCTGTGAACGCTACAACATTAATGTGAGGCTGTGAGCAGACAATCAAACAATGCATTAGAGGAAATATTGACCAGAAATGTAAAAAACAAAGTTGCTTATCAGATTTTCCTAAGAAGCAACCATATTTAAAAAAACAAACAAACAAAAACAAGCGCAAAAAAACACAACCTCGTCAATCTCTAGTCAGTGGAAAAGCAAACCGGTTCTTAGACGGTCCGCCAGTTGAACCAACTGCAAAACGGCTCTAGCACCAGCCCAGAACTAGGTTTGCATTGGTGGAAACGAGGGAGGTGTTGGCTGGCCTGCGATTCCCTCAAACACACACTTGGTCTTCTTCTTCAGATAGGACTTGAGTTTATAAACAGCCAATTGAAAACCTAACTGGAAAAGAAAAAGGATGAATTAGAAGTTTGTGAACTATTGTGAACTCACCGAGGACATCAGAACCATCTGTCCTACGGCCCAAACAGACATCCTGCGTTACTGCGACCCTAAGATGGTGTCATATGTTTTTGTACTTTCAAGGACAGAATCCAATCAACATTAAGAAATTAACAGTTTTCCCAGGTTCCCTTAACTGATTTCAAAGACGTGCTGCCACTATCATAACATTGTCATAAACATTACACTATCATAACATTGTCATTAACATTACACTATCATAACATTGTCATAAACATTACACTATCATAACATTGTCATAAACATTACACTATCATAACATTGTCATTAACATTACACTATCATAACATTGTCATAAACATTACACTATCATAACATTGTCATAAACATTACACTATCATAACATTGTCATTAACATTACACTATCATAACATTGTCATTAACATTACACTATCATAACATTGTCATAAACATTACACTATCATAACATTGTCATTAACATTACACAATCATAACATTGTCATAAACATTACACTATCATAACATTGTCATTAACATTACACTATCATAACATTGTCATTAACATTACACTATCATAACATTGTCATAAACATTACACTATCATAACATTGTCATTAACATTACACTATCATAACATTGTCATAAACATTACACTATCATAACATTGTCATAAACATTACACTATCATAACATTGTCATTAACATTACACTATCATAACATTGTCATTAACATTACACTATCATAACATTGTCATAAACATTACACTATCATAACATTGTCATTAACATTACACAATCATAACATTGTCATAAACATTACACTATCATAACATTGTCATTAACATCACACTATCATAACATTGTCATTAACATTACACTATCATAACATTGTCATAAACATTACACTATCATAACATTGTCATTAACATTACACAATCATAACATTGTCATTAACATTACACTATCATAACATTGTCATAAACATTACACTATCATAACATTGTCATTAACATTACACAATCATAACATTGTCATAAACATTACACTATCATAACATTGTCATTAACATTACACTATCATACTCTGCTGGACTTTATGGACTCATCACAGTTACTGCACTGTATTCATGATGCTGCTGCACTACTGGCACTTTAAATGGTTTTAAATATTTCTGCACAATTCAACACTTGTACATATCATCCATCAGTCACTTTGTTGTTATTTTGTGTTCATTGTTATTGTACATAGTATTTTTATGGTATTGTTTTGGAGATTCATACTGCGGGAGGGAATGGGGAGTAAGCATCCCATTGTACTCAATATATATATATGGCCAATAAATATCTTGCATCTTGTATGTTAATAGGGTTTCATGCTGATCAATATTTTGTCTGTAAAAAAACTGTGTAGATGTTCACTGTAGTTGTGCATATGTTCTTAATATTTGTATTACAATGGCATTGGATTGACAAGAGGATGACTTTCCTTACATGACTGACGTGATCATTTGTTTTGATATTTCCCCATATAATTTTCATAGACTGTTTGTAACAAACTTGTATGCAAATTGATCATAATTTGATATCATTGTCATTACACACTAGATACATAAACCTGCATCAAGTGAAGTGTTGTTTGAGGTCCTTATTCCACTTACACCACAGTTACCAACAATGATTCAATATCAGTTACTTAACTAAATGAATCAGCTCTTTCTATGGTGCTTCGATACATTTTAGATGAGCTATATAAATATATACTGTATGTTATATAAATATATAACATATATAACATGTACAACACATGTAAGCACAGTCCTTGTGGCTGCAGCAGAGTACAGCTGTCTCTCTCTCACTACAGCTGGCTGCTTTAGCTGCCTGCACGTCCATGTTCACTACTGTGAGTCTTCATTCTCCATACTGTCCGGTAACCTTATAATTCCGCTATAAGGCCGGTTGTTGCGTGCTTATTAAGACCGAAGACACATTATTATGTAATAACAAAATGATTGTAGCAGACTGTAAATGAAGCTGACTGTAAATGAAAATAAATCTCTTCAAGGTACACTCCTCACCTACTCTCAGACGCAGGAGCCTTGGTCCTATTGAGAGTAGATGTAGGTTCTACTCTTAGAGTAGATGTAGGGGCCTTGGTCCTACCTTTACTTTAAGCGCGACCATAGGATAATTCAGGGTCATTGTGAGAGAGGGGTCCAGAAGAGATGTGGTTTTTCATGTTTATTAACAGCTGACTCAAATGTCTTGAACATTTAAATACCAACATGGGGGTCTGTTTGATGCTGCTGTACAGACTTTCCCGGTCTCTTCTGCAGAACACACACACACACTAAAAATATTATAATTCTTCTTTTATATATTATAAATGTTCTTAATATTCTCCGATTTTTTTTAACAAAACAGGTTTTTCCATAGACCGGTCACTCTTCACAGAGACATATCTGAAAGGATTTGTGGATGTCGTTAAACTTGATAATTTATTTCATAAATCCTCACCTTTTAGAAGGTTGCTGATCTCTGCCAAATTCAGGAGGAAAATCAATAGACCAGGACCTCTTCATGGACAGACAGCTGGGTCCAGGGAAGTCTGCTCTCTCCTTTTTGTCTCTTCAAAAAAATAAATAAGCAGGATGTTTGGATGTTTGATATATGTTGTATTATTATGATCACTGACTCTGGTTATATATATTTACAAGCCTACTGTAACAACCCTGAGCATTTTCTGTTTTGTGTGTGTGCTATAAGTTGGACAGTGAGTGACTATTTAATCGTTTTCAATGTAACACAAGTATTTAGGTATTAAGTATTTATTTTTAAAGGGTACATGAAAAATGAAAGCCTAACTGTTTAATAACAACAAATTGATCTTTTACTTTTCAGACTTTAACTTTATGGTTGCCAGTGCGCTTCAGTTGTGTGCGGCAGTGCACTCATGTGTGAAAGACCAATACCCCAATAAGCCCATGTGTGATAATGTAAAGTGGTCAGAATCTGATATGTAAAGGAGTGTTCACCCCCCCCCCCCTCTGCTTGTCATCAATTACATTTATACTACAAATATTGAAAATATTGACATTGACAAGCAAACGTTATAAATGACGTGATCTTTTATTGTGATAAACCTAGACTACAGGATCAACAAAAACGATAGGACCGAAACAACATAACACATATGGCTTCAACATTTCCCAAATGTTTTTGAATTGTTTTCATGTGTCGGTTGTTGTTTCATATGCAGGATGTTATTTTCTTTCATCAGTCACGACTATATAATCACATGTGACCGCAACAAAGACTCTGAATGAGGTTCCAGAGGACCCTCTTCTTACCTCTTAGCTTTGCTCTGGCTGCCATGTTCCCCGGTGGTTTTAGAGGAACGACCCCACTTCTCTCTCTCCTCTTCCATAGTAGACTGGAGACCAGACACAGAACACAGAAACCCTGAGAGTTATACTGGTGGTTTTAGAGCAGGATATATCAGTACTATCATAGCCGCCGATATTGCCGAGCACCCACATGCGCCAGTTGTGGCCAAATTGACATTGATTTGATGTATGTTGCTAGGCACCAGGGCTGGACTGGTCATCTGGCCCGGCCGAAAGCTACCATCGGACTTCACGATCGCGACAACCCCCCCCCCCTCCCGTTGGACTTCACGATCGCGACAACCCCCCCCCCCCCCCCCGTTGGACTTCACGATTGCGACAACCCCCCCCCACCGTTTGACTTCACGATCGCGACAACACCCCCCCCCCCCCCCCGTTGGACTTCACGATTGCGACAACCCCCCCCCCACCGTTTGACTTCACGATCGCGACAACACCCCCCCCCCCGTTGGACTTCACGATCGCGACAACACCGGACAACAGATGAGTTCTTACTGACCTATACTGGTGTTCGCTGTTCATTATAGATAGCGAGATAGCGATAGTATGAATACCAGACAACAACGTGTATCCAAAGGAGCTCCGTAATATAGCAGGTCTACCTGTGTGTCCTGTTTGTGTTACGAAGTGAAGGTAAAGTCATTGCACAGTAGAGTACAGCGAAAGGAAGTTAACCACACCCTCCGTGTGTTCTTAATGTGCCATCACAATTCATACTCATTCAATACAAATAAAGTATATACAGTCCGCAACAATTTGTATTTTATATATATATATATATATATATACACACCAGCAGTAATGAAATATCCACATAAAGAAAATATAAATAGGCGCTTAGGAGTACTATTATATATTTATGTACTTGTAATACTAGGACTATATGTGTCGCGATAGCAATAGTATGAATACCAGACAACAAAGTGTACAAAGGAGCTCCGTAATATAGCAGGTCTACCTGTGTCCTGTCTGTGTCCGTGTTCCGAAAGGAAAGGAAAGTCTTGTCATAGAACCCTTGGTTCTCCTCCTATTCTGGGCGGCTATTCCGAACAGCTTCCCACTCTTACATTAGATTAGAATGTGATGTCATTGCACAGCACAGTACAGTACAGCGAAAGGAAGGGGGGGGGGCTTCGAAATGACAGAGCGGCAATTAAACATCATCAGCTACTGTATATTTGACATTTTTATTTAAACAAAAAGCCCTAACAAAACAGCTATATTTCAGTATAAAAGACAGCAACAGCTGACATAAAATCTTAAAAAATTCAAATAATCATAAATAAATAATGAAAATAAATATATTGCAATGCTCAAAACAGCAGCAAATAAGAGTCTCTATCATAAAAAAAAACATAATGAAAATAAATATATTGCAATGCTAAAAACAGCAGCAAATAACAGTCTCTATCGTAAAAAAAACATAATAAAAATAAATGTATTGTAATGTGCAAAACAGCAGTATAAAACAGTCTCTAATGAACTTACCACCGTCAACTATAAACTGTAACCTTTTCTTCTTCTTTTCAGGGCAGATTGGCCTTGAGGAAGACCAAGTGCCTCAGCTTAGAGGGTTGATCCGGTTTCTTCTCTCTGTATATCTGTTATTATCTGCCCTGTTTTAGAAAAGGTCCTTTCTGAGGGGACTGATGTTGCTACAATGCACAGTCGCCGTGCCATGACCTTCACAAGTCGTGGGTACACTGAAGGCTTGGACTCCCACCAGCTCAGCGGGTCTGCGGTTCTTGGGATAAGAGGCTCCTCCAGATAGGACCTTACTTCCAGCATAGCATCTGCTGAGGGATTCCTTCTTGCCATTCCTATTCCGTCTTGTGTTGCTCTTGCATCAAAGAGCCTCCCAACAGCAGACATTTGTGGCTCCACTTCTGGTGCCCTTGCCCCCTCTTCTCCCTCTTGGCCTCCTGGTGGTTGAGCTGGCTGGCTACTGAGGTCGCATCGAGCTGCTGCTGTTACTCTCTGAAGAGCCTCATCAACAGAGAGGACAGTGTTGTATTCCATTCTGTGGAACTTTCTGTCCATCGACGTTGAGAGAGCAGTCACCAACTCTGTCACTTTCCTCCTGGTCACTTGTGTCTGGTTGTAGGCTGTGATTTTCTGCAGACCCCTGCAGAGGAGTAGCATTTTGGAGGATGTCAAATAGCTGAAAAAGAGAAAACAGTAACTCAGAAAATTATTCTTTGTTTTATTATATGGACGAAGTTTATTCTTGTTTAATATTACTGACATTCACATCTAAAATGTTCCTTAATATGTTATTATATAATAATAAATAATATAATAACAACTGTCAAATGTACCTCTGAGCTGATTTCCACAGTGACCTGCTCAAAGGGTTCCAAAACAGGTCTCCTGTAGTGCCTCCCATTCCTCTTGATCCAGAGCATCAATATGTGCATTGATAAGGGCCAGGGTAGAGATGATTGCATCCTTTGACTCCAGAACCCGTTTCAGCATGTGCAATGTAGAATTCCACCTTGTGACACAGTGTAGCTTGAGCCTCAGCTCAGGCATATCCATTTGGCGCTGAGTAGACTTCAACTTCTCTGTTGCTCTTGTGCACTTATGGAAGAATTGTACCATCCCCTTCACTTTGTCAAGAGTGGTCTTCATGACCTTCAGGGCATCTCTTACCATCAGGTTGATGGTATGCACGAGACATGGGTGGTGGGTCTATTTCAAGAGTTTAATGGCTTTGGTTATGTTAGCGGCATTGTGACTAACACAGCAAGCCACTTTATTATTTATATATGTCCCTTCACTCTTGGCAGTTCCTCTGCCAAGTTTTCTGAAGTGTGTCTGTCGCTAAACTCAAAACAGTCCAGAAGACAGGCCACCGTTTTATAATTTTCTATAAAGTGACATGTAACAGACATGAAAGAGGTGGTGGTTCTTGATGTCCAGCAATCAGTGGTAAGGCAAACTGCAGTAGCTTCCTTAACCCTGGCCTGCAGTGAAGCACGTTCTCTATCATACAGTCTCGGAATGGTTTTTTGAGAGAGAGTTTTCCTGCTTGGAGGAACATACATTGGATTGAGAGCCTGTGTGAAGCTTCGGAAATCCCTTGTACTCTTGTCCACTTGCAATCATTTTGGCCAATTCTTCCTCCACTATGTTACACTGTAATATAACAACACAGATACGATTCTGATTTATTCATTTTATTTAAATTGTATTACATTTTATTAATACAATTAATTCAATTTTTTTTTGTTTCATCTGAGAGTTCCAGGATCTTCTCTGAATACCTTGAAGCCCCCTAACGCTTCACCACTGATATATATAAATAAAATAAATAAATATATATATATAAAATAATATATAATCTTCCATTTTTCCAGTCAGGGCAAAAAATAAAAATAAACGGACTGATGTGGTGCACTTGACTTTCTCTACTTGACTTTCTTAGCTAGCATATTACCCACAATGCCATCTGTCTGTAACACGCCCCCTCAGTGAGGCAGAGGTACTGGCTGCCTCCCTTCCTGCTTTTTCACTGCACGTTATGTCAGACCAGCAAGACTCATTTGTTATACACATACGTGAAATACATGACCTAGACTATGGAACGTGAGGACATATAATAAAAGTGTGTACAGCCATTCCATTGGTGACATACAGAGAGATCAATGCGCTCAGCCCAGTTAGTGAGGGATTGCGCAATCCGAGAGGAGGCTCAGCTCGTTGCTGCATCCCTTCGCGTCTTTCCCCCGGATTTGAACATGAAAATACACAAATTCAGCGATGTCATGAGGCAGTTTCGGTGATGAAGGAATACAATTTACGTCAGCATTTTGACACAGAGCTAAGTATGCAAAATTGAACCTCCAAGAAAAACAAAAAATGGCCCAAGCATTAAAAGGCAAACTGCAAACAAAGCAGAATATGTTTACAATGTCAGTTTGTCAAGAAACACCATCGCAGACCGAGTTAAGGAACTAGCAGGCAATCTGACAACACAGCTGGTCGAAGAGACACGCAGATACCTGGCTTTTTCATTAGCTGTTAATGAAAGTAAGTAAGTAAATAAAGTCTGTGAGTAAAACTAAATTACCCTGGGAAAAGTTGGCGGGGTTAACTACCGATGCACCGGCGCACCTGCGATGTGTGGGGGTGGGGGGAAGAGGCTTGGTTGGACTAGTGAAGGAGAAAATGCAAGAAAGTAACTGCCACACACCTCTGATAACTTATCATTGCATTATTCACCAAGAAGCTCTGTGTGGAAAGGTTCTGGAACTGAATGACCACGGTCATGAAAACAGTGAACATCATTCGGGCGCGCGGTCTGAATCACCGCCAGTTCCAGCTGTTTTTGAAGGAGGTGAGAGGTGGGCTCGGAGCATGGAGATGTGCCCTACCATACAGAGATAAGGTGGCTGAGTAGAAGCGCGGTCCTCTAACAATTTCTTTGAGCTTTGGGAAGAAATTGCTCTTTTCATGCAAAGTAAAGGAAACCCATTGCCTGAACTCTCAGATCCAATCTCAGGCTGTGTGATTTTGGTATGTTGTGTGACATAACGGGGCATCTCGCACAACTGAATCGGAGGCTGCAGGGACGCAAACAAGTCATCACGCAGATGTCTGACATGATCACAACTTTTCAGCGTAAACTGCAGCTATGGAAGTCCCAACTGGAACAGGATAATCTTGCCCACTTTCCTGTCTGTCAGAGCATCTCAGCCTCAGTTTGTGGTGCTTTTTCATGCGCTCGGTTAGCTACCAAAGTGAACCGGTTAATGAATGAATTTGATCGGCGCTTCTCTGACTTTAGAACACAGCACTCAGGCTTTTCCATCTTTGCCAATCCTTTCACTGCCGACGTCGACAGTGCGCCCCATCTCCTTCAGATGGAGTTAATAGAGCTTCAAAGCAAGCAAAGTTACAGGATACTGCAATCGAGGACTTTTGCGGTCTCCTCCCCCCGCTTTGATGCCACAGCTCCGACGTCATGCTGCCCGTGTTCTGTCCATGTTTGGGAGCACCTACCTGTGCGAACAGATGTTTTCAATAATGAATCTAAACAAGACCAAGCACAGATCACGCATCACCGATGACAACCTCCACGCTGTTCTACGGATTGCTACAGCACAAGACCTGAAGCCAGACATTGACGGACTGACCACGGGAAAATTGTTATTAAAAAAGCTTTTTTTTAAACCTGAATTAAAAATATAATTAAATGTATTTAAACCGTGAATAAGCACAGTGTAATATGTGTGCACTTTAATGATTGTGCTTGCATTTTGTTTTGTGTTTGTTGTATGGTGTCCTATAGGGATCTACTTGGTGTGTTCAAGGCCAAGCAGCATCACGTTATTTTGAGTTAATTACATATACTACTTTGTATGTGTAGCAATGTATTCAGTGTGTTTACAGGCGTATGTGTTCATGCAGCCAAATGTTTACTGATTTATTTATAACACAGAGCAATGTGCCTGCTTTATGTTAATGTAGGTAAAATATTTGTACATTTCAATAAATAATAATCAAATGCAGTGAGTTATTTAATATGTTAAGGACTAGTTATATTTGTACAGTCTTACAGTTAAAACTGGCCCTTTTAGGTCATAATAGGTCACCATAATGCTGATGTGGCCCGGGGTGGAAATGAGTTTGACACCAATACCCTACATGGTCAGGAATGCTCCGCGAGTCATAATCTTCAGTTCGGCAGTTTGTAATAATGTTGTTCTGGGTTCTATATCCACACTGTGGGTGTGGGGGCGGGCCCCCACATGCGACCCCCAACAAACGGACTCTGAATGAGGTTCCAGAGGACAGTGGCGTTTTCTCCCGGAGGCCAAGGGAAGCCAGGTTTCCCCTGTTTTTTCGGATTGTAGTTATAATTTTAATAAATAAATAAAAACTGTTTTTTTCGGTAATTCTCCTTTGCTGTGTGTTGCTGCCGGACCGTCTCTCCCCCATTCTCATTGAGTGTTTTACAAAGAGTGAAACAACAGCGCCCCTCTAGATGTTATGGTGAAACAGTAAATTGCATTCACTGTTGCGAGAGGAGGCCAGCCGAATCGGGCTTCCCTTAGTGAAAAAAAAAATGGAGGGATTGTCCCGGATTGACCAATCAGATGAGGCCCACGTCATGCCCCTGCCAACCTGTGATTGGTCAGGGCCATGCCAAGGGAAGCCAGTTGATGCGATTTGATTGCGATTTGATTGGATTGTGAGGCAAGGGAATCCCTTGCCTCACAATCCAATCAAATTACCTCTATGGTCGGCTAAACATGCAATGTTTCTGCACATAATTATTATTACGTTCACATCAAAGATACTTTGATGTGAACGTAAAACTTTAAAGGTCTCCTGATTTAGTTTGTGAATGAATGCTTCTTTTTTATTCATTACCGAATCTGCACTGCGCATTGAGCGGCTGGTTATGCATTTGGGGGGGGGGGAAATGCTTAAATTAATAAGACGAGAGAGTTTTGTCTGGAGAGTGCGTGCGGACCTGTCGGTTAGAGAACAGGCGTGTGCAAGTCCTGCATCTGTATGATACAACTGTGTAAAATGATACCGGGCGCTGTAATCACTCATCTGGTTACGTTATTGACCACCCCCCCGACCCAAAAAAACTGGCTTCCCCTAAATTTTTCCCCACGCCACGCTACTGCCAGAGGACCCTCTTCTTACCTCTTAGCTTTGCTCTGGCTGCCATGTTCCCCGGTGGTTTTAGAGGAACGACCCCACTTCTCTCTCTCCTCTTCCATAGTAGACTGGAGACCTGACACAAAATACAGAAACCCTGAGAGTGACACTGGTGGTTTTAGAGCAGGATATCGGATATCACACACACACACACACACACACACACACACACACACACACACACACACCGGTTAACGACGGTTAAGGTGGTTGACAGGGGGCGTGCCGCGGGCTTTGGCGGCGCACACACACACACACACACACACACACACACACACACACACACACACACACACACACACACACACACACACACACACACACACACACACACACACACACACACACGGCGGTTAACGACGGTTAAGGTGGTTGACAGGGGCCTTTATCACACTTCCTGCTTCCGGAGCCGTGAGCAGTGTACTCTTTCTTCCGGTAGTTACCCCAGATACGGGACAACCTGTGGCCGCGCCTCCTCTCCTCTCTGTTATTGTAATGTACCGGCTGCTCAACGTCTAAACAAAGACAGCCCTACCTCCGTTTACACCATTACCGAAAGACAAACTCCTCCGCAAGTCTTGTGTGAGGCTGATAAGGAGGATGAAGGTCCCTCGTTTCATGTTCTCAGGGGTAGCACGTATGTCTGCACTTTGACAAGGAGAGCATATACGTCTCGAAAAGTGGGCGGAATAGGCTAATAATGTCGGGTGTGTGTGTGTGATTAAAAGCACTGGTCCCAAGTAGGGCTGGGCGATACGGACCAAAACCCGGTATTTTTTGGCTGCGTCGCGATATACGATATATATACATATCTCCATCTATATATATATAGATATGTATATATCTATATAGATATATACATATCTCTATCTATAGGTATTTTATACAAATTCGGTTTTAACTCAATGCCACAAGCACTTTTATTTTAAGACAACTCATATTCACAAGAATAACAGGCATTCCCTTTTAGAAAATATACAGCTGCACACTACATATTAACACGTAAATGAAAAGGTACATTGAAATAATCAAAATCCATCAAATAAATCGCCTATATTATATACATAGGCATACCTCTGCTTCTACACAAAATCACCTTCGTTATTCAAGATTCAAGATGACTTATTTATCCGGAGGGAAATTAAGGTGCAACAGTTGACAGGGGGAATAAATGCACACAAAGTATACTAATACCTAAAAACTAAATAACACTAAATAAACTAGTATAAACAAAATATAACTAAATGAAATGTAAATGTATGTGTTATATGGCGATATATCCAGATAGAGCCACAAGACACAATGTCGGGGAATTGTATGATTCGGATTTAGACTTCTTCACTGAAGAGTGTTCATTCACTAGTTGAACCACATCGTCTGGACCGACTTTTGGAAGGTTATGCAGCGATGTTGTCCAGCAATAACTGTCCACCATGGTGAATGCCAAGCTGAATGTATTAACCGGAACTTGGGATACACTGCTTCAGCGATTTTTAACGGGTACTTCCGGCGTTCTAATCTAACGTGATATAGGCCTAACAGGCCACACAAGATCTTGCATATTCCAGGTTGTGGTTGAAGGTGTCGTAGGTTGGCCCCTAAGGACAGCACTGCAGGGTCAGGAAGGGGTCCTACAAACACAAGTAACAGGAACCATTCATCAGTCAATTAAATCAGTAAAGCACCATCTGCAGGTTTTAATATTATGCCCATGTTCTAAAAAAAACAACTACACAATAAGTGATGAAATTAATAAAAATGATAAACATACCTGCATAGGCTCGATACAGCGTGGATTTGACACTGCTGCGTCCAGGAGCCTTAGGCTTCCGGACCACAAGTTCATCCATGGGTTCCGGACTTATCCCCTGGAATGACACAAAAAGAAAATAGATGCTGTTGCAAGTGTCAGAGAATATCGGGATAATTCAACACGCAAGTCATATTGTACATCCCTCTTCAGGGAACTGCTGCTTTGAGAAATAGAGGGAAACTCCATGCAAATGTATACACTTTAAGTGATGTGTTGGTCTTGCGAGTCTTAAATGCTAGAATCTTAAACATCTTTGAGTAGTCTATACAGTATGTATAGCTATATCTGAGGGATCCAGACAAAACATACCTGTGTCCTTGGTCGGTGCCATGACTGAATCTCACTGGTGCAGGCCAGTGGTGTTTGCACACTTTTCACCCCATGATGCTGTAGTGAGCCGTCTGGAATAGGAGTGCGACCACGTGATTACACAACACCTTTCCAGCAGCACACAAACAGGAGCATCCATTTAAAATGTACAAAAAATGAGAGAATCTGCAACAGCAGACATGGAGCAGGATATATATACACACACACACACATACATATATACACACATACATATATACACACACACACACACACACATATATACACACACACATATATACACATACATATACATACACACACACACATATATACATACATACATACATACACACACACATATATATATATATATACACACACACCGAATGATGGATACCGTTCTGTCTATAGTTGAATTTATCTGACACACTGGTAATTTTCATTAAACCTTACGAGCTAGCAAGCTAGCGGTGACAACAGAATCTAAGCACTCTGTATATACATATAAATATATATACACAGAGAACGGTATCCATTATTCGGTGTATAATGGTGTATATATATATATAAATACACACCAGTATACACCGAATGGATACCGTTCTGTCTGTAGTTGAACTTATCTGACACACTGGTCATTTTCATTAAACCTTACAAGCTAGCAAGCTAGCGGTGACACAACCTAATCTAAGCACTCTCTGTGTGTGTGTGTGTGTGTATGTATATATATATACACCGAATAATGGATACCGTTCTCCGTCTGTAGTTGAATTTATCTGACACCAACCTTGGGAGCTAGCACGCTAGCGGTGACAACAGAATCTAAGCACTCTGTATATATATATATATATATACGTATATATATATATATATACGTATATATATATATATACGTATATATATATATACGTATATATATATATATATATATACACACACACACACACCGAATGATGGATACCGTTCTGTCTATAGTTGAATTTATCTGACACACTGGTCATTTTCATTAAACCTTACGAGCTAGCAAGCTAGCGGTGACAACAGAATCTAAGCACTCTGTATATACATATAAATATATATACACAGAGAACGGTATCCATTATTCGGTGTATAATGGTGTATATATATATATAAATACACACCAGTATACACCGAATGGATACCGTTCTGTCTGTAGTTGAACTTATCTGACACACTGGTCATTTTCATTAAACCTTACAAGCTAGCAAGCTAGCGGTGACACAACAGAATCTAAGCACTTACCTCTATACTTGAAGATCAACTTCTAGTAAATAACTTGTATCCTTTTTCCAGTTTAGACTTCTTCCCTGTAGAGTGTTCATTCACTTGTTGAACCACATCGTCTTGACCGACTTTTGGAAGGTTGTGCAGCGATGTTGTCCAGCGATAACTGTCCACCATGGTGAATGCCAAGATGAATGCATTAACCGGAACTTGGGATACACTGCTCCGGCGGGTTCTTCCGGCGTTCTAATCTACTGTGATAAAGGCCTATTGAATGCTTTTTCGAGCAAATTAAACAGCAAACAGGTGAATACTCACTTTAATTGCTCATTTAAGTGTAATTGTTATCTGTGGTTTGTATTGTAATGCCACTCATATTGTATTTATTTGTGTATTGTAGGGTGACGTTGAATGTTTTGAAAGGTGCTCTCAAACTAAATGTATTATTGTAATTATATCTGTGCGTCTCTCACACTCTTAATGTTCCTTTTTTTAGAAAAGGTTAATGGTGGTGTCAATAAGGAAGATCTGCACTTTTCTCCACAGCCCATGTTCACAAGAGCTGGTGTTGCTGCTGTCGGAGGGGGGAGGGGGGCTTCCATATCCGGCAGGGCAGGTGTTGTTGCTGCCGGATTTGGCACCCCCCCCCTATAACTTTGTCCATGAAAGTCATACACTCACCAAAATGATAATGGTGTTGGCTGGTCCCCTCTAGTTTGTGCATGCTTTTGTTTGCACAAACTAGAGGGGACAGCAAACAGCAGTGTGATTTTGGTGACAATGTGACTATCCTGGACAAAGTGATAGGGGAGGGGGGGGAAATCCGGCAGCAGGAAGAAATGCTCTGCCAGATATGGAAGCCCCCTCACTCATATAAATAAAATATGAGTGGCATTACAATAAAAACCACAGATAACAATTACACTTAAATGAGCAATTAAAGTGAGTATTCACCCGTTTGCTGTTTAATTTGCTCGAAAAAGCATTCAATAGAGAGAAAGTAACTTGCTTTGGCTCTTTTTGCGTAAAAAACGTCTGTTGTGACGTCACCCTTGCGCGTTCCCGCGAACAAGGCTTCAATCTACGGCACAACACCGGTACTACGCTGACCCGACTTCCCGGTTTCCAGACCCCTGGCCTGTCCCCGATCACTCTGTGGTCTTTTGCTTTAATAAAGCTTCACGGTATTGCCTCACTGTGTCTTGGTCTGCGTTCTGGGTCCCACCGAACTATACACTTGTGACAGGTCTGTTACTTTGCATAATGCACTTATTTGACAATTCCTAGTCAAATGTATGGTTTTAGACAAACTGCACATTCAGTTACCCTAACCACCTAAATCAAGTAAAATGCTTATGCATACATTCATTTATTGGATATGATAGTAATGCAGAATATACAAATACTAATGCCTGAAGACTTTTAAGTTTTTAACTACGCACAAAAACGAACTACTTAGACATTTAGGACGGCCAAAACACGTAGACAAATCGACACTGAGGTGATCCGGCTAACGCGATGGTGTGAGGACAACAGCCTTGCACTGAATGTCTGCAAGACCAAGGAGCTCACTCCACCAAGCACGCAATCCACCATCAGCCTGGACGGGACACCGGTGGAAGTCGTCAGCTGCTTCCGTTTCCTGGGACTACAGATTTCCGATGACCTGGCGTGGATCCGCAACACGGAGGTCATGCTGAAGAAGGCAGACCAGCGCCTCTATGCTCTTACAAGGACTACCAGGTTTAAGGATAGTTTTTATCCACAGGCAGTGAGCCTACTGAACTGCTAGGAGTGCTGCCACTTTCACTTTCATAACATAGTCATTAACATTACACTTACATACTTTGCTGGACTATCTGGACTCATCACAGTTACTGCACTGTATTCACGATGCTGCTGCACTGCTGGCACTTTAAATGCTTTTGAAACATTTTTGTCAAAAACAAAAAAAAACATGTACATATCTGTTAAGATATAACATAGAAGTATGTTTATATTATGACCATGTGTGTTACTGTGTATCTGATTTATGTGAGTAGCTGTGACTACCACTGTTGTCCAGGGGGAGGCGCTGTTGCGCAGTTATATAAAGATGGGCAAAGCAGCTCCATCTGTCTCTTGATAAACTGACTCCAAAGAGAGCGGTCATTGTGTTTTCTCCTCCGCGAATAAACCAAGCCGAGTTGGATGGCTAAACATAGACAAATGTGACAGTTGTCTATGTTTAGCCATCCAACTCGGTAGTTGGATGGCTAAACATAGACAATTCTGAAGGGTTCAAAAGGATCGTACTGTCCAGACTGTTGAACTGTCTGGACAGTACGATCCTTTTGAACCCTTCAGAATATTCACCTTACCGCTACGCAAGTAGACACAAGGTATAAGTCTACTATGCTTAACAATATCATTTAAGTCACTTTACTGCTCTTTTTTGGTTTATTTTATTGTATATTGTGGTGAGTTACATAATTCACCTGGGGAACTATGGTTGGGGGGGGGGGGGGGGGGGCGTGCTCCCGCACGGACTGTTTTGAGCACCGGACTTGTTCTTGTTCCGGTTAGCGTTCTTGTTGCTACTGTGTGTTTTGTATGGCTAATAAAACCACAAGTTCCTCTTTTGATACACCGCCTCCGACTCCCGTCCTTCGGCACTACAATATATAATTTATATTTGATGGTTTGTTTTTAAGATTTATACTGCGGGAGGGAATGGGGAGTAAGCGTTCCTATGTACTATAAAAATCTAGTATCTTGTATCTTGTACTGTCAAGGACCAAACTGTCCAACTCTTCCCAAGCACTAAATGCGACACGTATAACAAACTGCTACAATGCAAAATGCCTTGTTTACTTGTTTTATGATGTCACAAATGAGTGCTGCTTTGTAACAAACACACACTGTAACACACGTTAACAGAGCGAAACTTAACTCGCAGCGTCCACATTAAAGCGGAGTAATCAAGCGGTGCACAGCGCATTCAAAGTTGTAATGCCGCGTTCCAGACAACTCGTGAGTTTTATATTTCAACTTTCGAGTTACAACCTCAAAGCGTTCCGGGTGCAGGACGCCAAATGTACACAGAACCAGTGGCGTAGCGGAGGCCCCCGCACCCCCCGCGGAGCTTAGGAGGCCTCCACCCCCAGGCCCCCTGCTATGTTGCTAGGCACCAGGGCTGGACTGGCCATCTGGCATACCTGCCGGCCCGGCCGAAAGCTACCATCGAACGGCCCATAAATCGAAAGCTACCATCCGACTTCACGATCGCGACAACACCGTACAACAGTGTACACATAAGTTCCTATTGACCTATACTGTTTACAAAAGATGCCTGCGAAGTGGCCGCGATGTCTATCCCATGTCACTCTATTATTGATTTAGGGGAGGAGGCGGGGCCCCATGGTCCGACCTGCGGGGGGAGTTATGCACGTGATTTACGTGCATAACTGGTTTTACTATAAAAAGTATTTTTATTAAATACAGATACATATAATTTCGGGGAGAAACTTCGACTTCCGGTGGCGTTCCGTTGCACTTTTTGTAGTAGGAGGTCGTGAATTCTCGACTTACGAGTTGACTTGAACGCGGCATAAGACGCGCGTCTGACGAACTACTATCTATATCTGTACGGTCTATGATGAAGAAGTGCTCCGGTTTGAAAAACCAACCCGTTCTTGGCTTTTTCAAGAAGAATACTCAAGGTAAATCAAATTAGAAATAGAAGACAGTTACTGGTTTTACACAACATCCAAACATGTGTATATAGCCTACTACACCACACACGTTTACCAGTGGCGGCTGGTGCATTTTTCACCAGGGGGGGTTGTTTAGCTCATCCAGACAGACTACTTATTTTCCTTTTGATGTAAGACACTATTCCCTGACTGGTCTGTGAGCTACTTTGTATCTGTCCCAGCAAACCTTGTAGGAGAATCGGATTGGTCTTCAGAGAGAGGCTGTCACGGTTGCGGTGTGTGACAGGGGGCGCGGCCAAGGCTCGGGTCTTGGCCGCGCACCTACACACCTGTCGGCGATTGCCGCTAATGACAATCACCTCACCTGGGTGTATATATACCCGGTCTTCCCCTAACACCAGTGCTAGTTCGTACTTTGTTCTCTCTGGATGCAACCGTTCCAAGCAACTGGTATCCAGGCTCCTCGCCTGTCACTCACTACTCTCCTGTCTACTACCTGCCGTACCCCGCGGATCGATTTCCCGGTATCCAGACCCCTTGCCTGTCCCCGACCGTCCTAAGGACTGTGGTACCATACAATAAAGCATTGCGTTATCGGTTCACTCTGTCGTTGGTCTGGGTCCTTACAAACACTGCCCCCTGACAGTTAGTGTTGCCAACTCTCGCGAGACAAATAAGCAACTGCAGCTTCAAAAACAAGCCCAATATTATTATAGCCTGTTACGGCATTAACATGTTAAAAAACGTATTAAACTGACATCACTGAGTTTGAACAGCAAAAACCGAATTTATTTTGGGGTGAGCATTGGTAAAGTGGGACAGTTTTGGAAATCGCATGTTCTCGTCACTTTGTACCATAATCTTAATGACATATAGCCTATTATAACAACACAACACATCTATTTTTTAAAGCTTTTACAAAATGTAAAAAATCTAATGAAAACATACCAAACACAGACGAAATGACACCTCTTCAAACCTCAACTGACCAAACCCCAAATCTTTTTAGAGAATATTGGTGGGACCCATAATGTCAAAATTGGACACTAAATGTTTGCTTTAAACAAACAGATTGGGGCAGGGGCTGACATTTTCTGATGTATATTATTCATTTTTCATTATAGATTTAAACATGGAAACAGTATGTCTTATTTACCATGACATATAACCTCAATAACAAGAATGAATACAAATTGACTTCAAATTTGATCTCTTGTAGGGGTTGAAATGATCGAATGGTGTGGACAAGGTTCTGTTGAGAAGAAAGCTACATCAGCTGTGAACGCTACAACATTAATGTGAGGCTGTGAGCAGACGATCAAACAATGCATTAGAGAAAATATCGACCAGAAATGCAAAAAATCGCTTATCAGATTTTCCTAAGAAGCAACCATATTTTTAAAAACAAGCCCAAAAAAACACAACCTAGTCAGTCTCTAGTCAGTGGAAAAGCAAACCGGTTCTTAGACGGTCCGCCAGTTGAACCAACTGCAAACCGGCTCTAGCACCAGCCCAGAACTAGGTTTGCATTGGTGGAAACGAGGGAGGTGTTGGCTGGCTGCGATTCCCTCAAACACACACTTGGTCTTCTTCTTCAGATAGGACTTGAAAACCAGCAAATTGAAAACCGAACTGGAAAAGAAAACGGATGAATTAGAAGTTTGGGAACTATTGTGAACTCACCGAGGACATCAGAACCATCTGTATATGGCAGAAGTTCAAGGGTCGACTCTTTTACTTTTGTGGCAACATTGATAAATAAACCGTTGCTGCCACTATCATATCATTGTCATAAACATAACACTGTCATACTCAGCTGGACTCATCACAGTTACTCAGTTATTCATGAAGCAGCAGCACTTTAAATGCTTTTAAATATTTTTTTAAACACTTGTACATATCATCCATTGGTCACTTGCTGTTCTTTTTGTGTTCATTGTTATTGTACATAGTATTTTTATGGTATTGTTTTGGAGATTCATACTGCTGGAGGGAATGGGGAGTAAGCATCCCATTGTACTTAATATATACGTATATGGCCAATAAATATCTTGCATCTTGTATGTTAATAGGGTTTCATGCTGATCAATATTTTGTCTGTAAAACACATAGTGTAGATGTTCATGTAGTTGTGCTTGATCATAATTTGATATCATTGTCATTACACATTAGATACATAATCCTGCATCAAGTGTCGTTTGAGGTCCTTATTCCACTACCAACAATGATTAGATATCAGTTACTTAACAAATTAATCAGCTCTTTCTTCACTTTTAGATGAGCTATATAAATATATACTGTATGTTTTATAAATATATAACGTATATTACATATATAACATGTACAACACATTAAAGCACAGTCCTTGTGGCTGCAGCAGAGTACAGCTGTCTCTCTCTCACTACAGCTGGCTGCTTTAGCTGCCTGCACGTCCATGTTCACTACTGTGAGTCTTCATTCTCCATACTGTCCGGTAACCTTATAATTCCGCTATAAGGCCGGTTGTTGCGTGCTTATTAAGACCGAAGACACATTATTATGTAATAACAAAATGATTGTAGCAGACTGTAAATGAAGCTGACTGTAAATGAAAATAAATCTCTTCAAGGTACACCTACGCTCCTACACCTACTCTCAGACGCAGGAGCCTTGGTCCTATTGAGAGTAGATGTAGGTTCTACTCTTAGAGTAGATGCATCTACTCTAAGAGTAGAACCTACATCTACTCTCAATAGGACCAAGGCCCCTACATGTAGGGGCCTTGGTCCTACCTTTACTTTAAGCGCGACCATAGGATAATTCAGGGTCATTGTGAGAGAGGGGTCCAGAAGAGATGTGGTTTTTCATGTTTATTAACAGCTGACTCAAATGTCTTGAACATTTAAATACCAACATGGGGGTCTGTTTGATGCTGCTGTACAGACTTTCCCGGTCTCTTCTGCAGAACACACACACACACTAAAAATATTATAATTCTTCTTTTATATATTATAAATGTTCTTAATATTCTCCGATTTTTTTTAACAAAACAGGTTTTTCCATAGACCGGTCACTCTTCACAGAGACATATCTGAAAGGATTTGTGGATGTCGTTAAACTTGATAATTTATTTCATAAATCCTCACCTTTTAGAAGGTTGCTGATCTCTGCCAAATTCAGGAGGAAAATCAATAGACCAGGACCTCTTCATGGACAGACAGCTGGGTCCAGGGAAGTCTGCTCTCTCCTTTTTGTCTCTTCAAAAAAAAAAATAAGCAGGATGTTTGGATGTTTGATATATGTTGTATTATTATGATCACTGACTCTGGTTATATATATTTACAAGCCTACTGTAACAACCCTGAGCATTTTCTGTTTTGTGTGTGTGCTATAAGTTGGACAGTGAGTGACTATTTAATCGTTTTCAATGTAACACAAGTATTTAGGTATTAAGTATTTATTTTTAAAGGGTACATGAAAAATGAAAGCCTAACTGTTTAATAACAACAAATTGATCTTTTACTTTTCAGACTTTAACTTTATGGTTGCCAGTGCGCTTCAGTTGTGTGCGGCAGTGCACTCATGTGTGAAAGACCAATACCCCAATAAGCCCATGTGTGATAATGTAAAGTGGTCAGAATCTGATATGTAAAGGAGTGTTCACCCCCCCCCCCCTCTGCTTGTCATCAATTACATTTATACTACAAATATTGAAAATATTGACATTGACAAGCAAACGTTATAAATGACGTGATCTTTTATTGTGATAAACCTATAGACTACAGGATCAACAAAAACGATAGGACCGAAACAACATAACACATATGGCTTCAACATTTCCCAAATGTTTTTGAATTGTTTTCATGTGTCGGTTGTTGTTTCATATGCAGGATGTTATTTTCTTTAATCAGTCACGACTATATAATCACATGTGACCGCAACAAAGACTCTGAATGAGGTTCCAGAGGACCCTCTTCTTACCTCTTAGCTTTGCTCTGGCTGCCATGTTCCCCGGTGGTTTTAGAGGAACGACCCCACTTCTCTCTCTCCTCTTTCATAGTAGACTGGAGACCAGACACAGAACACAGAAACCCTGAGAGTTATACTGGTGGTTTTAGAGCAGGATATATCATAGCCGCCGATACCGTGGGTGCTTCGGGGCCCGAGCACCCACGGATATTGCCGAGCACCCACATGCGCCTGTCGTGGCCAAATTGACATTGATTTGATGTCAAACTTCAATTTTCGTTTTTCTATTGTAGCTTTTTCAGCCCCACCCTTTCTTTTTTTTTACTGTTCTCCATCTTGTCTTTCTCAATTTCGCCAAGCTAACTTACTGATCAATCATCAAACGAAGCTAGAGAGCTTGTCTGATGAGTGGACCTCTGACGCGGGCCACGTGTGTGTGTGTGTGGGTGTGTGTGTGTGTGTGTGTGTGTGGGGGGGGGGGTGTTCGCTGTTCATTACCCATGGCGCTGAAATGCATGCGTTTGACTACTTTTTCCAAATCCATGTGGCAAAAAGTCATGTAGGCTATGGTTGGCATAAGGTTTATCTTGGGCGTCGATCGTCGGGCATTCAACTTTTTAGAGCACCCACCAGCAGTAACATAAATCGGCGCCTATGAGTACTGTTATATATTTATGTACTTGTAATACTAGGACTATATGTGTCGAGATAGCGATAGTATCAATACCAGACAACAAAGAGTATACAAAGGAGCTCCGTAATATAGCAGGTCTACCTGTGTGTCCTGTCCGTGTTCCGAAAGCGAAAATGTCATAGAACCCTTGGTTCTCCTCCTATTCCGAACAGCTTCCCACTCTTAGATTAGATTAAAATGTGATGTCTTTGCACAGCACAGCACAGCACAGCACAGTACAGTACAGCGAAAGGAAGGGGGGGGGGGGCTTCGAGAGAGAGAGAGAGAGACTGACATCTCTCTCTCTCTCTCTCTCTCTCTTTCTCTTTCTCTTTCTCGCTCTCGCTCTCGCTCTCTTTCTCTTTCTCTTTCTCACTCACACACACACACACACACACACACACACACACACACACACACACACACACACACACACACACACACACACACACACACACACACACACACACACACACACACACACACACACACACACACACACACACATTCCCAGCTTAGCCTGATACACACATACCTATTGATATAATATGTATACGTACGAGGGAAAATACACGCTCACTAGTCTGTATCCACAAATGCCAATTCTAAACTCTGATGGACGATACAGTATGGAAGACAATGACCGTAATATACTGGGAATGCCACGACAACGATAGTGTTTCAGCCAGATTGTAAAAGTAAGAAACAGGTCATCATCTCCAAACCAGAGAACCGTCAACCTTGCAAAGACATCATCGAGGAAAGCGAGGAAAAAACATGGAGAGAATGAAAGGTCAACCGGCCATGGACAGAGCTCTAGTGACGAAGACCAGTGCACTGGAGGGTATGACCTACAGATCAGAAAGTTGCTGGCGAAAGCTGAAAGAGAAGGGAGAAAAGTCAGCTGCAAAGATGAGACTGGAAGAAGCGGGTCAAGGAGAAGGGAAGAAGACAGTGTAGAGGATATCTAAGGATCAGAAGCAGGAGGTTATTCTACAGTCTCAACCAGGAAAGGAAGGATAGACGAGATGGATGAAGAAGTTACCAGAATGACCAAATAATTGAGATCTATCGCTGCATCAAAGGGAAAATTAGGAGCTGAAATAAGTTTGGCCTTTGAGAGAATGACGAAGGGCCTTTGTGGACAGGAGGAAGGGATTACGGAAAAACTATTTTACATCCAAGAAGAACAGCGAGGGGAACACAAGAAATCAAAGAGCAAAATACAGAAAAGCTGCCCAGTGTTGGTTAGAGGGCTGAATTTGGAATACAAACCATGGGCAAATACGGACATGTCTCAAATACTGGCAACCTCGGGAGTTTACAGCGGTAACCGTGACCGCTGTTTACATTCCCCCACAAGCCAACACGGACACAGCGCTGAAGGAACTGTATGGGGCTATCAGCGAACAGGAGTCGGCACACTCCGAGGCTGCTCTCATCGTGGCGGGGGGACTTCAACAAGGCGAACCTGATCTCCCGAAGTTCTACCAACACATAACGAGCAACACACGGGGCGAGCGGATCCTCGACCACTGCTACACCCCCTTCCGTGATGGCTACAAGGCCCTCCTCCGCCCACCGTTCGGCAAATCAGACCACCGTTCTATCCAGCTGCTCCCCGCCTATAGGCAGAGACTGAAGCAGCAACCGATTGCTGTGAGGGAGGTCCAATGCTGGTCGGACCAATCAGACTCTATGCTGCAGGATTGTTTTGATCGCGCTGACTGGCACATGTTCCTCGTTGCCTCGGACAATAACATCAACGAGTACGCGTCGTCGGTCACCGGGTTCATCAAGAAGTGCATAGATGACGTTGTTCTGACCAAGTCGGTTCGGATATATCCCAACCAGAAACCGTGGATTAACGGCGATGTTCGCGCTGCCCTACACGTGCGTAACGCCGCCTTTGGCCCCGGGAATACGGAGGAATATATGAGAGCCCGTTACGACCTCCGTAAGACCATCGTCACTGCCAAGCGGGAGTATAAGGACAGAGTGGAAGATAAATTCAAGAGCCACGACGCGAGGGGTATGTGGCAGGGGCTGCAGACGATAATGAACTTCAGAGGGAGAACCAGTTGTGTAGAGAACTCCTCTACCTCCCTCCCAGGAGAACTAAATACTTTCTTTGCTCGGCAGCCGCCGAAGCCAGTGCCGCCTGAGGAGACCAGCCTGCTGAGCATCTCGGAGGCGGATGTGTGCCGCACCTTCAAGTGGCTGAACATCCGTAAGGCGGCCCCGGGCCGCGTCCTCAGAGCATGCGCAGACCAGTTGGCAATTTGCATATCGTCAAAACAGTGTGCGAATGCTGTTTGTGGACTACAGCTCAGCGTTCAACACGGTAGTTCCTGCCAAGCTCGACACCAAGCTTAGAGGTCTAGGCGTGCCCCCATCCACGTGCAGCTGGATACTGGACCTCCATCCTCACTGGACCTGGTGAGGATGGGCAGCACCACCTCAGAGCCACTGACCCTCAACACGGGAGCCCCCCAGGGATGCTTGCTGAGCCCTCTCCTCTACTCCCTCTACACCCACGACTGCATGGCTATGCACAGCTCCAACGTCATCATCAAGTTTTCTGACGACACGACATTGATGGGCCTGATCGCCGGCGACGACGAGACAGCCTACAGGGAGGAGGTCGGATCGCTGGAACAGTGGTGCCAGGAGAACAGCCTCGCCCTCAATGTCAAGAAAACCAAGGAGCTGATCGTGGACTACAGGAAGCAGAAAGGAGAGCACGCCCCTATCTCCATTGACGGTGGTGCAGTAGAGAGGGTCAGCAGCTTCAAGTTCCTCGGCGTGCACATCTCCGAGGACCTCACATGGTCCACGCACACCACACACGTGGTGAAAAGGGCCCAACAATGCCTGTATTTCCTCAGGCGTCTGAGGAAATTCAGCATGGGCCCCCGCATCCTGAGAACATTCTACACCATCACAATCGAGAGTGTTCTTACAGGGTGTATCACCACCTGGTACGGGAACTCCACCGCACTCGAGCACAGAGCGCTTCAAAGGGTGGCGCGGACGGCCCAGTATATCGTTGGAGGTGAACTCTCCCTCCTGGATATATACAACCAGCGGTGCGTGGCCAAGGCCAAACGCATCATAAAAGACATTGCCCACCCCAGCCACGAACTGTATTCACTTTTACCGCAGTATCAAGTGCCGCACAACAGAGCACTCAGAGATAGCTTCCACAGTCAGGCCATGCTGCTGAACAAGGGCGTATAGCATATAACAATGTATATTTTATTACATTGATTTACATATACATATTGCTCTTTTTCTGTGATATATTGTGATATATTTTCTGTGACCGATATATTGCATTTTATAAATTGCATTTTTACTTTTATATATTTAACTTTATACAGTTTTGTACTTTGTTTTTTTAACTTATTTTATTCTATTCTGTTTTTATCTTATCTTATTTTTATAACTGCTGTCTGTCGTCGGGTATTGCACATAAGATTTTCACTCACTGCTTTATACTTTATACTAGAAATCTACACAAATTAACTTGTTCAAGTTCAGTTTGCTAGCTCTGCATAGCTCTGCCTCTCAATAGCACGTATCCAATCAAAAGACGTGCACGTGCTGACGTTATCGTACGCCTGCTAGCTGGCGCCAGCTCGAAATCTGATTTTATTTGCGTTCACTTTAAGCTCCAGGCGCCCACACTGTTGATTCTGAAGGCGCAAGGGCAGATTTATTTGACCCTGGCAACACATTATGGCTGAAATATGATTGGATAAAAGCTCTAACATAAAGGCCAGCCCTCCAAATCTATAACTGTTTTTTAACTCTTTTCTTGGATTGTACCCCCAATCTCTAAACCTTGTATTGGATATCACCCAGCTCCATTCCTGGCAATCACACCAATATGCACATTCCCTTACTCCCCATATGTTCGGTCTTAATGTTCCGCAAGATCCGTGGGTTATACGTACGTATTTATCCGCCCAAAAGCTCGGCTCATTTTTACCGCACTGTACTATTGAGCAAAAAAATGTTATGCTGTTTCTCCTTCTACAAACGTCAAGTTAATTTTGCCGGACAGTGTTATGAGCCGTTTTCCTTTAATCCTCACTTAACTCTCTAGATGCCATTGCCTTCGTTTAGTTCAAGTGTTATTGTTATCGTCAGGAAGCTCAGGAGGAACGCCACTATCTTCCCTGCCATCATTAATGTTTGCCAGTCTATGCTGTCTTTCCTCTAGGTTTTGTGCCGGTGGTCTTGCTGGGGCACAATGTGTTAGGTGGTGCCAGGTAGCCCCTGTTTTCTTTTTGACTTTCACGGCGTGTGAGGTGGCCAATGTTACCTCCCACGGTCCTGTCCACCTTGGTTGGTCCAAATTGCTACTGTTGTATAGACTCAGGTTTTCCGGATTACCGAATCTGGGGATGACCTAGAAATAACCATGCATTTGGCTACACTTAGTGTACTCATCTAGTGAATGTGTCTGTGAGTACTTAGCAACATATTTGACCTTCCTTTCTTTCAGCCATATCTATGAAATGAATGTCAACATGCTTGACTAGGCCATGCTTGAATGTGCTATATTGCTATGTAGTTCTCCATGATGTCTTGTGTATATAGAGATAACCAATGTTCTTCAATGTTCACCTTCATCTAAAATAAAAAACAAAAGATACCCAATACAAATAAATGAAATGAAATAACATCACAAAATAATTCAAGGAAACAAGAACATCTTCTTGTGGTCACCAGGGTTCCAAAAGGTAAACTCAGTCTGTCTGCCTCCTGCCAGACACCAATGTGAAGCTTGAGATCACTTCAAGGAAGGGAAAGGACGGGGAAGGGAATCTTAAAACTATTTAAAATAAATCAAATTAAAAAATCTTAGAGAAAACAATAATTTAGAATAAACAAAAATGTAAATCGTGCCTAATTGTGAATCTTAAAATAACAAAACTCAACCTTAATTATGTCATTACTTTTAACTTGGTCACAGTTCTAAAAGTTTGAACAATTCTTATTTGCTTTATTGCATTCACACATCAATGAGTAAACCTACACGTACATGCGACTTCTAGAATGCTCCCAGAAACGGACCACCTGTGCAGTGCTTCTTGAACTCAGTACTCCCTTCTCTCTGTACCCTTCCTCTTTCTCAGTACCTTATTCCTCTTTCACTCCTCATTCCCTTTTTTCCAATACAAGGTTTTTTTATTTTAAGTTTAACACCTTTTTGTTATAGCGTCTTTGTACATCATGAAAAGTGCTATATAAATTTATTTTATTATTGAAAGCAACACACCCTTTGTTCCAATACCAGGACCATTATCATTTTGTATAGCTGATATTTCTTTCTCTCTGGTTGTATTTCAGCTGTAGTACTATAACATTCAAATGAGTCCATGTACAGAATTAACAATCTTTCCCCTTTAACATTAACATATTAACCTTATTAACATGATTGATATCAGCATTTCTCTTGGAAGGGTTAGTGGTTGGAGTCAGGGTTAGGGTCAGGTTGTTGATAAATTAAACACCACTGTTAATTGTAATATAAATCAGTTATAGAAAAGACATCTTCTGGATCTTTGGATATTCTAGATATACAGTAGTCAAGTTTATTGTCACTTCACAGTTTACACAAGTATAAAGCAGTGGTGTGAAAATCTTATGTGTAATACCCGACGACAGACAGCAGTTATAAAAATAAGATAAAAATAGATAAAAAATAGAATAAAATAGAATAAAGTTAAAAAATAAAAATAAAAATGCAATTTATAAAATGCAATATATCGGCACAGAAAAAGAGCAATATGTATATATAAATCAATGTAATAAAATATACATTGTTATATGCTATACGCCCTTGTTCAGCAGCCTGATGGCCTGACTGTGGAAGCTGGCCTACAGTGTCCCGATATTTTACTCACTTCCCAGGCCAGACCACGGCTGTCACAGGGAATCCATCCGGAGCTGGGCAGTTGGAGGAGGTTCCCCTCTCACTGGAGGAGACAAAGGATGGATACTGGACCAGGACGATGCACCTTTCCACTTTTCCTTGGGTCAGTGTGTGTACAATACCGTCTACAACCGGTGTACGTTTGTTCACTGTGTAAGCAAAGTAGGCCTAAACTCTGAAACAATGATACATAATGATATAAAGCAGGCGTATTTGAAAGAAAACCTGACACCGTGAGTATTCAATTATCGTTTGACTTTGACCATGAATTTTAGCGCCCCACTATGGGCGAAGTGGTCCCAACCTTGTTGGAGACGTGCAATTTGATAACTTTAGACCAGTTAAAGGCTGAGATATGGACATGTTTGTATGTATTTGGGCACCCTGTAGCTATATTCTCCATAGAATAATGTTTGCTATTGTCAAAAATGACAGACATTGACCTTGTGACGTAATGGTTTAAGCTATCTACACCAAAATGTCGACACTTGCATAGCACCTACAAAGCCCTGGGACCTTCTGAAGCAGAGTTATAATTGATATCATAATGCTCGCTAGTATACAAATGTCATAACCCATTTTACATTTGGGCCAGTGGTTCATTAGAGGAAGAGGAAGTGTTCCCGAGATTGTCACTGTACAGAGCAATGTATAAATATACATTTGGTGAGATGTAAAAAAAGATCAAATATGGTTGTCTTGACAGTATCAGTTTAAAAGATGATGGGTCAAATCGGAATGATTGATACACATTTTATTGAACGGAGAGAAAGGATGAAACGGGAAACGCTGCCCTCTAGTGGTGATTTCTGTTTCAAACATAAAATACACATTTTACCATGCAAACCATTATTTGTGTTCATACACAATGTAAGACAGATGTTACAGATGTTAACGAGATTAAATAAAATGACGAGTGATTAAATCAAAATATTAAATCAGACTACAATAATAATCCTGCTAATCAGCCTGGTCTGGTCAAATACCTCACTTGTTTAATAATAATTCATAATTAGAGACGGTTTGTTGCGAGTGAAGTGAGTGATTCATGATTGACGTGATGTGTCACAAGCGGTGAACGGTACAACATTAATGTGAGGCTGTGAGCAGACAATCAAACAATGCATTAGAGAAAATATCGACCAGAAATGTAAAAAACAAAGTAGCTTATTAGATTTTCCGTTGGTGGAAACAAGGGAGGTGTTAGCTGGTCTGCTTAAGCGATTCCCTCAAACACACACTTGGTCTTCTTCTTCAGATAGGACTTGAAAACTAGCAAATTAAAAACAGAACTGGAAAAGAAAAAGGATGAATTAGACGTTTGTGAACTATTGTGAACTCAGAACCATCTGTCCTATGGCCGAAGGGGCGACTCTTTTACTTTTGTGGCAACATTGATAAATAAACCGTTGCTGCCACTGTCATATCATTGTCATAAACATAACACTGTCATACTCAGCTGGACTCATCACAGTTACTCAGTTATTCATGAAGCAGCAGCACTTTAAATGCTTTTAAATATTTTTGCACAATTCAACACTTGTACATATCATCCATCAGTCACTTTGCTGTTCTTTTTGTGTTCATTGTTATTGTACATAGTATTTTTATGGTATTTTTTTGGAGATTCATACTGCTGGAGGGAATGGGGAGTAAGCATCCCATTGTACTTAATATATACGTATATGGCCAATAAATATCTTGCATCTTGTATGTTAATAGGGTTTCATGCTGATCAATATTTTGTCTGTAAAACACATAGTGTAGATGTTCACTGTAGTTGTGTATGATCATAATTTGATATCATTGTCATTACACACTAGATACATAATCCTGCATCAAGTGTCGTTTGAGGTCCTTATTCCACAACCAACAATGATTAGATATCAGTTACTTAACAAATTAATCAGCTCTTTCTATGGTGCTTCGATCACTTTTAGATGAGCTATATAAATATATACTGCATGTTTTATAAATATATAACGTATATTACATATATAACATGTACAACACATGTAAGCACAGTCCTTGTGGCTGCAGCAGAGTACAGCTGTCTCTCTCTCACTACAGCTGGCTGCTTTAGCTGCCTGCACGTCCATGTTCACTACTGTGAGTCTTCATTCTCCATACTGTCCGGTAACCTTATAATTCCGCTATAAGGCCGGTTGTTGCGTGCTTATTAAGAACGAAAGCACACAGTGAAATTATTGTAGCCGACTGTAAATGAAGCCGACTGTAAATGAAAATAAATCTCTTCAAGGTACACCTACGCTCCTACACCTACTCTCAGACGTAGGAGCCTTGGTCCTATTGAGAGTAGGTGTAGGTTCTACTCTGAGAGTAGATGTAGGAGCCTTGTTCTACTGAGAGTGGGTGTAGGTCCTACTCTGAGAGTAGATGTAGGGGCATTGGTCCTATTCTGAGAGTAGATGTAGGGGCCTTGGTCCTACTCTGAGAGTAGATGTAGGAGCCTTGGTCCTACTCTGAGAGTAGATGTAGGGGCCTTGGTCCTATTCTGAGAGTAGATGTAGGGGCCTTGGTCCTACCTATACTTTTTGCGCGAACATAGGACCATTCAGGGTCATTGTGAGAGAGGGGCCCAGAAGAGATGTTGTTTTTCATGTTTAATAACAGCTGACTCAAATGTCTTGAACATTTACATACCAACATGGGGGTCTGCTGTACAGACTGACCACTGGTAGCCTTTGACCTCTCCACCTTAATATTCTCAGATTTTTTAAACAAAACAGTTTTTTCCATAGACCAGTCACTCTTCACAGAGACATATCTGAAAGGATTTGTGGATGTCGTTAAACTTGATCATTTATTCCATAAATCCTCACCTTTTAGAAGGTCCACCAAATTCAGGAGGAAAATCCATAGACCAGGACCTCTTCATGGACAGACAGCTGGGTCCAGGGGAGTCTGCTCTCTCCTTTTTGTATCTTCAAAAACAAAATCACTCACTGTAGTAATATATATTTACAAGCCTACTGTAACAACCCTGAGCATTTTCTAATTGTGTGCGTGCTATAAGTTGGACAGTGAGTGACTATTACATAGTTTTCAATGAAAAACACAATGTATTTATGTGTACACTTAATCTTTTTAAAGGGATCATGGAAAATGAAAGCCTAACAGTTTAATAAAAATAAATGTATATTAATAAAAATGATATATTTTGATATTTCACTTTTCAGACTTTAACTTTATGGTTGCCAGTGTGCTTCAGTTGTGGGCGGCAGTGCACTCATGTGTGAAAGACCCAGTGACGTGTGGTCAGGGGAGGCAGTGCATGATGGCAGGGGAGGCACTGCCTCCCCTGCCATCATGAAATGTAAAAAAACCAAATAATGATTCAAAACAAATAAATAAATTTGTCCACTGATCTGTGATAGAAATGTCCTTTTTGTATGATTCCAATCATTTTATAGTCAATATCGCTGAATTTGTGGATTTTCCTGTTGAAATCCGGGGGAAAGACGCGAAGGGAGGCAGCGACGAACTGAGCCTCCTCTCGGATTGATCAATCCCTCACAAACTGGGTTGAGCGCATCCAATTGATCTCTCTGTATGTCACCAATGGAAAGGCAGAACACACTTTTATTATATGTCCTCACATTTCATAGTCTAAGTCATGTATTTCACGTATGTGTATAACATCTTCTGAACGTCTTGCTGATCTGACATTACAACGCAGTGAAAAAGCAGGAAGGGAGGCAGCCAGTACCTTTGCCTCCCTGAAGGGGGCATGTGAGCACACAGGCTTGTTCTGCTATTGCTCTTCTCCACGTGTTACAGACAGATGGTATTGTGGGTAATATGCTAGCTAAGAAAGTCAAGTAGAGAAAGTCAAGTGCACCGCATCAGTCCGTTTATTTTTTACTGGAAAAATGGAAGATTATATATATATATGGTAGGGTGGTCTACAGAAGGTCCAGTTATGATAGACACGGTTCACCACCGATATATATATATTATAATATATATTATAATATATATTATAATATATATATTATAATATATATTATAATATAATATATATATATTATAAATATATATATATTATAAATATAAATATATATATATATACATAATATATATATATACTTGACTTCCCCCCCCCCCCCGGTTGTTCTAGTCAGACGAATATCATGGAGGCAGTCACTTTATGTGTTAGCTCATTTATATAAGGGTTAGGGTTAGGGTTAGATCAGATTGTCGCAGCCAATTTCCAAGTGTACCATAGTTGTAAGGCAGTGTCCATGTAGTGAAGTAACAGCACAACACAGACCACCACACACAGGCTATCGATGAAAGGGACGGTCTAACACGATACGTGAAAAGACTTAACAGAACTTAAAGTTCCAAAATGTCTCTGGCATATGTCTTGTCATTAGCCCTTTCACCTGTCAAAATATCAAAACCTAAATCCTACTATTACAGAAGTTATGTTACATTAAGTGTTCCTGCTGCGTTAAGACTTTTCCTTACTGGCTCAATAGAGAGGAAAACACTTAATGTCACATAACGTTCATAATGGTAGGATTTAAGTTGACATATTTTGACAGGTGAGTGCTAATGACAAGACATATGCCAGAGAAATTTGGTGATTACTGATCGCGGTTTTGTAACTCTTAGTTACGTTAAGTCTTTTCACGTTAAGCGATGCAAAGAAAGATCAAGTCAAAACTCTCAATTTAAATGCACAACAATGCTAAACAAACTCAAGACAGCCATTAACTAATCATTCAACAAGTGTATGGAAACAAAATGCAACAACCAGCTCAACAAGACGTAACACTGCACCAAAACCAGCAAAGACAAATGAGTCTCACTCACCAATGATGTTCACTTAAAGACCAAATCCATTCTCCTGTCCTTCTGGATGGATCGATAACCCGGTCATAAAGCTGATCACTGCTTTTCAGATCGAAAATAAGTTGCCTTTCAACAGCTATGGAAGCTAATGCAGTGATTCGGGATTGTCCTGTTCTGTTCCTCCATATGTTTTTATAATATTAAAATGTCCTTTCTACAGATGCAGTGGTGATGGGGATCGTTAAAATTTTTTATAATGTCCATCTTTACACTGAATGGTCGTCTTGAAAAGGGTACTAACAACAATTCCACAACAACATCATCTTCACCTGTTGCCATTTTGACGTAAAAACCTACGTAAAGCACACTGTGGATTTGTCGGGAAATCTGAAAGAATACGCCCATTGGCTACAAATCACTATATGATTGGTTGATCAAATTGTCAATCCAAACATACGCTCTCATTCAGTCTAAGGGCCAAAGCAATCGGGAATACTTTGGTTGAAGGATATTCTTCCCAGCAACCTGTTTTTCCAACACGAAACCACTCAAATGCGTAGTGCATGGACCGAGAAAGACAAACAAATCAACGTTACACTGAAATATAACATAACAACACAGATACGATTCTGATTTATTCATTTTATTTAAATTGAAGGCCATGACGCTTCACCACTGAGAGTTAGTATCTATGAAACTAAGGACTAAATAAATAAATAAATAAATAAATAAATAAATAAATAAATAAATAAATAAATAAATAAATAAATAAATAAATATATTTATATATATAAAATAATATATAATCTTCCATTTTTCCAGTCAGGGAAAAAAATAAAAATAAACGGACTGATGCGGTGCACTTGACTTTCTCTACTTGACTTTCTTAGCTAGCATTTTACCCACAATGCCATCTGTCGGTAACACGCCCCCTTCAGTGAGGCAGAGGCACTGGCTGCCTCCCTTCCTGCTTTTTCACTGCGGCGTTATGTCAGACCAGCAAGGCTCATTTGTTATACACATTCGTGAAATACATGACCTAGACTATGGAATGTGAGGACATATAATAAAAGTGTGTACAAACATTCCATTGGTGACATACAGAGAGATCAATGCGCTCAGCCCAGTTTGTGAGGGATTGATCAATCCGAGAGGAGGCTCAGCTCGTCGCTGCCTCCCTCTTTTCCCCCGGATTTGAACAGGAAAATACACAAATTCAGCAATATTGACTATACAAATGATTGGAATGATTGGAATCATACAAAAATTACATTTTTATCACAGATCAGTGGACAAATATTTATTTATTTGTTTTTAATCATTATTTGTTTTTTTTACATTTCATGGGGAGGAGTCAATGTGCAAGCAGCCAGTTGAATGGTGAATTTATGCTACTCTGTTGATTCATATTTTTAATCTGACTAAGAAAGAGTCATTGCCTCCCCAACCACGAACCTCACCGCACGTCTGACCAATATCCTACACGGTCAGGAATGCTCCGCGAGTCATAATCTGAAAGCCACATTCGTCGGGTGTGGGGGGGGGGGCGGGAACATTTCATCGCTCTCCATTGACTTGGTATTGTGAGAAGAATTTTTACATTTTCGTTTTCTAATAAAAAACGGAAACATGCCTAGAAGCTGTTGAGTGACATGATGCTCTACCAACAAGGTAAATAATTCATTGTTTCAGTTCGGCAGTTTGTAATAATGTAGTTCTGGGTTCTTTATCTTGTTGGTTGAGTATCCTGTCACAAAGCCCCCCCCCCACTGTGGACGTGGCCTAAATGCGCGCTCTCTCTCTCTCTCTCTCTCTCTCTCTCTCTCTCTCTCTCTCTCTCTCTCTCTCTCTCTCTCTCTCTCTCTCTCTCTCTCTCTCTCTCTCTCTCTCTCTCTCTATATATATATATTTGGGACTGTGTACTGATGTCAAAAAATAAACTACGGCTCAAAGTGTTCTTCTTGGACTGTACCACACGACAAACCGCTATGACCTCAGGAGACCCCCCCCTGCTTGTCATCAATTACATTTATACTTCAGGTGCAGTTCTTCAGACATATTGAAAATATTGACATTAAGCAAACATTAAGTTAGAAATGACGTGATATTTAATTGTGATAAACCTATAGACTACAGGATCAACAAAAACGATAGGACCGAAACAACATAACACATATGGCTTCAACATTTCCCAAATGTATTGTTTCCATGTGTCGGTTGTTGTTTCATATGCAGGATGTTATTTTTTTAATCAGTCACGACTATATAATCACATGTGACCCCAACAAAGACTCTGAATGAGGTTCCAGAGGACCCTCTTCTTACCTCTTAACTTTGCTCTGGCTGCCATGTTCCCCGGTGGTTTTAGAGGAACGACCCCACTTCTCTCTCTCCTCTTCCATAGTAGACTGGAGACCAGACACAGAACACAGAAACCCTGAGAGTTATACTGGTGGTTTTAGAGCAGGATATCTCAGTACTATCATAGCCGCCGATATTGCCGAGCACCCACATGCGCCAGTCGTGGCCAAATTGACATTGATTTGATGTCAAACTTCAATTTTGGTTTTTTTATTGTAGCTTTTTCAGCCCCACCCTTTATTTTTGTTTACTGTTCTCCATCTTGTCTTTCTCAACTTCGCCAGCTAACTTACTGATCAATCATCAAACGAAGCAAGGGAGCTTGTCTGATGAGTGGACCTCTGACGCGGGCCTCGCCCTCTTTCCAACGGGAAGAGACGACTCATCTCTCCCGTTTACATGGAATGTTTTCCCGATCACTAAATAAAGCCGCATCCGCCACTGGCGGGTGCGTGTGTGTGTGTGTGTGTGTGTGTGTGTGTGTGTGTGTGTGTGTGTGTGTGTGTGTGTGTGTGTGTGTGTGTGTGTGTGTGTGTGTGTGTGTGTGTGTGTGTGTGTGTGTGTGTGTGTGTGTGTGTGTGTGTGTGTGTGTGTGTGTGTGTGTGTGTGTGTGTGTCAGTGGCGTAGCGGAGGCCCCCGCAACCCCCGGAGCTTAGGAGGCCCCCACCCCCAGAGGATAGCCTACATAGCCTCTTAGATTTCGTAACGGGAACAGGGCGCAGAGGGCGCCCCCCCCCCTTCCTGCTATGTTGCTAGGCACCAGGGCTGGACTGGTCATCTTGCCCGGCCGAAAGCTACCATCGGACTTCACGATCGCGACAACCCCCCCCCCCCCCCGTTGGACTTCACGATCGCGTACAGCGAAAGGAAGTTAAACCACACCCTCCGTGTGTTCTTAATGTGCCATCACAATTCATACTCATTCAATACAAATAAAGTATATACAGTCCGCAACAATTTGTATTTTATATATATATACCAGCAGTAAAGAAATATCCACATAAAGAAAATATAAATAGGTGCTTAGGAGTACTATTATATATTTATGTACATGTAATACTAGGACTATATGTGTCGAGTTAGCAATAGTATGAATACCAGACAACAAAGTGTACAAAGGAGATCCGTAATATAGCAGGTCTACCTGTGTCCTGTGTGTCCGTGTTCCGAAAGGAAAGTCATGTCATAGAACCCTTGGTTCTCCTCCTATTCTGGGCGGCTATTCCGAACAGCTTCCCACTCTTACATTAGATTAGAATGTGATGTCATTGCACAGCACAGCACAGCGAAAAGAAGGGGGGGGGGCTTCGAAATGACAGAGCGGCAATTAAACATCATCAGCTACTGTATATTTGACATTTTTATTTAAACAAAAAGCCCTAACAAAACAGCAGGGCTCTATTTCAGTATAAAAGACAGCAACAGCTGACATAAAATCTTAAAAAATTCAAATAATCATAAATAAATAATGAAAATAAATATATTGCAATGCTAAAAACAGCAGCAAATAACAGTCTCTATCGTAAAAAAAACATAATCAAAATAAATGTATTGTAATGTGCAAAACAGCAGTATAAAACAGTCTCTAATGAACTTACCACCGTCAACTATCAAACTGTAACCTTTTCTTCTTCTTTTCAGGGCAGATTGGCCTTGAGGAAGACCAAGTGCCTCAGCTTAGAGGGTTGATCCGGTTTCTTCTCTCTGTTATTATCTGCCCTGTTTTAGAAAAGGTTCTTTCTGAGGGGACTGATGTTGCTATAATGCACAGTCGCCGTGCCATGACCTTCACAAGTCGTGGGTACACTGAAGGCTTGGACTCCCACCAGCTCAGCGGGTCTGCGGTTCTTGGGATAAGAGGCTCCTCCAGATAGGACCTTACTTCCAGCATAGCATCTGCTGAGGGATTCCTTCTTGCCATTCCTATTCCGTCTTGTGTTGCTCTTGCATCAAAGAGCCTCCCAACAGCAGACATTTGTGGCTCCACTTCTGGTGCCCTTGCCCCCTCTTCTCCCTCTTGGCCTCCTGGTGGTTGAGCTGGCTGGCTACTGAGGTCGCATCGAGCTGCTGCTGTTACTCTCTGAAGAGCCTCATCAACAGAGAGGACAGTGTTGTATTCCATTCTGTGGAACTTTCTGTCCATCGACGTTGAGAGAGCAGTCACCAACTCTGTCACTTTCCTCTTGGTCACTTGTGTCTGGTTGTAGGCTGTGATTTTCTGCAGACCCCTGCAGAGGAGTAGCATTTTGGAGGATGTCACATAGCTGAAAAAAGAACAGTAACTCAGAAAATTATTATTATTATTATTATTATTCTTGTTTAATATTACTGACATTCACATCTAAAATGTTCCTTAATATGTTATTATATAATAATAAATAATATATTAACAACTGTCAAATGTACCTCTCTGAGCTGATTTCCACAGTGACCTGCTCAAAGGGTTCCAAAACAGTGCAGGTCTCCTGTAGTGCCTCCCATTCCTCTTGATCCAGAGCATCAATATGTGCATTGATAAGGGCCAGGGTAGAGATGATTGCATCCTTTGACTCCAGAACCCGTTTCAGCATGTGCAATGTAGAATTCCACCTTGTGACACAGTGTAGCTTGAGCCTCAGCTCAGGCATATCCATTTGGCGCTGAGTAGACTTCAACTTCTTTGTTGCTCTTGTGCACTTATGGAAGAATTGTACCATCCCCTTCACTTTGTCAAGAGTGGTCTTCATGACCTTCAGGGCATCTCTTACCATCAGGCTGATGGTATGCACGAGACATGGGTGGTGGGTCTATTTCAAGAGTTGAATGGCTTTGGTTATGTTAGCGGCATTGTGACTAACACAGCAAGCCACTTTATTATTTATATATGTCCCTTCACTCTTGGCAGTTCCTCTGCCAAGTTTTCTGAAGTGTGTCTGTCGCTAAACTCAAAACAGTCCAGAAGACAGGCCACCGTTTTATAATTTTCTATAAAGTGACATGTAACAGACATGAAAGAGGTGGTGGTTCTTGATGTCCAGCAATCAGTGGTAAGGCAAACTGCAGTAGCTTCCTTAACCCTGGCCTGCAGTGAAGCACATTCTCTATCATACAGTCTGCTTTATCATACAGTGCTACATTGGATTGAGAGCCTGTGTGAAGCTTCGGAAATCCCTTGTCCTCTTGTCCACTTGCAATCATTTTGGCCAATTCTTCCTCCACTATGTTCTGTCTAGCTGGGGTCATTGCCTAAGCCTTTGGCTTATTGAGGTCTGTGTAGCTGTTGGCACAGTTCTCAAGTGCCTGTGGAGGTGGTTTGTGGACCCTGCTCTATATGAGAGCTTCATGTTGCAAATTCTGCATTCTGCCTTTGTGTTTGCACAATTGTTAAAATGCAGCAAAATGCTGCTTCTTTTCCTACTTTCACTCATGTTATTAGCACTACACAATCTGACACTTCCCCGTGTGTTCTCCCCTCCCTCTGTTAGCAACCAGCACTGAGCACACGCCGCCCCTCCTCCTTATCTGCACAGCATGCGCGTGACAGTGCATGTAAAAAAATTAATAAATAAATAACTGCTCGTTCGCGGGTGCGAGCCGCTCCTGTCGTTCAAAAAAGAGCCGGCTCTTTCAGCCGGCTCGTTCGCGACCGACACATCACTAGTGCTCTCCCACTGCAACCCAGAATTTGGGCACACGCCACAACCCAAAAAATGGGCACACGGTACAACCCAAAAGGGCACACCACTGCAACCCAGACTGGGCACGCCGGTGACACTCCCACTAGTCAAGTCAAGTCAAGTCAAGTTTATTGTCACTTCACAGTTTACAGTTTAGTATAAAGCAGTGATGTGAAATTCTTGTGTGCAATACCCGACGACAGACAGCAGTTATAGAATAAGATAAAATAAAAATAGATAAAAATAGAATAAAAAATAGAATAAAAAATAGAATAAGGAATATAAAATAAAAATAAAAAATGCAATTTATAAAATGCAAAAATCAGCACAGAAAAGAGCAATATATATATATAAATCAATGTAATAAAATATACATTGTTATATGTTATACGCCCTTGTTCAGCAGCCTGATGGCCTGACTGTGGAAGCTATCTCTAAGCCTATTTGTACGACACTTGATACTGCGGTATCGCCTGCCTGACGGTAATAGTGAGTAAAGTTCGTGGCTGGGGTGGGCAATGTCTTTTATAATTCTTTTGGCCTTGGCCACGCACCGCTGGTTGTAAATGTCCAGGAGGGAGGGGAGCTCACCTCCAACGATATACTGGGCCGTCCGCACCACCCTTTGAAGCGCTCTGCGCTCGAGTGCCGTGCAGTTCCCGTACCAGGCGGTGATACACCCTGTCAGAACACTCTCGATGGTGCCGTTGTAGAATGTTCTCAGGATGCGGGGGCCCATGCTGAATTTCTTCAGACGCCTGAGAAAATACAGGCGTTGTTGGGCCTTTTTCACCACGTGTGTGGTGTGCGTGGACCATGTGAGGTCCTCGGAGATGTGCACGCCGAGGAACTTGAAGCTGCTGACCCTCTCTACTGCAACGCCGTCGATGGAGATAGGGCTGTGCTCTCCCCTCTGCCTCCTGAAGTCCACGATCAGCTCCTTGGTCTTCTTGACGTTGAGGGCGAGGCTGTTCTCCTGGCACCACTGCTCCAGCGATCCGACCTCCTCCCTGTAGGCTGTCTCGTCGTCGCCGGCGATCAGGCCCATCACTGTCGTGTCGTCAGCAAACTTGACGATGACGTTGGAGCTGTGCATAGCCATGCAGTCGTGGGTGTAGAGGGAGTAGAGGAGAGGGCTCAGCACGCATCCCTGGGGGGCTCCCGTGTTGAGGGTCAGTGGCTCTGATGTGGTGCTGCCCATCCTCACCACCTGGCGGCGGTCCGACAGGAGGTTCAGTATCCAGCTGCACATGGATGGGGGTACGCCTAGACCTCTCAGCTTGGTGTCGAGCTTGGCAGGAACTATTGTGTTGAATGCTGAGCTGTAGTCCACAAACAGCATTCGCACATAACAGTTCTTCCCCTCCAAGTGGGAAAGGGCAGTGTGGAGGGCCATGGCAATTGCGTCGTCCGTGGATCTATTTTGACGATATGCAAATTGCCATGGGTCCAGCGTGGTAGGTAACACGGAGCAAATAAAGTCCTTGACCAACCTCTCGAAGCATTTGCTAACGATCGAGGTGAGGGCCACAGGTCTGTAGTCATTCAGGCATGTTACCTTGGTTTGTTTAGGGACAGGCACGATGGTGGATATCTTGAAGACCGCGGGGACAACAGCCTGGGACAGGGAGAGGTTGAAGATGTCTGCAAAGACTCCTGCCAACTGGTCTGCGCATGCTCTGAGGACGCGGCCCGGGATGTCGTCGGGGCCTGCCGCCTTACGGATGTTCAGCCGCTTAAAGGTGCGGCGCACATCCGCCTCCGAGATGCGCAGCTGGCTGGTCTCCCCAGTCGGTGCTGGCTTCGGCGGGCTGCCGTTTACGTCGAACCGAGCAAAAAATGTATTTAGCTCTCCTGGGAGGGAGGTAGAGGAGTTCTCTACACAACTGGTTCTCCCTCTGAAGTTCGTTATATTCTGCAGCCCCTGCCACATACCCCTCGCATCGTGTTTCTTGAATTTATCTTCCACTCTGTCCTTATACTCCCGCTTGGCAGTGACGATGGTCTTACGGAGGTCGTAACGGGCTCTCGTATATTCCTCCGTATTCCCGGAACCAAAGGCGGCGTTACGCGCATGTAGGGCAGCGCGAACATCGCCGTTAATCCACGGTTTCTGGTTGGGATATATCCGAACCGACTTGGTCGGAACAACGTCATCTATGCACTTCTTGATGAACCCGGTGACCGACGACGCGTACTCGTTGATGTTATTGTCCGAGGCAACGCGGAACATGTGCCAGTCAGCGTGATCAAAACAATCCTGCAGCGTAGAATCTGATTGGTCCGACCAGCATTGGACCTCCCTCACAGCGATCGGTTGCTGCTTCAGTCTCTGCCTATAGGCGGGGAGCAGCTGGATAGAGCGGTGATCTGATTTGCCGAACGGTGGGCGGAGGAGGGCCTTGTAGCCATCACGGAAGGGAGTGTAGCAGTGGTCGAGGATCCGCTCGCCCCGTGTGTTGCTCTTTATGTGTTGGTAGAACTTCGGGAGAACCTTCTTCAGGTTCGCCTTGTTGAAGTCCCCCGCTACGATGAGAGCAGCCTCGGGGTGGGCCGACTCCTGTTCGCTGATAGCCCCGTACAGTTCCTTCAGCGCTGTGTCCGTGTTGGCTTGTGGGGGAATGTAAACAGCGGTCACGGTTACCGCTGTAAACTCCCGAGGTAGCCAGTATGGACGGCACATAAGCATCAGGTACTCCAGGTCCGGGGAACAGAAAGACTTGAGGGGATGTACATGACTTTGGTTGCACCAAGATCTGTTTATCATGAGACATACCCCCCCTCCGCGATCTTTACCGGAGAGAGCCTTTGTTCTGTCCGCCCGGTGTACGGAAAATCCCGTCGGCTCGATAGCTGCGTCGGTAACCCCCTCCGACATCCATGTCTCCGTAAGGCAGATAATGCAATTGTCCCTAGTTTCCCGGTGGAATTGAATACGAGCCTGTAGTTCGCTTAACTTATTGTCCAGAGACTGTACATTAGCCAGTAGAATGGTGGGTAGTGGGGGGCGATCGGATCGACATCTCAGCCTGACTAGCACGCCGGCTCGCTTCCCTCGCTTCCTCCGGCAACGCTTGCGCGTAATCGTGCCCAAAATGGACGGAGATAATCCAGCTGTGACTTCGGGCGGGACGTCCGAGTCGAAAGAGTGAAAAAACTCCGGTAGGCGGCGAGCGACTGTCGATCTGATCTCCCAAAGTGTGCAAAAGTTATAAGTGAACTTGCTGCTAACATCCTGAACTAAAAAAGTTGCAATAAAAAGAATAAATAACAAAAAACTGCGTCGTCGTGCGGGAGCTCGCGACACGGCAGCCATCTCGTACGGCGCCATAGGGAGGGAGGGGCTAGGACTAGGACCTAGGACCCCCCCCTTGGCGCTGCCCTACACTGCCACCCAGACCCGGCGGCAGACATCCATCTCTGGGCGGGCATTTGATTTACCAGGGCGGGCCCACCCCCCGACCCCCAGGCCCCACTCCATTTTAACGTAACATATGTGCATATAGTTGCCGAAAGATTTAGGCGTTATTTTTGTGCACGCAAAGAAACATATTGAGCATAGGAAATGTTTCAGCTGCTGCTGCACACGCTCTCTCTCCCACAAATGTGCCACATAACCAACCATTTGTAACGCTGTGCCAACATAAGGTGGACAGGTGTTGAGCAAGGGAGAGAGGGGGAGAGAGCGTGGCCAACTTTGCGTATTTCAGCAATGAGTGTCTGTGTGAGGGTTTTTGCATCACCTGCAACTGCTGTGGCGATTGTCAAGAGCCTTTCTTTTATGACATAGTTCTCATCAACAAAACGCAGTACAATTGAAATGTTTTCCCAGCCTGTTGGGTCTGGGGTTCATCCATTGTGACAGAGTGTTAAAGGAGTCGCCTATTTCCTCAACTATATGCTCCGTTACAACTTTGCTCATCAGGTCAATTATGTCGTTTTGTATATCATGGCTTATGTAGGTAGCATTTTTGGGAATGGTGGGGGCAATTTTCGCAAGTTCTGGGTCCTTTTGGAGGGTATACTCAAACAATGACAAAAATAACCCACTGCCAGATAATATCGGTTACGAGCCAGCTGATCTTTGTTGACAAGAGTTGTGATTTCCTGACCAGTCTCGATGCGCATTTGTTTTTCTCTCCACAATTTCTCACACACAAAATGTTCCTTGGAAGAGCTGTGTTTGTTAAGACCCGTGCCCTTTTGTAAGGCATGCTTCCAGTCTTTGAAGCCTTTTACGGTGAACGATGCGTCATGATGATGAGCCTTAAACTTTCTGCACAGTACGCAGCATCTCCTATGCTGTATTCAAGCCAGGGTCGGTTTTGGTACCATGAGCTGGCAAAACTACGTTTTTTCCCGGAGAACAGCCGAGATGGAAAACTATCCAGGACTACCTGTTTTGGTGTATCCACGCCAAGGTCCTCTGGGACTAGAAAAGAAAAATCTCCAAGATCACGAGTGTTTAGAATGGGAGCTGGGCCTGGGCTGCTAAAGGATGAACTGCTGCTGCCCGGCTCCCAAGAGTTGCCACAATCCTTGTGTGAGCTCTTATTGTTGGTGAACCACTTCCTAATATCCATTGTTGCCGATACATATAAACTGACAGGTTGCTGTGACGCGTCTCACTTTAAAAAAAACACACACACGACTCAACCCCGCGAAAATCCAGTATCGCGAGATTCATTCAGAATTTCATAGCTAAATTAAAAAATGATATTATACTAATGTTTCAACATAGTTTAATACAAAAATGAATGGTATGATAAATCCCTACAAATAAAAACAATAAACATAATAATAAAAAATTAAAAAATATATTTTTATATAATTATTTTTTTGAATCCCTGATTTCTCATGGGCGGGCCCAAATCCTTTAAAAGGACCATCGAGCTACTGGGGTAGATGGGGTATTGGGGGAAGGAGGGACATGCGGGACAAAAAATAAAGTGGAGTGGGGATGGGTTCTCACAACAATCCGGCGCCTCAGGAGGGGGAAGCGTGGGTCCATCCAAGCTGTGTACAGTAAGGGTGGGACATTGCTGACCTCAACTGAGGAGGTGATCGGGCGGTGGAAAGAACACTTTGTGGAACTTCTTAACCCAACTACACCCTCAATGGTAGAGACAGAGCTGGAGGATGAAGGACGGCAAACATCAATCTCCCTGGAGGAAGTCACTGCGGTAGTCAAACAACTCCGCAGTGGCAAAGCCCCAGGGGTTGATGAGATCCGTCCAGAAATGCTAAAGGCTCTGGGTGTTGAGGGGCTGTCATGGATGACACGTATTTTCAACATTGCGTGGAAGTCTGGGACAGTGCCTGAGGAGTGGCAAACGGGGGTGGTGGTACCCCTGTTCAAAAAGGGTGACCAGAGGGTGTGTGCCAATTACAGGGGTATCACATTACTCAGCCTCCCTGGGAAAGTCTACTCCAAGGTGCTGGAAAGGAGGGTTCGGCCGATAGTCGAACCTCAGATTGAAGAGGAACAATGCGGATTCCGCCCTGGTCGTGGAACAACGGACCAGCTTTTCACTCTTGCAAGGATCCTGGAGGGGGCTTGGCTTGGGAGTATGCCCATCCGGTCTACATGTGTTTTGTAGATTTGGAGAAGGCATATGATCGGGTCCCTCGGGAAATACTGTGGGGGGTGCTGCGGGAGTATGGGGTGCGGGGGTCATTGTTGAGGGCCATCCAATCTCTCTACTCCCAAAGCAAGAGCTGTGTCCGGATTCTCGGTACAAAGTCAGGCCTGTTCTCAGTGGGTGTTGGCCTCCGCCAGGGCTACGCTTTGTCACCCATCCTGTTTGTGATTTTCATGGACAGGATTTCAAGGCGTAGTCATGGAGGGGAGGGGTTTCAGTATGGTGGGCTCAGGATTGAATCACTGCTGTTTGCAGATGATGTGGTCCTGTTTGCGTCATCAGTATGTGACCTTCAGCACTCACTGGATCGGTTTGCAGCAGAATGTGAAGCGGCTGGGATGAGGATCAGCACCTCCAAATCTGAGGCCATGGTTCTTAGCAGGAAACCGGTGGATTGTCTACTCCAAGTAGGGAGGGAGTCCTTATCCCAAGTGAAGGAGTTCAAGTATCTCGGGGTCTTGTTCTCGAGTGAGGGGAGGATGGAGCGTGAGATTGACAGGAGAATAGGTGCAGCGGGAGCGGTATTGGGTGCACTTTGGCGCACCGTTGTAACCAAAAGAGAGCTGAGCCAGAAGGCAAAGCTCTCGATCTACCGATCAGTCTTCGTTCCTACCCTCACCTATGGCCATGAGCAATGGGTAATGACCGAAAGGACGAGATCGCGAATACAAGCGGCCGAAATGAGTTTCCTCAGGAGGGTGGCTGGTATCTCCCTGAGGGATAGGGTGAGAAGCTCAGTCACTCGTGAGAGACTCGGAGTAGAGCCGCTGCTCCTTCGCGTAGAAAGGAGCCAGTTGAGGTGGTTCGGGCATCTAGTAAGGATGCTTCCTGGTCGCCTCCCGAGGGAGGTTTTCCAGGCACATCCAACTGGGAGGAGACCACGGGGCAGACCGAGGTACAGGTGGGGTGATTACATCTCCACACTGGCCTGGGAACGCCTCGGGATCCCCCAGTCAGAGCTAGTCGATGTTGCCAGGGAGAGGGAAGTTTGGAGTCCCCTGCTGGAGCTGCTGCCTCCGCGACCCGATTTCGGATAAGCGGGAGAAGATGGATGGATGGATGGATGGGGATGGGTTCTCGCTCCCTGCACTGCCGAGAACTCAGTCCCCACAAAAATAAAAAATAAAAAGTCTCTTATCTGGGCGGGACGTGGTTGGTGGCTGACGAACTACTATCTATGTCTGTACGGTCTATGATGAAGTATGGTATCATTAGATACTGGGCCTAAACAAGTCAGCCTTCATGTATATCCACTGACTAGCTTTGGACAACAAAGTAGATCCTTTAACAACAATGGTTTAAGTCCTTCAAATGGTTGTATTACTCTACATGAAAAGATGCTACATTGTGTTATGCTTGTAGACTGTAATATCAGTTCCACCCTGAAAGAAGTACATGTAGAATAGAGATAAATGTATATGTTTATGTTTATATAATTATAATATATTAGATATTATTATAATAAGTGTATTAGAATAACTTAATTCAGAACAGTGGAGGACAAACAGGATGGTGGTGACATAAGAAAAGCCAAGGAGTGGTAAAAGGAACAGGGAGTAAGCATACCATTGTACTAGAAATCTTGAATCCTGGCCCGCACTTGAGGTCCTAGTGGATAACAGGTACATTTAAATAATGCAACACTTTAAATAACTGTTATGTGGACCCATTTAGCACCACATGTATCACAAATACAGTGAATGTGCTCATATTTAAGTATATATTCTATATTCTAGTATAAATATATACAAATACTGGGGTGGTCTAACCTGATGTGATTTCTGAATTGATATCATAAGTATAGTATAGTATACAAATGTCATAACCCATTTTAATTTGGGCCAGTGGTTCATTAGAGGAAGAGGAAGTGTTCCCGAGAACACTTCAGTTTAAAAGATGATGGGTAAAATCGGAATGATTGATACACATTTTTATTGAACGGAGAGAAAGGATGAAACGGGAAACGCTGCCCTCTAGTGGCGATTTCTGTTTCAAACATAAAATACACATTTTACCATGCAAACCATTATTTGTGTTCAACATTCATACACAATGTAAGACAGATGTTACAGATGTTAACGAGATTAAATAAAATGATGAGTGATTAAATCAAAATATTAAATCAGACTACAATAATAATCCTGCTAATCAGCCTGGTCTGGTCAAATACCTCACTTGTTTAATAATAATTAATAATTAGAGACGGTTTGTTGCGAGTGAAGTGAGTGATTCATGATTGACGTGATGTGTCACAAGCGGTGAACGCTACAACATTAATGTGAGGCTGTGAGCAGACAATCAATTTTTAGAGAAAATATCTACCAGAAATCTAAAAAACAAAGTAGCTTATTATATTTTCCGTTGGTTGAAACGAGGGAGGTGTTAGCTGGTCTGCTTAAGCGATTCCCTCAAACACACACTTGGTCTTCTTCTTCAGATAGGATTTGAAAACCAGCCAATTGAAAACCAAACTGGAAAAGAAAAAGGATGAATTAGAAGTTTGTGAACTATTGTGAACTCAGAACCATCTGTCCTATGGCCGAAGTTCAAGGGTCGACTCTTTTACTTTTGTGGCAACATTGATAAATAAACCGTTGCTGCCACTATAATATCATTGTCATAAACATAACACTGTCATACTCAGCTAGACTCATCACAGTTACTCAGTTATTCATGAAGCAGCAGCACTTTAAATGCTTTTAAATATTTATTTAACACTTGTACATATCATCCATCCGTCACTTTGCTGTTATTTTTGTGTTCATTGTTATGGTACATAGTATTTTTATGGTATTGTTTTGGAGATTCATACTGCTGGAGGGAATGGGGAGTAAGCATCCCATTGTACTTGTTGCAAATGGCCAATAAATATCCTGTATGTTAATAGGGTTTCATGCTGATCAAAATGTTGTCTGTAAAACACATAGTGTAGATGTTCATGTAGTTGTGCATGATCATAATTTGATATCATTGTCATTACACACTAGATACATAATCCTGCATCAAGTGTCGTTTGAGGTCCTTATTCCACTACCAACAATGATTAGATATCAGTTACTTAACAAATTAATCAGCTCTTTCTATGGTGCTTTGATCAATTTTAGATGAGCTATATAAATATATACTGTCTGTTATTTAAATGTATAACATGTTTAACATGTACAACATGTTATATAAATATATAACATGTATATCAAATATATAACATGTACAACACATGTAAGCACAGTCCTTGTGGCTGCAGCAGAGTACAGCTGTCTCTCTCTCACTACAGCTGGCTGCTTTAGCTGCCTGCACGTCCATGTTCACTACTGTGAGTCTTCATTCTCCATACTGTCCGGTAACCTTATAATTCTGCTATAAGGCCGGTTGTTGCGTGCTTATTAAGAACGAAGACACATAGTGAAATTATTGTAGCAGACTGTAAATGAAGCTGACTGTAAATGAAAATAAATCTCTTCAAGGTACACCTACGCTCCTACACCTACTAGATGTAGTAGCCTTGGTCCTACTGAGAGTATGTGTAGGTCCTACTCTGAGAGTAGATGTAGGGGCCTTGGTCCTACTCTGAGAGTAGATGTAGGAGCCTTGGTCCTACTTGAATGTAGATGTAGGGGCCTTGGTCCTACTCTGAGAGTAGATGTAGGGGCCTTGGTCCAACTCTGAGAGTAGATGTAGGGGCCTTGGTCCTACTCTGAGAGTAGATGTAGGAGCCTTGGTCCTACTCTGAGAGTAGATGTAGGAGCCTTGGTCAACACAACTGTTTTTTCCATAGACCGGTCACTCTTCACAGAGACATATCTGAAAGGATTTGTGGATGTCGTTAAACTTGATCATTTATTTCATAAATCCTCACCTTTTAGAAGGTTGTTGACCTCTGCCAAATTCAGGAGGAAAATCCATAGACCAGGACCTCTTCATGGACAGACAGCTGGGTCCAGGGGAGTCTGCTCTCTCCTTTTTGTATCTTTAAAAAAAAAAAATCACTCACTGTAGTAATATATATTTACAAGCCTACTGTAACAACCCTGAGCATTTTCTAATTGTGTGCGTGCTATAAGTTGGACAGTGAGTGACTATTTCATCGTTTTCAATGTAACACAAAATGTATTTATGTGTACACTTAATCTTTTTAAAAGGGTTCATAGAAAATGAAAGCCTAACAGTTTAATAAAAATAAATTGATATTTCACTTTTTAGACTTTTCTGATCACTGCTTTTCAGATCCCAAATAAGTTGCCTTTCAATAGCTATGGAAGCTAATGCAGTGAGTCGGAATTGTCCTGTTCTGTTCCTCTATATGTTTTTATAATATTAAAATGTCCTTTCCGCAGATGCAGTGGTGATGGGGATCGTTAAAACATTTTTATAATGTCCATCTTTACACTGAATGGTCGTCTTGAAATCTCCAACCTGCCATTTCTATCAAAGGTGCTGGAGAAGGTAATTGCCATTCAGATTCACGAACATCTCAAACACAATAACCTCTTTGAAAAATTCCAGTCTGGTTTCCGCCAGGGCCACAGTACAGAAACTGCCTTAGTCAGGGTGACCAATGACCTGCTGATGACAGCTGACACCGGATCTCCATCCCTATCAAGCTGATCAGTCAATTGAACATGTGAATCATCGAGGTGACTTTGTTCAGGGAAAAAGAGACTTTTCGACCACGTCCTTTATTAAAAGTGAGATTGTTGGAAAGGTGGAGTCAACGCATTACCATCTAGTTTACACATGCAAGGTAAGCTGCATGTCTTCGACACTGTAGTGTTAGGATGCTCGGACTGTCACCTCTGTTTAATAACACATTCAATTTGGTCGGTTTGGTATATCATTGTTTTAATAATTGCAGGTTTGCTCCACAAGATCGACGAAAAGGATATCAAAACTATCATACCACAAAGGAGTTATAGTGACGTGTCCAGGGTGTGAACATCACCACATTATCGCTGACAATCTGGGCTGGTTCTCTGATCTCGAAGGGAAAAGGTTCGTAGATGACTATGATTATCATTTTGAATGCATTCTCCTGCTAAATTAGATCACATGAAACTAACGAACACGTATTGGCAATGTGCATATAACGGAGGGTTGTATTTATAGCATTTGTAGCACCTTTAGGCTTACAGGATAGGCTGTAGACAATGGGGATTGAACCCAGAACCTTTGGGTGGAATCACTTGTATTTGAACACCCTAGCCTTGAACAATAAAGTATTTATTCGAACATAATTTCATTGAAAAAGTGCTAAGTAAGAAAGTATCACAAACCACTGAACTGCAGCACAGCCCAAATGGCAAGGAAATATAGACCTATCTATATCCAAAATATATCTTATCTCTGACCTAATCGTATTTTTTTCTAACTGCAGCATTTGACACCGTCGACCATGACATTCTACTCCATCGTCTTCGCTCGACAATTGGACTCTCTGACTCTGCCCTAAACTGGTTCACCTCATATCTCACCGGGAGGACTGAGCACGTCATCTTGGGAGCGGCAAAATCACAAACACACTCTGTGAACTGTGGTGTCCCTCAAGGATCAGTCCTCGGCCCCACCCTTTTCACCATATACATGTCCCCCCTTGGTCGTGTCATCAGCCGGCATGGAATATCTTTCCATTGCTATGCTGATGACACATAGCTCTACATCAGAACAAACCCAACCCCCTCCGCATCTCTGCCATCTTCCAACATAACCACATGCCTGGAGGAGATAAAGGTGTGGATGAAGCACAACTTCCTTTCATCCTCCATCACCAGCATCACCTTCTCCGGTCAGAACATTTCACTCTCATCAATGTCACCAATCTGGGTGTTAAAATGGATCCTCACCTGACCTTTGAGGCCCACATCAAACAAACATGCAAGACCTCCTTCTACCACCTCAGAAATATTGCTAAACTCCGCCCCACACTCAGTCTATCAGATGCTGAAAAGCTTGTCCACGCCTTTGTCTCCTCCAGGCTAGACTACTGTAACACACTTCTCATGGGGATTCCTGCCAAGAACATCCAGAAGCTGCAGTACATCTGCTTGGATCCTGATGAGAGTGCGGAAGTATGAGCACATCACGCCCATACTCAAATCATTGCACTGGCTGCCGGTCTCACTCAGGATTGACTACAAAATCACCCTCTTCACCTATCAGTGCATTCATGGAAATGCTCCCTCATACATCAAAGAACTTCTCACCCCACAAACCTCCACGAGGAGCCTACACTCTGAAAAGAAAAACCTCCTCCTTCCCCCCAGGACCAAACTGAAAACCATGGGAGACCGAGCCTTCTGCTCCGCTGCTCCCAGACTGTGGAATGCCCTCCCAAACCAGCTGAGGACACCACAGACTGTGGATGTTTTTAAAAAGGGCCTGAAAACACATCTTTTTAGAATAGCTTTTCACTAGATTTAAAAAAAAAACCCCACTGGTTGCCATGCCGGCGTAAAGGTCGCTGCTTTTATTCTGTTGTTTTATTTAAACCATTTTTACTCTGTAGCACTTTGAGTTTTGCCCACGCAAATTAAAAGTGCATTATAAATATAATTTATTATTATTATAACAATTCCACAACAACATCATCTTCACCTGTTGCCATTTTGACGTAAAAAACCTACGTAGAAAAAAAAACAACCTAGCACTACGCTAGATCTCGAGCCAGTATACCTTCTAGCGCACTATGGAACTGTCAGGAAATCTGAAAGAATACGCCCATTGGCTACAAATCACTATATGATTGGTTGATCAAATTGTCAATCCAAACATACGCTGTCATTCAGTCTAAGGGCCACAGCAATCGGGAATACTTTGGTTGAAGGATATTCTTCCCAGCAACCTATTTTTCCAACACAAAACCACTCAAATGCGAAGTGCATGGACCGAGAAAGACAAACAAATCAACGTTACACTGTAATATAACATAACAACACAGATACCATTCTGATTTATTCATTTTATTTAAATTGTATTACATTTTATTAATACAATTAATTCAATTTTTTTTTGTTTCATCTGAGAGTTCCAGGATCTTCTCTGAATACCTTGAAGCCCCCTAACGCTTCACCACTGATATATATAAATAAAATAAATAAATATATATATATAAAATAATATATAATCTTCCATTTTTCCAGTCAGGGCAAAAAATAAAAATAAACGGACTGATGTGGTGCACTTGACTTTCTCTACTTGACTTTCTTAGCTAGCATATTACCCACAATGCCATCTGTCTGTAACACGCCCCCTTCAGTGAGGCAGAGGCACTGGCTGCCTCCCTTCCTGCTTTTTCACTGCACGTTATGTCAGACCAGCAAGACTCATTTGTTATACACATACATGAAATATATGACCTAGACTATGGAACGTGAGCAAATATAATAAAAGTGTGTACAGCCATTCCATTGGTGACATACAGAGAGATCAATGCGCTCAGCCCAGTTTGTGAGGGATTGCGCAATCCGAGAGGAGGCTCTCGTTGCTGCATCCCTTCGCGTCTTTCCCCCGGATTTGAACATGAAAATACACAAATTCAGCGATGTCATGAGGCAGTTTCGGTGATGAAGGAATACAATTTACGTCAGCATTTTGACATGAAACACAGAGCTAAGTATGCAAAATTGAACCTCCAAGAAAAACAAAAAATGGCCCAAGCATTAAAAGGCAAACTGCAAACAAAGCAGAATATGTTTACAATGTCAGTTTGTCAAGAAACACCATCGCAGACCGAGTTAAGGAACTAGCAGGCAATCTGACAACACAGCTGGTCGAAGAGACACGCAGATACCTGGCTTTTTCATTAGCTGTTAATGAAAGTAAGTAAGTAAATAAAGTCTGTGAGTAAAACTAAATTACCCTGGGAAAAGTTGGCGGGGTTAACTACCGATGCACCGGCGCACCTGCGATGTGTGGGGGGGGGGGGGGAAGAGGCTTGGTTGGACTAGTGAAGGAGAAAATGCAAGAAAGTAACTGCCACACACCTCTGATAACTTATCATTGCATTATTCACCAAGAAGCTCTGTGTGGAAAGCTTCTGGAACTGAATGACCACGGTCATGGAAAAAGTTAACTTAATTCGGGTGCGCGGTCTGAATCACCGCCAGTTCCAGCTGTTTTTGAAGGAGGTGAGAGGTGGGCTCGGAGCATGGAGGGGAGCTCGGAGCATGGAGGGGGGCTCAGAGCATGGAGATGTGCCCTACCATACAGAGATAAGGTGGCTGAGTAGAAGCGCGGTCCTCTAACTATTTTTTTGAGCTTTGGGAAGAAATTGCTCTTTTCATGCAAAGTAAAGGAAACCCATTGCCTGAACTCTCAGATCCAATCTCAGGCTGTGTGATTTTGGTATGTAGTGTGACATAACGGGGCATCTCGCACAACTGAATCGGAGGCTGCAGGGACGCAAACAAGTCATCACGCAGATGTCTGACATGATCACAACTTTTCAGCGTAAACTGCAGCTATGGAAGTCCCAACTGGAACAGGATCATCTTGCCCACTTTCCTGTCTGTCAGAGCATCTCAGCCTCAGTTTGTGGTGCTTTTTCATGCGCTCGGTTAGCTACCAAAGTGAACCGGTTAATGAATGAATTTGATCGGCGCTTCTCTGACTTTAGAACACAGCACTCAGGCTTTTCCATCTTTGCCAATCCTTTCACCGCCGACGTCGACAGTGCGCCCCATCTCCTTCAGATGGAGTTAATAGAGCTTCAAAGCAAGCAAAGTTACAGGATACTGCAATCGAGGAATTTTGCGGTCTCCTCCCCCCGCTTTGTTGCCACAGCTCCGACGTCATGCTGCCCGTGTTCTGTCCATGTTTGGGAGCACCTACCTGTGCGAACAGATGTTCTCAATAATGAATCTAAACAAGACCAAGCACAGATCACGCATCACCGATGACAACCTCCACGCTGTTCTATGGATTGCTACAGCACAAGACCTGAAGCCAGACATTGACGGACTGACCACGGGAAAACGGTGTCAGGCATCCGGCCAGAAAACAAATAGGTAAATAGGTATTCAGTGTGTCTACAGGCGTATGTGTTCATGCAGCCAAATGTTTACTGATTTATTTATAACAAAGAACAATGTGCCTGCTTTATGTTAATGTATATAAAATATTTGTACATTTCAATAAATAATAATCAAATGCAGTGAGTTATTTAATATGTTAAGGATTAGTTATATTTATACGGTCTTATAGTTACAACTGGCCCTTTTAGGTCATAATAGGTCACCATAATGCTGATGTGGCCCGGGGTGGAAATGAGTTTGACACCAATACCCTACATGGTCAGGAATGCTCCGCGAGTCATAATCTTCAGTTCGGCAGTATGTAATAATGTTGTTCTGGGTTCTATATCCACACTGTGGGTGTGGGGGCGGGGCTTTGTGACAGGAAAATGCTCTCTCTCTTTATATATTTAGTACTGTGTACTGATGTCAAAAAATAAACTACGGCTCAAAGTATTCTTCTTGGACTGTACCACACGACAAACCGCTATGACCTCAGGAGACCCCCCCTGCTTGTCATCAATTACATTTAGCTGGCAAAATGGTTTAGCCCCCCCTGGTGAAAAATGCACCAGCCGCCACTGGTCACGACTATATAATCACATGCGACCCGCAACAAACGGACTCTGAATGAGGTTCCAGAGGACAGTGGCGTTTTCTCCCGGAGGCCAAGGGAAGCCAGGTTTCCCCTGTTTTTTCAGATTGTAGTTATAATTTTAATAAATAAATAAAAACTGTTTTTTTTCGGTAATTCTCCTTTGCTGTGTGTTGCTGCCGGACCGTCTCTCCCCCATTCTCATTGAGTGTTTTACAAAGAGTGAAACAAACAGCGCCCCTCTAGATGTTATGGTGAAACAGTAAATTGCATTCACTGTTGCGAGAGGAGGCCAGCCGAATCGGGCTTCCCTTAGTGAAAAAAAAATGGAGGGATTGTCCCGGATTGACCAATCAGATGAGGCCCACGTCATGCCCCTGCCAACCTGTGATTGGTCAGGGCCATGCCAAGGGAAGCCAGTTGATGCGATTTGATTGCGATTTGATTGGATTGTGAGGCAAGGGAATCCCTTGCCTCACAATCCAATCAAATTACCTCTATGGTCGGCTAAACATGCAATGTTTCTGCACATAATTATTATTACGTTCACATCAAAGATACTTTGATGTGAACGTAAAACTTTAAAGGTCTCCTGATTTAGTTTGTGAATGAATGCTTCTTTTTTATTCTTTACCGAATCTGCACTGCGCATTGAGCGGCTGGTTATGCATTTGGGGGGGGGGAATGCTTAAATTAATAAGACGAGAGAGTTTTGGCTGGAGAGTGCGTGCGGACCTGTCGGTTAGATAACAGGCGTGTGCAAGTCCTGCATCTGTATGATACAACTGTGTAAAATGATACCGGGCGCTGTAATCACTCATCTGGTTACGTTATTGACCACCCCCCCAACCCAAAAAAACTGGCTTCCCCTAAATTTTTCCCCACGCCACGCTACTGCCAGCAGTGGCGTTTTCTCCCGGAGGCCAAGGGAAGCCAGGCTTCCCCTGTTTTAAAAAAAATCGGTAATTCTCCTTTGCTGTGTTTCGGAGAATTACCGAATTTTTTTAATTTTAATTAAAAAAAATGTAGGAGACGGTCCGGCAGCAACACACAGCCTGTGTGTTGCTGCCGGACCGTCTCTCCCCCATTCTCATTGAGTATTTTACAAAGAGTGAAACAACAGCGCCCCCTAGATATTATGGTGAAATTGAGGAGGCCAGCCGAATGAGCTTCCCTTGGTGAAAAAAAAAATGGAGGGATTGTCCCGGATTGACCAATCAGATGAGGCCCACGTCATGTCCCCCTGCCAACCTGTGATTGGTCAGGGCCATGCCAAGGGAGGCCAGAGACGGCTGGCATCCCCAATTTCACCATAATATCTAGGGGGCGCTGTTGTTGTCCCATTGGATCGATTTGAAGGGAATCCCTTGACTCACAAATCCAATCAAATCACATCAACATCAGTACGTAGTACTGTAACTGTCATCCTCGCTGTTTGATAGTATTAAGCATTATGGAGGGTGGAGATTTGGCGTACTTAATAAAAAACAACTTTACTAAACTTCCGCTACAGCAGCAACTAAAAATTAAATCAGATGACAGGCCCATGCCCACACTCGAGCTGTGTGCACAGAGGAAAAAGGGAGCGAATCGGACGTTCAATGAGGACAATTATGTCCGCACGGAGTGGCTAACTGGAAGCGCTGAACTTCAGCGTCTATTTTGCTGGCCATGTCTTCTTTTTGACAAGGATTCGTGCTCCCTGAACAATCCTTGGGCAACTTCAGGATTCATCGACCTTGCCAACCTGTCACGGGCAATTGAGAGGCACGGTAAATCAAAAAATCACATAGATTGTGCTGTGAAATTGAAGCTTTTTTATTCATTACCGAATCTGCACTGCGCATTGAGCGGCTGGTTATGCATTTGGGGGGGGGGGGGGGGGGATGCTTAAATTAATAAGACGAGAGAGTTTTGGCTGGAGAGTGCGTGCGGACCTGTCGGTTAGATAACAGGCGTGTGCAAGTCCTGCATCTGTATGATACAACTGTGTAAAATGATACCGGGCGCTGTAATCACTCATCTGGTTACGTTATTGACCCAAAAAAACTGGCTTCCCCTAAAATTTTCCCCACGCCACGCTACTGACTGCCAGAGGACCCTCTTCTTACCTCTTAGCTTTGCTCTGGCTGCCATGTTCCCCGGTGGTTTTAGAGGAACGACCCCACTTCTCTCTCTCCTCTTCCATAGTAGACTGGAGACCTGACACAAAACACAGAAACCCTGAGAGTGACACTGGTGGTTTTAGAGCAGGATATCGGATATCACACACACACACACACACACACACACACACACACACACACACACACACACACACACACACACACACACACACACACAGCGGTTAACGACGGTTAAGGTGGTTGACAGGGGGCGTGCCGCGGGCTTTGGCGGCGCGCACACACACACACACACACACACACACACGGCGGTTAACGACGGTTAAGGTGGTTGACAGGGGCCTTTATCACACTTCCTGCTTCCGGAGCCGTGAGCAGTGTACTCTTTCTTCCGGTAGTTACCCCAGATACGGGACAAACTGTGGCCGCCTCCTCTCCTCTCTGTTATTGTAATGTACCGGCTGCTCAACGTCTAAACAAAGACAGCCCTACCTCCGTTTACACCATTACCGAAAGACAAACTCCTCCGCAAGTCTTGTGTGAGGCTCAAGTCAAGTCAAGTCAAGTTTATTGTCACTTCACAGTTTACAGTTTAGTATAAAGCAGTGATGTGAAATTCTTGTGTGCAATACCCGACGACAGACAGCAGTTATAGAATAAGATAAAATAAAAATAGATAAAAATAGAATAAAAAATAGGATAAAAAATAGAAGGAATATAAAATAAAAATAAAAAAATGCAATTTATAAAATGCAAAAATCAGCACAGAAAAGAGCAATATATATATATAAATCAATGTAATAAAATATACATTGTTATATGTTATACGCCCTTGTTCAGCAGCCTGATGGCCTGACTGTGGAAGCTATCTCTAAGCCTATTTGTACGACACTTGATACTGCGGTATCGCCTGCCTGACGGTAATAGTGAGTAAAGTTCGTGGCTGGGGTGGGCAATGTCTTTTATAATTCTTTTGGCCTTGGCCACGCACCGCTGGTTGTAAATGTCCAGGAGGGAGGGGAGCTCACCTCCAACGATATACTGGGCCGTCCGCACCACCCTTTGAAGCGCTCTGCGCTCGAGTGCCGTGCAGTTCCCGTACCAGGCGGTGATACACCCTGTCAGAACACTCTCGATGGTGCCGTTGTAGAATGTTCTCAGGATGCGGGGGCCCATGCTGAATTTCTTCAGACGCCTGAGAAAATACAGGCGTTGTTGGGCCTTTTTCACCACGTGTGTGGTGTGCGTGGACCATGTGAGGTCCTCGGAGATGTGCACGCCGAGGAACTTGAAGCTGCTGACCCTCTCTACTGCAACGCCGTCGATGGAGATAGGGCTGTGCTCTCCCCTCTGCCTCCTGAAGTCCACGATCAGCTCCTTGGTCTTCTTGACGTTGAGGGCGAGGCTGTTCTCCTGGCACCACTGCTCCAGCGATCCGACCTCCTCCCTGTAGGCTGTCTCGTCGTCGCCGGCGATCAGGCCCATCACTGTCGTGTCGTCAGCAAACTTGACGATGACGTTGGAGCTGTGCATAGCCATGCAGTCGTGGGTGTAGAGGGAGTAGAGGAGAGGGCTCAGCACGCATCCCTGGGGGGCTCCCGTGTTGAGGGTCAGTGGCTCTGATGTGGTGCTGCCCATCCTCACCACCTGGCGGCGGTCCGACAGGAGGTTCAGTATCCAGCTGCACATGGATGGGGGTACGCCTAGATCTCTCAGCTTGGTGTCGAGCTTGGCAGGAACTATTGTGTTGAATGCTGAGCTGTAGTCCACAAACAGCATTCGCACATAACAGTTCTTCCCCTCCAAGTGGGAAAGGGCAGTGTGGAGGGCCATGGCAATTGCGTCGTCCGTGGATCTATTTTGACGATATGCAAATTGCCATGGGTCCAGCGTGGTAGGTAACACGGAGCAAATAAAGTCCTTGACCAACCTCTCGAAGCATTTGCTAACGATCGAGGTGAGGGCCACAGGTCTGTAGTCATTCAGGCATGTTACCTTGGTTTGTTTAGGGACAGGCACGATCGTGGATATCTTGAAGACCGCGGGGACAACAGCCTGGGACAGGGAGAGGTTGAAGATGTCTGCAAAGACTCCTGCCAACTGGTCTGCGCATGCTCTGAGGACGCGGCCCGGGATGTCGTCGGGGCCTGCCGCCTTACGGATGTTCAGCCGCTTAAAGGTGCGGCGCACATCCGCCTCCGAGATGCGCAGCTGGCTGGTCTCCCCAGTCGGTGCTGGCTTCGGCGGGCTGCCGTTTACGTCGAACCGAGCAAAAAATGTATTTAGCTCTCCTGGGAGGGAGGTAGAGGAGTTCTCTACACAACTGGTTCTCCCTCTGAAGTTCGTTATATTCTGCAGCCCCTGCCACATACCCCTCGCATCGTGTTTCTTGAATTTATCTTCCACTCTGTCCTTATACTCCCGCTTGGCAGTGACGATGGTCTTACGGAGGTCGTAACGGGCTCTCGTATATTCCTCCGTATTCCCGGAACCAAAGGCGGCGTTACGCGCATGTAGGGCAGCGCGAACATCGCCGTTAATCCACGGTTTCTGGTTGGGATATATCCGAACCGACTTGGTCGGAACAACGTCATCTATGCACTTCTTGATGAACCCGGTGACCGACGACGCGTACTCGTTGATGTTATTGTCCGAGGCAACGCGGAACATGTGCCAGTCAGCGTGATCAAAACAATCCTGCAGCGTAGAATCTGATTGGTCCGACCAGCATTGGACCTCCCTCACAGCGATCGGTTGCTGCTTCAGTCTCTGCCTATAGGCGGGGAGCAGCTGGATAGAGCGGTGATCTGATTTGCCGAACGGTGGGCGGAGGAGGGCCTTGTAGCCATCACGGAAGGGAGTGTAGCAGTGGTCGAGGATCCGCTCGCCCCGTGTGTTGCTCTTTATGTGTTGGTAGAACTTCGGGAGAACCTTCTTCAGGTTCGCCTTGTTGAAGTCCCCCGCCACGATGAGAGCAGCCTCGGGGTGGGCCGACTCCTGTTCGCTGATAGCCCCGTACAGTTCCTTCAGCGCTGTGTCCGTGTTGGCTTGTGGGGGAATGTAAACAGCGGTCACGGTTACCGCTGTAAACTCCCGAGGTAGCCAGTATGGACGGCACATAAGCATCAGGTACTCCAGGTCCGGGGAACAGAAAGACTTGAGGGGATGTACATGACTTTGGTTGCACCAAGATCTGTTTATCATGAGACATACCCCCCCTCCGCGATCTTTACCGGAGAGAGCCTTTGTTCTGTCCGCCCGGTGTACGGAAAATCCCGTCGGCTCGATAGCTGCGTCGGTAACCCCCTCCGACATCCATGTCTCCGTAAGGCAGATAATGCAATTGTCCCTAGTTTCCCGGTGGAATTGAATACGAGCCTGTAGTTCGCTTAACTTATTGTCCAGAGACTGTACATTAGCCAGTAGAATGGTGGGTAGTGGGGGGCGATCGGATCGACATCTCAGCCTGACTAGCACGCCGGCTCGCTTCCCTCGCTTCCTCCGGCGACGCTTGCGCGTAATCGTGCCCAAAATGGACGGAGATAATCCAGCTGTGACTTCGGGCGGGACGTCCGAGTCGAAAGAGTGAAAAAACTCCGGTAGGCGGCGAGCGACTGTCGATCTGATCTCCCAAAGTGTGCAAAAGTTATAAGTGAACTTGCTGCTAACATCCTGAACTAAAAAAGTTGCAATAAAAAGAATAAATAACAAAAAACTGCGTCGTCGTGCGGGAGCTCGCGACACGGCAGCCATCTCGTACGGCGCCATACTCCATACTGCATACTCCAGGCTGATAAGGAGGATGAAGGTCCCTCGTTTCATGTTCTCAGGGGTAGCACGTATGTCTGCACTTTGACAAGGAGAGCATATACGTCTCGAAAAGTGGGCGGAATAGGCTAATAATGTCGGGTGTGTGTGTGTGATTAAAAGCACACACTCCATCTCTCATCCGAATAGAGCCACATATTGTCGGGTATGTGTGTGATTTAAAGCACAGGTCCCAAGTAGGGCTGGGCGATACGGACCAAAACCCGGTATTTTTTGGCTGCGTCGCGATATACGATATATATACATATATACATATCTCCATCTATATATATATAGATATGTATATCTATATATATATAGATATATACATATCTCTATCTATAGGTATTTTATACAAATTCGGTTTTAACTCAATGCCACAAGCACTTTTATTTTAAGACAACTCATATTCACAAGAATAACAGGCATTCCCTTTTAGAAAATATACAGCTGCACACTACATATTAACACGTAAATGAAAAGGTACATTGAAATAATCAAAATCCATCAAATAAATCGCCTATATTATATACATAGGCATACCTCTGCTTCTACACAAAATCACCTTCGTTATTCAAGATTCAAGATGACTTTATTTATCCGGAGGGAAATTAAGGTGCAACAGTTGACAGGGGGAATAAATGCACACAAAGTATACTAATACCTAAAAACTAAATAACAACTAAATAAACTAGTATAAACAAAATATAACTAAATGAAATGTAAATGTATGTGTTATATGGCGATATATCCAGATAGAGCCACAAGACACAATGTCGGGGAATTGTATGATTCGGATTTAGACTTCTTCACTTCTTCATTCACTAGTTGAACCACATCGTCTGGACCGACTTTTGGAAGGTTATGCAGCGATGTTGTCCAGCAATAACTGTCCACCATGGTGAATGCCAAGCTGAATGTATTAACCGGAACTTGGGATACACTGCTTCAGCGATTTTTAACGGGTACTTCCGGCGTTCTAATCTAACGTGATATAGGCCTAACAGGCCACACAAGATCTTGCATATTCCAGGTTGTGGTTGAAGGTGTCGTAGGTTGGCCCCTAAGGACAGCACTGCAGGGTCAGGAAGGGGTCCTACAAACACAAGTAACAGGAACCATTCATCAGTCAATTAAATCAGTAAAGCACCATCTGCAGGTTTTAATATTATGCCCATGTTCTAAAAAAAACAACTACACAATAAGTGATGAAATTAATAAAAATGATAAACATACCTGCATAGGCTCGATACAGCGTGGATTTGACACTGCTGCGTCCAGGAGCCTTAGGCTTCCGGACCACAAGTTCATCCATGGGTTCCGGACTTATCCCCTGGAATGACACAAAAAGAAAATAGATGCTGTTGCAAGTGTCAGAGAATATCGGGATAATTCAACACGCAAGTCATATTGTACATCCCTCTTCAGGGAACTGCTGCTTTGAGAAATAGAGGGAAACTCCATGCAAATGTATACACTTTAAGTGATGTGTTGGTCTTGCGAGTCTTAAATGCTAGAATCTTAAACATCTTTGAGTAGTCTATACAGTATGTATAGCTATATCTGAGGGATCCAGACAAAACATACCTGTGTCCTTGGTCGGTGCCATGACTGAATCTCACTGGTGCAGGCCAGTGGTGTTTGCACACTTTTCACCCCATGATGCTGTAGTGAGCCGTCTGGAATAGGAGTGCGACCACGTGATTACACAACACCTTTCCAGCAGCACACAAACAGGAGCATCCATTTAAAATGTACAAAAAATGAGAGAATCTGCAACAGCAGACATGGAGCAGGATATATATACACACACACACACATACATATATACACACATACATATATACACACACACACACACACACACACACACACACACACACACACACACACACACACACACACACATATATACACACATACATATATACACATACATATACATATATATACATACACACACACACATATATATACATACATACATACATACACACACACATATATATATATATATACACACACACCGAACAATGGATACCGTTCGGGCGGTGGCCCGGCGGTGGCCCGATCTTGCAGAATTGCCCTCTACAACATCTGCAGGATCCGGCCCTTCCTCACACGTGAAGCAGCGCAGATCCTGGTCCAAGCGCTCGTCATCACCCGCCTCGACTACTGCAACTCTCTCCTGGCGGGACTCCCCGCCTCTGCAACCAAGCCCCTCCAACGCATCCAGAACGCAGCAGCACGCCTGGTATTCAACCTACCGAAATTCTCCCACGTGACCCCTCTCTTCCGCGATCTCCACTGGCTTCCGGTAAATGCTCGCATCAAATTCAAGACTCTGGTGCTGACCTTTAGGGCAGTCAATGGAACTGCCCCGGCCTACCTCCAGGCGTTGGTCAAACCCTACATCCCAGCCAGAGCGCTCCGCTCAACTTCTGCCAGGCGACTTGTTCGACCTTCACTAAGGTCAACCAAACATCGCTCGTCCAAGACCCAGCTCTTCACAGCTCTGGCCCCACAGTGGTGGAATGAACTCCCGTCTCATGTCAGGACGGCAGAGTCCCTCGCCAGCTTCCGCTAGAGACTCAAGACCCACCTGTTCAGAGTCCACCTGGACTCTCCTTTGTGAAACCCCTAAACTTGCTTAAGTCCTGACATTAATAGCTCTTAGCATGTTGTTAGCAAGTGTATGTCCTTAATGTTGTTAACACGCTCTTATCACAGCTACTTAAGCAGGTGACCTAGCAGTACGAAATTGTGTTATTCATCTTGTCAATATGAATACTTGTGAACTGCTGTATTTATATGTTTGCGTACCCCAGTGTTATGCTATTGTCTGCTTCAACTAATGTACACCTTGTAAGTCCCTTTGGATAAAAGCGTCTGCCAAATGCCCTAAATGTAAATGTAAATGTAAATGTTCTCTGTCTGTAGTTGAACTTATCTGACACACTGGTCATTTTCATTAAACCTTACGAGCTAGCAAGCTAGCAGTGACACAACCGAATCTAAGCACTCTCTGTGTGTGTGTGTGTGTATGTATATATATACCGAATAATGGATACCGTTCTCCGTCTGTAGTTGAACTTATCTGACACCAACCTTGCGAGCTAGCACGCTAGCGGTGACAACAGAATCTAAGCACTCTGTATATATATATATATATATATATATATATATATATATATACACACACACCGAATGATGGATACCGTTCTGTCTATAGTTTAATTTATCTGACACACTGGTCATTTTCATTAAACCTTACGAGCTAGCAAGCTAGCGGTGACAACAGAATCTAAGCACTCTGTATATACATATAAATATATATACACAGAGAACGGTATCCATTATTCGGTGTATAATGGTGTGTATATATATATAAATACACACCAGTATACACCGAATGGATACCGTTCTGTCTGTAGTTGAACTTATCTGACACACTGGTCATTTTCATTAAACCTTACAAGCTAGCAAGCTAGCGGTGACACAACAGAATCTAAGCACTTACCTCTATACTTGAAGATCAACTTCTCGTAAAATAACTTGTATCCTTTTTCCAGTTTAGACTTCTTCACTGTAGAGTGTTCATTCACTAGTTGAACCACATCTTGAACCGGAACTTGGGATACACTGCTCCGGCGGGTTCTTCCGGCGTTCTAATCTACTGTGATAAAGGCGTATTGAATGCTTTTTCGAGCAAATTAAACAGCAAACGGGTGAATACTCACTTGAATTGCTCATTTAAGTGTAATTGTTATCTGTGGTTTGTATTGTAATGCCACTCATATTGTATTTATTTGTGTATTGTAGGGTGACGTTGAATGTTTTGAAAGGTGCTCTCAAACTAAATGTATTATTGTAATTATATCTGTGCGTCTCTCACACTCTTAATGTTCCTTTTTTAGAGAAGGTTAATGGTGGTGTCAATAAGGAAGATCTGCACTGTTCTCCACAGCCCATGTTCAGAAGAGCTGGTGTTGCTGCTGTCGGAGGGGGGAGGGGGGAGGGGGGCTTCCATATCCGGCAGGGCAGGATTTGTCCCCCCCCCCCCCTATAACTTTGTCCATGAAAGTCATACACTCACCAAAATGATAATGGTGTTGGCTGGTCCCCTCTAGTTTGTGCATGCTTTTGTTTGCACAAACTAGAGGGGACAGCAAACAGCAGTGTGATTTTGGTGACAATGTGACTATCCTGGACAAAGTGATGGGGGGGGGGGGGGGCAAATCCGGCAGCAGGAAGAAATGCTCTGCCAGATATGGAAGCCCCCCTCACTCATATAAATAAAATATGAGTGGCATTACAATACAAACCACAGATAACAATTACACTTAAATGAGCAATTAAAGTGAGTATTCACCCGTTTGCTGTTTAATTTGCTCGAAAAAGCATTCAATAGAGAGAAAGTAACTTGCTTTGGCTCTTTTTGCGTAAAAAACGTCTGTTGTGACGTCACCCTTGCGCGTTCCCGCGAACAAGGCTTCAATCTACGGCACAACACCGGTACTACGCTGACCCGACTTCCCGGTTTCCAGACCCCTGGCCTGTCCCCGATCACTCTGTGGTCTTTTGCTTTAATAAAGCTTCACGGTATTGCCTCACTGTGTCTTGGTCTGCGTTCTGGGTCCCACCGAACTATACACTTGTGACAGGTCTGTGACTTTGCATAATGCACTTATTTGACAATTCATAGTCAAATGTATGGTTTTAGACAAACTGCACATTCAGTTACCCTAACCACCTAAATCAAGTAAAATGCTTATGCATACATTTATTTATTGGATATGATAGTAATGCAGAATATACAAATACTAATGCCTGAAGACTTTTAAGTTTTTAACTACGCACAAAAACGAACTACTTAGACATTTAGGACGGCCAAAACACGTAGACAAATCGACACTGAGGTGGTCCGGCTAACGCGATGGTGTGAGGACAACAGCCTTGCACTGAATGTCAGCAAGACCAAGGAGCTCACTCCACCAAGCACCCAATCCACCATCAGCCTGGACGGGACACCGGTGGAAGTCGTCAGCTGCTTCCGTTTCCTGGGACTACAGATTTCCGATGACCTGGCGTGGATCCGCAACACGGAGGTCATGCTGAAGAAGGCAGACCAGCGCCTCTATGCTCTTACAAGGACTATCAGGTTTAAGGATAGTTTTTATCCACAGGCAGTGAGCCTACTGAACTGCTAGGAGTGCTGCCACTTTCACTTTCATAACAGTCATTAACATTACACTTACATACTTTGCTGGACTATCTGGACTCATCACAGTTACTGCACTGTATTCACGATGCTGCTGCACTGCTGGCACTTTAAATACTTTTGAAACATTTTTGTCAAAAAAAACAAAACATGTACATATCTGTTAAGATATAACATAGAAGTATGTTTATATTATGACTGCATGTGTGTTACTGTGTATCTGATTTATGTGAGTAGCTGTGACTACCACTCTGGGGGGAGGCGCTGTTGCGCAGTTATATAAAGATGGGCAAAGCAGCTCCATCTGTCTCTTGATAAACTGACTCCAAAGAGAGCGGTCATTGTGTTTTCTCCTCCGCGAATAAACCAAGCCGAGTTGGATGGCTAAACATAGACAAATGTGACAGTTGTCTATGTTTAGCCATCCAACTCGGTAGTTGGATGGCTAAACATAGACAATTCTGAAGGGTTCAAAAGGATCGTACTGTCCAGACTGTTGAACTGTCTGGACAGTACGATCCTTTTGAACCCTTCAGAATTGTCTATGTTTAGCCATCCAACTACCGAGTTGGATGGCTAAACATAGACAACTGTCACGCGTTCCAGACAACTCGTGAGTTTTATATTTCAACTTTCGAGTTACAACCTCAAAGCGTCCCGGGTGCATGACGCCAAATGTACACAGAACCAGTGGCGTAGCGGAGGCCCCCGCACCCCCCGCGGAGCGGGGGAGCCCCGGAGCTTAGGAGGCCCCCACCCCCAGGGGGGGCCCATAAATCCAAAGCTACCATCCGACTTCACGATCGCGACAACACCGTACAACAGTGTACACATGAGTTCCTATTGACCTATACTGTTTACAAAAGATGTCTGCGAAGTGGCCGCGATGTCTATCCCATGTCACTCTATTATTGATTTAGGGGAGGGGGCGGGGCCCCATGGTCCGACATGCGGGGGGAGCCCCGAAATATTGCGCAACGCCACTGCACAGGACGTATACAATTTTAAAAGTACACTTTACGTGATTTACGTGCATAACTGGTTTTACTATAAAAAGTATTTTTATTAAATACAGATACATATAATTTCGAGGAGAAACTTCGACTTCGGGTGGCGTTCCGTTGCAGTTTTTGTAGTAGGAGGTCGTGAATCCTCGACTTACGAGTTGTCTTGAACGCGGCATAAGACGCGCGTCTGACGAACTACTATCTATGTGTACCGTCTATGATGAAGAAGTGCTCCGGTTTGAAAAACCAACCCGTTCTTGGCTTTTTCAAGAAGAACACTCAAGGTACATCAAATTAGAAATAGAAGACCGTTACTGGTTTTACACAACATCCAAACATGTGTATATAGCCTACTACACCACACACGTTTACCAGTGGCGGCTGGTGCATTTTTCACCAGGGGGGGTTGTTTAGCTCATCCAGACAGACTACTTATTTTCCTTTTGATGTAAGACACTATTCCCTGACTGGTCTGTGAGCTACTTTGTATCTGTCCCAGCAAACCTTGTAGGAGAATCGGATTGGTCTTCAGAGAGAGGCTGTCACGGTTGCGGTGTGTGACAGGGGGCGCGGCCAAGGCTCGGGTCTTGGCCGCGCACCTACACACCTGTCGGCGATTGCCGCTAATGACAATCACCTCACCTGGGTGTATATATACCCTGTCTTCCCCTAACACCAGTGCTAGTTCGTACTTTGTTCTCTCTGGATGCAACCGTTCCAAGCAACTGGTATCCAGGCTCCTCGCCTGTCACTCACTACTCTCCTGTCTACTACCTGCCGGTACCCCGCGGATCGACTTCCTGGTATCCAGACCCCTTGCCTGTCCCCGACCGTCCTAAGGACTGTTGGTACCATACAATAAAGCATTGCGTTATCGTTTCACTCTGTCGTTGGTCTGGGTCCTTACAAACACTGCCCCCTGACAGTTAGTGTTGCCAACTCTCGCGAGACAAATAAGCAACTGCAGCTTCCAAAACAAGCCCAATATTATTATAGCCTGTTACGGCATTAACATGTTAAAAAACGCATTAAACTGACATCACTGAGTTTGAACAGCAAAACCCGAATTTATTTTGGGGTGAGCATTGGTAAAGTGGGACAGTTTTGGAAATCGCATGTTCTCGTCACTTTTTACCATAATCTTAATGACATATAGCCTATTATAACAACACATCTATTTTTTAAAGCTTTTACAAAATGTAAAAAATCTAATGAAAACATACCAAACACAGACGAAATGACACCTCTTCAAACCTCAACTGACCAAACCCCAAATCTTTTTAGAGAATATTGGTGGGACCCATAATGTCAAAATTGGACACTAAATGTTTGCTTTAAACAAACAGATTGGGGCAGGGGCTGACATTTTCTGATGTATATTATTCATTTTTCATTATAGATTTAAACATGGAAACAGTATGTCTTATTTACCATGACATATAACCTCAATAACAAGAATGAATACAAATTGACTTCAAATTTGATCTCTTGTAGGGGTTGAAATGATCTAATGGTGTGGACAAGGTTCTGTTGAGAAGTAGGCTACATCAGCTGTGAACGCTACAACATTAATGTGAGGCTGTGAGCAGACAATCAAACAATGCATTAGAGAAAATATCGACCAGAAATGCAAAAAGTCGCTTATCAGATTTTCCTAAGAAGCAACCATATTTTTAAAAACAAGCCCAAAAAAACACAACCTAGTCAGTCTCTAGTCAGTGGAAAAGCAAACCGGTTCTTAGACGGTCCGCCAGTTGAACCAACAGCGAACCGGCTCTAGCACCAGCCCAGAACTAGGTTTGCGTTGGTGGAAACGAGGGAGGTGTTGGCTGGCTGCGATTCCCTCAAACACACACTTGGTCTTCTTCTTCAGATAGGACTTGAAAACCAGCAAGTTGAAAACCGAACTGGAAAAGAAAAAGGATGAATTAGAAGTTTGGGAACTATTGTGAACTCACCGAGGACATCAGAACCATCTGTATATGGCAGAAGTTCAAGGGTCGACTCTTTTACTTTTGTGGCAACATTGATAAATAAACCGTTGCTGCCACTATCATATCATTGTCATAAACATAACACTCATACTCAGCTGGACTCATCACAGTTACTCAGTTATTCATGAAGCAGCAGCACTTTAAATGCTTTTAAATATTTTTGCACAATTCAACACTTGTACATATCATCCATCGGTCACTTGCTGTTCTTTTTGTGTTCATTGTTATTGTACATAGTATTTTTATGGTATTGTTTTGGAGATTCATACTGCTGGAGGGAATGGGGAGTAAGCATCCCATTGTACTTAATATATACGTATATGGCCAATAAATATCTTGCATCTTGTATGTTAATAGGGTTTCATGCTGATCAATATTTTGTCTGTAAAACACAGTGTAGATGTTCACTGTAGTTGTGTATGATCATAATTTGATATCATTGTCATTACACACTAGATACATAATCCTGCATCAAGTGTCGTTTGAGGTCCTTATTCCACTACCAACAATGATTAGATATCAGTTACTTAACAAATTAATCAGCTCTTTCTTTGGTGCTTCGATCACTTTTAGATGAGCTATATAAATATATACTGTATGTTTTATAAATATATAACGTATATTACATATATAACATGTACAACACATGTAAGCACAGTCCTTGTGGCTGCAGCAGAGTACAGCTGTCTCTCTCTCACTACAGCTGGCTGATTTAGCTGCCTGCACGTCCATGTTCACTACTGTGAGTCTTCATTCTCCATACTGTCGTCCGGTAACCTTATAATTCCGCTATTAGGCCGATTGGTGCATACTTATTAAGAACGAAAGCACACAGTGAAATTATTGTAGCCGACTGTAAATGAAGCCGATAAATCTCTTCAAGGTACACCTACGCTCCTACACCTACTCTCAGACGTAGGAGCCTTGGTCCTATTGAGAGTAGGTGTAGGTTCTACTCTGAGAGTAGGTGTAGGAGCCTTGTTCTACTGAGAGTGGGTGTAGGTCCTACTCTGAGAGTAGATGTAGGGGCATTGGTCCTATTCTGAGAGTAGATGTAGGGGCCTTGGTCCTACTCTGAGAGTAGATGTAGGAGCCTTGGTCCTATTCTGAGAGTAGATGTAGGGGCCTTGGTCCTACTCTGACAGTAGATGTAGGAGCCTTGGTCCTACTCTGAGAGTAGATGTAGGGGCATTGGTCCTATTCTGAGAGTAGATGTAGGGGCCTTGGTCCTACTCTGAGAGTAGATGTAGGGGCCTTGGTCCTATTCTGAGAGTAGATGTAGGGGCCTTGGTCCTACTCTGAGAGTAGATGTAGGGGCCTTGGTCCTATTCTGAGAGTAGATGTAGGGGCCTTGGTCCTACTCTGAGAGTAGATGTAGGGGCCTTGGTCCTACCTATACTTTTAGCGCGAACATAGGACCATTCAGGGTCATTGTGAGAGAGGGGCCCAGAAGAGATGTTGTTTTTCATGTTTAATAACATCTGACTCAAATGTCTTGAACATTTACATACCAACATGGGGGTCTGCTGTACAGACTGACCACTGGTAGCCTTTGACCTCTCCTGGTGTCTTCTGTCCATTATAATTCTCCTTATATATATTATAAATGTTCTTAATATTCTCCGATTTTTTAAACAAAACAGAGACATATCTGAAAGGATTTGTGGATGTCGTTAAACTTGATCATTTATTCCATAAATCCTCACCTTTTAGAAGGTTGCTGATCTCCACCAAATTCAGGAGGAAAATCCATAGACCAGGACCTCTTCATGGACAGACAGCTGGGTCCAGGGGAGTCTGCTCTCTCCTTTTTGTATCTTCAAAAAACAAATCACTCACTGTAGTAATATATATTTACAAGCCTACTGTAACAACCCTGAGCATTTTCTAATTGTGTGCGTGCTATAAGTTGGACAGTGAGTGACTATTTCATTGTTTTCAATGTAAAACACAATGTATTTATGTGTACACTTAATCTTTTTAAAGGGATCATGGAAAATGAAAGCCTAACAGTTTAATAATTATAAATGTATATTAATAAAAATGATATATTTTGATATTTCACTTTTCAGACTTTAACTTTATGGTTGCCAGTGTGCTTCAGTTGTGGGCGGCAGTGCACTCATGTGTGAAAGACCCAGTGACGTGCGGTCAGGGGAGGCACTGCATGATGGCAGGGGAGGCACTGCCTCCCCTGCCATCATGAAATGTAAAAAAAGCAAATAATGATTTAAAAACAAATAAATAAATTTGTCCACTGATCTGTGATAGAAATGTCGTTTTTGTATGATTCCAATCATTTTATAGTCAATATCGCTGAATTTGTGGATTTTCCTGTTGAAATCCGGGGGAAAGACGCAAAGGGAGGCAGCGACGAGCTGAGCCTCCTCTCGGATTGATCAATCCCTCACAAACTGGGTTGAGCGCATCCAATTGATCTCTCTGTATGTCACCAATGGAATGGCTGAACACACTTTTATTATATGTCCTCACATTTCATAGTCTAAGTCATGTATTTCACGTATGTGTATAACATCTTCTGAACGTCTTGCTGATCTGACATTACGCCGCAGTGAAAAAGCAGGAAGGGAGGCAGCCAGTACCTCTGCCTCACTGAAGGGGGCGTGTTACAGACAGATGGCATTGTGGGTAATATGCTAGCTAAGAAAGTCAAGTAGAGAAAGTCAAGTGCACCACATCAGTCCGTTTATTTTTTACTGGAAAAATGGAAGATTATATATATATATGGGGGGGGGGGGGGTGGTCTACAGAAGGTCCAGTTATGATAGACACGGATCGCCACTGATATATATTATAATATATATATATATATATATATATATATATATATATATATACTTGACTCCCCCCCCCCCCCCCGGTTGTTCTAGTCAGACGAATATCATGGAGGCAGTCACTTTATGTGTTATCTCATTTATATAAGGGTTAGGGTTAGGGTTAGATCATCTCATTGTCGCAGCCAATTTCCAAGTTGACCATAGTTGTAAGGCAGTGTCCATCCTAACAGCACAAGACAGACCACCACACACAGGCGATGAAAGGAGCGGTCTAACACGATACATGAACTGTTACATGTACTATTACAGAAGTTATGTTACATGTGTTCCTTCTGCGTTAAGCCTTTTCCTTACTGGCTCAATAGAGAGGAAAACACTTAAATTCACATAACGTTCCATAATGGTAGGATTTAAGTTGACATATTTTGACAGGTGAGTGCTAATGACAAGACATATGCCAGAGAAATTAGGTGATTACTGATCGCGGTTTTGTAACTCTTAGTTACGTTAAGTCTTTTCACGTTAAGCGATGCAAAGAAAGATCAAGTCAAAACTCTCAATTTAAATGCACAACAATGCTAAACAAACTCAAGACAGCCATTAACTAATCATTCAACAAGTGTGTGGAAACAAAATGCAACAACCAGCTCAACGAGATGCAACACTGCGACAAAACCAGCAAAGACAAATGAGTCTCACTCACCAATGATGTTCACTTAAAGACCAAATCCATTCTCCTGTCCTTCTGCATGGATCGATAACCCGGTCATAAAGCTGATCACTGCTTTTCAGATCCAAAATAAGTTGCCTTTCAACAGCTATGTTCTGTTCCTCCATATGTTTTTATAATATAAAAATGTCCTTTCCACAGATGCAGTGGTGATGGGGATCGTTAAAACATTTTTATAATGTCCATCTACATTTACACTGAATGGTCGTCTTGAAAAGGGTACTAACAACAATTCCACAACAACATCATCTTCACCTGTTGCCATTTTGACGTAAAAAACCTACGTAGAAAAAAACCAACGTAGCACTACGCTAGATCTCGAGCCAGTATACCTTCTAGCGCACTATGGATTTGTCGGGAAATCTGAAAGAATACGCCCATTGGCTAGAAATCACTATATGATTGGTTGATCAAATTGTCAATCCAAACATACGCTGTCATTCAGTCTAAGGGCCACAGCAATCGGGAATACTTTAGTTGAAGGATATTCTTCCCAGCAACCTGTTTTTCCAACACAAAACCACTCAAATGCGTAGTGCATGGACCGAGAAAGACAAACAAATCAACGTTACACTGTAATATAACATAACAACACAGATACGATTCTGATTTATTCAAATTGTATTAAATTGTATTATTGATACAATTAATTCGATTTTCGATTTTGTTTCATCTCAGAGTTCCAGGATCTTCTCTGAATACCTTGAAGCCCCCTAATGCTTCACCACTGATATATATAAATCAAATAAATAAATATATATATATATATATATATAAAATAATATATAATCTTCCATTTTTCCAGTCAGGGCAAAAAATAAAAATAAACGGACTGATGCAGTGCACTTGACTTTCTCTACTTGACTTTCTTAGCTAGCATATTACCCACAATGCCCTCTGTCTGTAACACGCCCCCTTCAGTGAGGCAGAGGTACTGGCTGCCTCTCTTCCTGCTTTTTCACTGCACGTTATGTCAGACCAGCAAGACTCATTTGTTATACACATACGTGAAATACATGACCTAGACTATGGAATGTGAGGACATATAATAAAAGTGTGTACAAACATTCCATTGGTGACATACAGAGAGATCAATGCGCTCAGCCCAGTTTGGGAGGGATTGCGCAATCCGAGAGGAGGCTCAGCTCGTTGCTGCCTCCCTTCACGTCTTTCCCCCGGATTTGAACAGGAAAATACACAAATTCAGCAATATTGACTATGAAAATGATTGGAATGATTGGAATCATACAAAAATTACATTTTTATCACAGATAAGTTGACAAATATTTATTTATTTATTTTTAATCATTTGTTTTTTTACATTTCATGGGGAGGAGTCAATGTGCAAGCAGCCAGTTGAATGGTGAATTTATGCACTCTGTTGAATTCATATATTTGTAAATCTGACTAAGAAAGAGTCAGTGCCTCCCCAGCCACGAACCTCACCGCACGTCAGACCAATACCCTACATCAGTGGTTCTCAAACTTTTTTCAATAATGTACCCCCTTTGAAAAAAAGTGTCAGCCAAGTACCCCCTGATCAGCGCAAAAACAATTTGGTAGGGGAAAAAAGTCTATATAAAGAGGTCTAGTACAGCGCTGCACCATCAGTGTCTGATTTATTAAAACAACAACCATGTAACTGAGAAACACTTTAATGCTACATTTCAAATGTTTTAAATCCATCACTAAATTCATGGTAAACCAATTTTGACATCATGCAATAACACTAAGATGAAATGAGTTGCATTGAACTGATCCTTTTAATAAGTAATTTAATTTAAGTAATTTACTGAGAAACATGGGCTTGTGCCTCACTGAGGATCTTTGTCATTCTCGGTGACAGGGAGGCAACTGCAGTTATTCAACTTTTTTCCAGGCCCAGTCTGTTTCTTTGCTTGTTTTTTATCAATGTCATTGCAGAAAAGGAGGCCTCACATAAATATGTGGAACCAAATGGTAAAAGCAGCTCCAAAGCTTTCTTTCCCAGCTCAGGGTGCTCCTTCTTCACACCCAAAACTGTGTGAGAGTAGATGTGTCAAACTTCATCTGTAGGCCACGGTCAGATGACACATCCAAGAGTTTCCTGATGACTGACAGAAAGCTTTCTGCTATTTGCATCAGACAAGAGAAATGGGTTTCTCACCCAATCCAACTGTGAAGATTTCTCCTCCATGTCAGGGAAGTAAGAATGAAAACTAGCAATCAAGTTGGTCAAATGTCATCCTCACTGGAAAGGAAAGCATCCACCTGAGGAAAGCAGGTGAAATCCCCCTCTGCACATGCCCTTTTCCACAGCTCTACTTTCTTCAGAAAACCGCCCACCTTGTCATACAGGTTCAGAATGTTGGTGTCCTTGCCCTGCAGACACACATTCAGTTTGTTAAGTTTGCTGAATATATCTGCCAGATAGCTAAGCTTTGCAAGTCAGTCTGTGTCCTTAAACAAGATGGCATGGGGAGATCCATGCTCTGACAGAAAGGTGCGCACTTCAGATCGTAATTCCAACAGCCTGTTGAGTATTCTCCCTCGAGAGAGAGCCAGCGCACTTCTGTGAGTAATAGTAGTTGTGTGTGTTCCGCTCCCATGTTTTCACACAGGCGGCGACACAGTCGCGCATTAAGTGGCCTTGACTTAATAAAGTTGATTACTTTTACACTGTCGTTCAAAACGTCATGCAACACAGGACTAATTTTCTTGGACGCCAGTGCTTCCTTGTGTATGACACAGGACACTGCACTTCAGGGTTTTCATTTAGAATCCGCGCCATGAGCCCTTTCACGCGTCATAGAAGCAGCTGCATCAGTACAGACACTGGTGCAGGATTTCCAGTTCAGACCGTTTTCACCAAAAAACGCATTAACAACATTAAAAATGTCCTCCCCAGTTGTTTTCCCCTCCAAACTCTTGCAGAAAAGTATGTGTTCGCGAATGAACTTTAGCTATGAGCAAAGACACCGCATAAGACGCCTGGAGTGCTTTGGCTGATGTTGTGGAGACTTTTTGGATCGTTTCTTCTGAAGTCCGAAATTTTTATTTAAAAAAACTCTGGTGGCTTACCAACATGACATGGATATTTTGTGCCGAGATGTCATTGAAGGTGCGCTGGCTTCATGGAACTGTTGGATCATTTCTCCCCGCAAAAAAAGCACAGTGCCTTGGGAGGGTTGCAGCTAGTTGAGGTAAATCCCATTCAAACATATTCATCCTGATACTGACGGTATTTTGTTGGCTGTTTTCGCTTTCTTTTTGACTTCTTTCTCAGTGTTTTCAGCTGTATCGCTGCTACGTTTTTTCAACCACAAATCCATTTTCAAAACTGTCTTCCCACTCACAATTGAACGTGATTGCGTAGCCTAACCTTATGTCGTTAGCATAGTTTACGGTAGTAACGATTCCATTAAAAACAGAAATATTGAATATTAACATTTTTTAAAAATCTCACGTACCCCCTGCAGTACTCAAACGTACCCCTAGGGGTCCGCGTACCCCCATTTGAGAACCACTGCCCTACATCATAGGTGTCAAACTCAAGGCCCGCGGGCCGCATGCGCGGGCCGCATCCGGCCTACATATGGTCGGCGCTTTTGGAGAAACCAGCTAGTGTAAGATAGATTTTGAAAGTAAACAACCGAAAAAGTATCAGCCCCTTCCTTCAGACTTCCTTACAAAGACCCTCCTCCAATACACATGCACGCGCCCTGCCAGACGCGAGACTTGAGGAGAGGACCAATCACGGCACATCAAGGTTGACAAGCAGGTAGACCAACGGCTTATTCAATGCGCTCCGAGTCGAATTAGTGGAGTTGCTTTTTACGGCGCCGCGTCTTCCACAGATTACATTAGGGTTTATATTTGTTGTCAAAGCATTTCATTTATTCATTGCTATCGGGATGTTAAGAGCATTTCCTGGAATATGATAAAAAGCGTTTAAAAATACCATCACCTCCCCTACCTTTAACTAGAAAAATATCTACAAATAATCCCACATGTCCAAGAAGAGAAAAATTTATGCAGAGGGAAGGCAATTTAATGAAATATGGGAAAGTGAATACATGTTTGTGCTTCAAGGAGAGAAACCAATATGTCTTCTGTGTCATGAGGCAGTTTCGGTGATGAAGGAATACAATTTACGTCAGTATTTTGACACGAAACCGAGCTAAGTATGCAAAATTGAGCCTCCAAGAAAAACAAAAAATGGCCCAAGCATTAAAAGGCAAACTGCAAACGCAGCAGAATATGTTTACAATGTCAGTTTGTCAAGAAACACCATCGCAGACCGAGTTAAGGAACTAGCAGGCAATCTGACAACACAGCTGGTCGAAGAGACACGCAGATACCTGGCTTTTTCATTAGCTGTTAATGAAAGTAAGTAAGTAAATAAAGTCTGTGAGTAAAACTAAATGACCCTGGGAAAAGTTGGCGGGGTTAACTACCGATGCACCGGCGCACCTGCGATGTGTGGGGTGGGGGGAAGAGGCTTGGTTGGACTAGTGAAGGAGAAAATGCAAGAAAGTAACTGCCACACACCTCTGATAACTTATCATTGCATTATTCACCAAGAAGCTCTGTGTGGAAAGCTTCTGGAACTGAATGACCACGGTCATGAAAACAGTGAACTTCATTCGGGCGCGCGGTCTGAATCACCGCCAGTTCCAGCAGAGATAAGGTGGCTGAGTAGAAGCGCGGTCCTCAAACGATTTTTTTGAGCTTTGGGAATAAATTGCTCTTTTCATGCAAAGTAAAGGAAACCCATTGCCTGAACTCTCAGATCCAATCTCAGGCTGTGTGATTTTGGTATGTTGTGTGACATAACGGGGCATCTCGCACAACTGAATCGGAGGCTGCAGGGACGCAAACAAGTCATCACGCAGATGTCTGACATGATCACAACTTTTCAGCGTAAACTGCAGCTATGGAAGTCCCAACTGGAACAGGATAATCTTGCCCACTTTCCTGCATCTCAGCCTCCGTTTGTGGTGCTTTTTCATGCGCTCGGTTAGCTACCAAAGTGAACCGGTTAATGAATGAATTTGATCGGCGCTTCTCTGACTTTAGAACACAGCACTCAGGCTTTTACATCTTTGCCAATCCTTTCACCGCCGACGTCGACAGTGCGCCCCATCTCCTTCAGATGGAGTTAATAGAGCTTCAAAGCAAGCAAAGTTACAGGATACTGCAATCGAGGACTTTTGCGGTCTCCTCCCCCCCGCTTTGATGCCACAGCTCCGACGTCATGCTGCCCGTGTTCTGTCCATGTTTGGGAGCACCTACCTGTGCGAACAGATGTTCTCAATAATGAATCTAAACAAGACCAAGCACAGATCACGCATCACCGATGACAACCTCCACGCTGTTCTACGGATTGCTACAGCACAAGACCTGAAGCCAGACATTGACGGACTGACCACGGGAAAACGGTGTCAGGCATCCGGCCAGAAAACAAATAGGTAAATAGGTATTCAGTGTGTTTACAGGCGTATGTGTTCATGCAGCCAAATGTTTACTGATTTATTTATAACAAAGAACAATGTGCCTGCTTTATGTTAATGTGTATAAAATATTTGTACATTTCAATAAATAATAATCAAATGCAGTGAGTTATTTAATATGTTAAGGACTAGTTATATTTATACAATCTTATAGTTACAACTGGCCCTTTTAGGTCATAATAGGTCACCATAATGCTGATGTGGCCCGGGGTGGAAATTCCTGACACCCTGTATTTCCCGCGAGTCATAATCTGAAAGCCACATCCATCGGGTGTGGGGGCGGGGAACATTTCATCGCTCTCCATTGACTTGGTATTGTGAGAAGACTTTTTACATTTTCGTTTTCTAATAAAAAATGGAAACATGCCTAGAAGCTGTTGAGTGACATGATGCTCTACCAACACGGTAAATAATTCATTGTTTCAGTTCGGCAGTTTGTAATAATGTAGTTCTGGGTTCTACATCTTGTTGGTTGAGCATCCTGTTAAGCCCCCCCCCCCCCACACTGTGGACGTGGCCTAAATGCTCTCTCTCTCTCTCTCTCTCTCTCTCTCTCTCTCTCTCTCTCTCGCTCTCTCGCTCTCTCTCTGGTACTGTGTACTGATGTCAAAAAATAAACTACGGCTCAAAGTATTCTTCTTGGACTGTACCACACGACAAACCGCTATGACCTCAGGAGACCCCCCCTGCTTGTCATCAATTGCATTTATACTTCAGTTGCAGTTCTGCACAGACATATTGAAAATATTAAGCAAACGTTATAAATGACGTGATATTGTGATAAACCTATAGACTACAGGATCAACAAAAACGATAGGACCGAAACAACATAACACATATGACATCAACATTTCCCAAATGTATTGTTTCCATGTGTCGGTTGTTGTTTCATATGCAGGATGTTATTTTCTTTAATCAGTCACGACTATATAATCACATGTGACCCAGTAGCGTGGCGTGGGGAAAATTTTAGGGGAAGCCAGTTTTTTTGGGTCAATAACGTAACCAGATGAGTGATTACAGCGCCCGGTATCATTTTACACAGTTGTATCATACAGATGCAGGACTTGCACACGCCTGTTATCTAACCGACAGGTCCGCACGCACTCTCCAGCCAAAACTCTCGTCTTATTAATTTAAGCATCCCCCCCCCCCCCCCCCCAAATGCATAACCAGCCGCTCAATGCGCAGTGCAGATTCGGTAATGAATAAAAAAGCTTCAATTTCACAGCACAATCTATGTGATTTTTTGATTTACCGTGCCTCTCAATTGCCCGTGACAGGTTGGCAAGGTCGATGAATCCTGAAGTTGCCCAAGGATTGTTCAGGGAGCACGAATCCTTGTCAAAAAGAAGACATGGCCAGCAAAATAGACGCTGAAGTTCAGCGCTTCCAGTTTTTCCCTTTTTCCTCTGTACACACAGCTCGAGTGTGGCATGGGCCTGTCATCAGATTAAATTTTTAGTTGCTGCTGTAGCGGAAGTTTAGTAAAGTTGTTTTTTATTAAGTACGCCAAATCTCCACCCTCCATAATGCTTAATACTATCAAACGGCGAGGATGACAGTTACAGTACTACGTACTGATGTTGATTGGATTTGTGAGTCAAGGGATTCCCTTCAAATCGATCCAATGGGATCAAGGGATCCCATTCCCTTGAGGGGATGCCAGCCGTCTCTGGCCTCCCTTGGCATGGGCCCTGACCAATCACAGGTTGGCAGGGGGACATGACGTGGGCCTCATCTGATTGGTCAATCCGGGACAATCCCTCCATTTTTTTTTCACCAAGGGAAGCTCATTCGGCTGGCCTCCTCAATTTCACCATAATATCTAGGGGGCGCTGTTGTTTCACTCTTTGTAAAATACTCAATGAGAATGGGGGAGAGACGGTCCGGCAGCAACACACAGGCTGTGTGTTGCTGCCGGACCGTCTCTCCTACATTTTTTAAATTAAAATAAAAAAAATCGGTAATTCTCCTTTGCTGTGTGACACAGCAAAGGAGAATTCTAGGCGTCGGAACAACGTCATCTATGCACTTCTTGATGAACCCGGTGACCGACGACGCGTACTCGTTGATGTTATTGTCCGAGGCAACGCGGAACATGTGCCAGTCAGCGTGATCAAAACAATCCTGCAGCGTAGAATCTGATTGGTCCGACCAGCATTGGACCTCCCTCACAGCGATCGGTTGCTGCTTCAGTCTCTGCCTATAGGCGGGGAGCAGCTGGATAGAGCGGTGATCTGATTTGCCGAACGGTGGGCGGAGGAGGGCCTTGTAGCCATCACGGAAGGGAGTGTAGCAGTGGTCGAGGATCCGCTCGCCCCGTGTGTTGCTCTTTATGTGTTGGTAGAACTTCGGGAGAACCTTCTTCAGGTTCGCCTTGTTGAAGTCCCCCGCCACGATGAGAGCAGCCTCGGGGTGGGCCGACTCCTGTTCGCTGATAGCCCCGTACAGTTCCTTCAGCGCTGTGTCCGTGTTGGCTTGTGGGGGAATGTAAACAGCGGTCACGGTTACCGCTGTAAACTCCCGAGGTAGCCAGTATGGACGGCACATAAGCATCAGGTACTCCAGGTCCGGGGAACAGAAAGACTTGAGGGGATGTACATGACTTTGGTTGCACCAAGATCTGTTTATCATGAGACATACCCCCCCTCCGCGATCTTTACCGGAGAGAGCCTTTGTTCTGTCCGCCCGGTGTACGGAAAATCCCGTCGGCTCGATAGCTGCGTCGGTAACCCCCTCCGACATCCATGTCTCCGTAAGGCAGATAATGCAATTGTCCCTAGTTTCCCGGTGGAATTGAATACGAGCCTGTAGTTCGCTTAACTTATTGTCCAGAGACTGTACATTAGCCAGTAGAATGGTGGGTAGTGGGGGGCGATCGGATCGACATCTCAGCCTGACTAGCACGCCGGCTCGCTTCCCTCGCTTCCTCCGGCGACGCTTGCGCGTAATCGTGCCCAAAATGCCCAAAACTGCAGACACACATTCAGTTTGTTAAGTTTGCTGAATATATCTGCCAGATAGCTAAGCTTTGCAAGTCAGTCTGTGTCCTTAAACAAGATGGCATGGGGAGATCCATGCTCTGACAGAAAGGTGCGCACTTCAGATCGTAATTCCAACAGCCTGTTGAGTATTCTCCCTCGAGAGAGAGCCAGCGCACTTCTGTGAGTAATAGTAGTTGTGTGTGTTCCGCTCCCATGTTTTCACACAGGCGGCGACACAGTCGCGCATTAAGTGGCCTTGACTTAATAAAGTTGATTACTTTTACACTGTCGTTCAAAACGTCATGCAACACAGGACTAATTTTCTTGGACGCCAGTGCTTCCTTGTGTATGACACAGGACACTGCACTTCAGGGTTTTCATTTAGAATCCGCGCCATGAGCCCTTTCACGCGTCATAGAAGCAGCTGCATCAGTACAGACACTGGTGCAGGATTTCCAGTTCAGACCGTTTTCACCAAAAAACGCATTAACAACATTAAAAATGTCCTCCCCAGTTGTTTTCCCCTCCAAACTCTTGCAGAAAAGTATGTGTTCGCGAATGAACTTTAGCTATGAGCAAAGACACCGCATAAGACGCCTGGAGTGCTTTGGCTGATGTTGTGGAGACTTTTTGGATCGTTTCTTCTGAAGTCCGAAATTTTTATTTAAAAAAACTCTGGTGGCTTACCAACATGACATGGATATTTTGTGCCGAGATGTCATTGAAGGTGCGCTGGCTTCATGGAACTGTTGGATCATTTCTCCCCGCAAAAAAAGCACAGTGCCTTGGGAGGGTTGCAGCTAGTTGAGGTAAATCCCATTCAAACATATTCATCCTGATACTGACGGTATTTTGTTGGCTGTTTTCGCTTTCTTTTTGACTTCTTTCTCAGTGTTTTCAGCTGTATCGCTGCTACGTTTTTTCAACCACAAATCCATTTTCAAAACTGTCTTCCCACTCACAATTGAACGTGATTGCGTAGCCTAACCTTATGTCGTTAGCATAGTTTACGGTAGTAACGATTCCATTAAAAACAGAAATATTGAATATTAACATTTTTTAAAAATCTCACGTACCCCCTGCAGTACTCAAACGTACCCCTAGGGGTCCGCGTACCCCCATTTGAGAACCACTGCCCTACATCATAGGTGTCAAACTCAAGGCCCGCGGGCCGCATGCGCGGGCCGCATCCGGCCTACATATGGTCGGCGCTTTTGGAGAAACCAGCTAGTGTAAGATAGATTTTGAAAGTAAACAACCGAAAAAGTATCAGCCCCTTCCTTCAGACTTCCTTACAAAGACCCTCCTCCAATACACATGCACGCGCCCTGCCAGACGCGAGACTTGAGGAGAGGACCAATCACGGCACATCAAGGTTGACAAGCAGGTAGACCAACGGCTTATTCAATGCGCTCCGAGTCGAATTAGTGGAGTTGCTTTTTACGGCGCCGCGTCTTCCACAGATTACATTAGGGTTTATATTTGTTGTCAAAGCATTTCATTTATTCATTGCTATCGGGATGTTAAGAGCATTTCCTGGAATATGATAAAAAGCGTTTAAAAATACCATCACCTCCCCTACCTTTAACTAGAAAAATATCTACAAATAATCCCACATGTCCAAGAAGAGAAAAATTTATGCAGAGGGAAGGCAATTTAATGAAATATGGGAAAGTGAATACATGTTTGTGCTTCAAGGAGAGAAACCAATATGTCTTCTGTGTCATGAGGCAGTTTCGGTGATGAAGGAATACAATTTACGTCAGTATTTTGACACGAAACCGAGCTAAGTATGCAAAATTGAGCCTCCAAGAAAAACAAAAAATGGCCCAAGCATTAAAAGGCAAACTGCAAACGCAGCAGAATATGTTTACAATGTCAGTTTGTCAAGAAACACCATCGCAGACCGAGTTAAGGAACTAGCAGGCAATCTGACAACACAGCTGGTCGAAGAGACACGCAGATACCTGGCTTTTTCATTAGCTGTTAATGAAAGTAAGTAAGTAAATAAAGTCTGTGAGTAAAACTAAATGACCCTGGGAAAAGTTGGCGGGGTTAACTACCGATGCACCGGCGCACCTGCGATGTGTGGGGTGGGGGGAAGAGGCTTGGTTGGACTAGTGAAGGAGAAAATGCAAGAAAGTAACTGCCACACACCTCTGATAACTTATCATTGCATTATTCACCAAGAAGCTCTGTGTGGAAAGCTTCTGGAACTGAATGACCACGGTCATGAAAACAGTGAACTTCATTCGGGCGCGCGGTCTGAATCACCGCCAGTTCCAGCAGAGATAAGGTGGCTGAGTAGAAGCGCGGTCCTCAAACGATTTTTTTGAGCTTTGGGAATAAATTGCTCTTTTCATGCAAAGTAAAGGAAACCCATTGCCTGAACTCTCAGATCCAATCTCAGGCTGTGTGATTTTGGTATGTTGTGTGACATAACGGGGCATCTCGCACAACTGAATCGGAGGCTGCAGGGACGCAAACAAGTCATCACGCAGATGTCTGACATGATCACAACTTTTCAGCGTAAACTGCAGCTATGGAAGTCCCAACTGGAACAGGATAATCTTGCCCACTTTCCTGCATCTCAGCCTCCGTTTGTGGTGCTTTTTCATGCGCTCGGTTAGCTACCAAAGTGAACCGGTTAATGAATGAATTTGATCGGCGCTTCTCTGACTTTAGAACACAGCACTCAGGCTTTTACATCTTTGCCAATCCTTTCACCGCCGACGTCGACAGTGCGCCCCATCTCCTTCAGATGGAGTTAATAGAGCTTCAAAGCAAGCAAAGTTACAGGATACTGCAATCGAGGACTTTTGCGGTCTCCTCCCCCCCGCTTTGATGCCACAGCTCCGACGTCATGCTGCCCGTGTTCTGTCCATGTTTGGGAGCACCTACCTGTGCGAACAGATGTTCTCAATAATGAATCTAAACAAGACCAAGCACAGATCACGCATCACCGATGACAACCTCCACGCTGTTCTACGGATTGCTACAGCACAAGACCTGAAGCCAGACATTGACGGACTGACCACGGGAAAACGGTGTCAGGCATCCGGCCAGAAAACAAATAGGTAAATAGGTATTCAGTGTGTTTACAGGCGTATGTGTTCATGCAGCCAAATGTTTACTGATTTATTTATAACAAAGAACAATGTGCCTGCTTTATGTTAATGTGTATAAAATATTTGTACATTTCAATAAATAATAATCAAATGCAGTGAGTTATTTAATATGTTAAGGACTAGTTATATTTATACAATCTTATAGTTACAACTGGCCCTTTTAGGTCATAATAGGTCACCATAATGCTGATGTGGCCCGGGGTGGAAATTCCTGACACCCTGTATTTCCCGCGAGTCATAATCTGAAAGCCACATCCATCGGGTGTGGGGGCGGGGAACATTTCATCGCTCTCCATTGACTTGGTATTGTGAGAAGACTTTTTACATTTTCGTTTTCTAATAAAAAATGGAAACATGCCTAGAAGCTGTTGAGTGACATGATGCTCTACCAACACGGTAAATAATTCATTGTTTCAGTTCGGCAGTTTGTAATAATGTAGTTCTGGGTTCTACATCTTGTTGGTTGAGCATCCTGTTAAGCCCCCCCCCCCCCCACACTGTGGACGTGGCCTAAATGCTCTCTCTCTCTCTCTCTCTCGCTCTCTCGCTCTCTCTCTCTGGTACTGTGTACTGATGTCAAAAAATAAACTACGGCTCAAAGTATTCTTCTTGGACTGTACCACACGACAAACCGCTATGACCTCAGGAGACCCCCCCTGCTTGTCATCAATTGCATTTATACTTCAGTTGCAGTTCTGCACAGACATATTGAAAATATTAAGCAAACGTTATAAATGACGTGATATTGTGATAAACCTATAGACTACAGGATCAACAAAAACGATAGGACCGAAACAACATAACACATATGACATCAACATTTCCCAAATGTATTGTTTCCATGTGTCGGTTGTTGTTTCATATGCAGGATGTTATTTTCTTTAATCAGTCACGACTATATAATCACATGTGATTGTGACCCCAACAAAGACTCTGAATGAGGTTCCAGAGGACCCTCTTCTTACCTCTTAGCTTTGCTCTGGCTGCCATGTTCCCCGGTGGTTTTAGAGGAACGACCCCACTTCTCTCTCTCCTCTTCCATAGTAGACTGGAGACCAGACACAAAACACAGAAACCCTGAGAGTTATACTGGTGGTTTAAGAGCAGGATATATCAGTACTATCGTAGGCGCCGATACCGTGGCACCCACATGCGCCTGTGTGTGTGTGTGTGTGTGTGTGTGTGTGTGTGTGTGTGTGTGTGTGTGTGTGTGTGTGTGTGTGTGTGTGTGTGCTTACCTCAACGTGTTTCCTCAAATTCGACGGAGAATTCTTATAGGAAGAAATCGTGTGGGACTGAGGCAGGCAGAGAAGACAGATTCCTTTGTAAACAAAGGAATCCTTCTTCTGTTCCACAACTTCAAAAAAATCGTTCAAATAAGGCCATGGGTGTTGAACGCTGTAACGGACTACTGGTACTATTGGGTCACGTGGGTAACTAGCCTACATCTAATAGGTCCAACCCATAAAGAGCGCTCTGTACCCTGATTGGTGTATTCGCGGTGCTTTATTTAAAAAACAACAATTCACCAATAAGAAGGAACGACAGACGTCACATAATGTAGTGAAGTAGAAAGTAAGATATTTTACTTTGATATGGAGCGGAGTAAAAGTTAAAAGTCGCCCAAAATGGAAATACTTAAGTAAAGTACAGATACTTCAAAAATGTACTTAAGTACATCGAATTACTTTTATTTCGTTACTGTCCACCCCTGATTTCCATGTATTTTACAGTGATATATCTGCATAAGAGATGTCATTTTTTGTAAAATTACAGAAAAAGGTGGCAAGTTTGTCAATGAAGAATTCTTAGTTTTTACGGTTAATGTTCTTAAAATTGCCATTTAAAAGGTGTTAAAAAACAGATATTTAACATATTCCATTTTTACTGTTAAATCACATGACACATTTCAATAAACAGTTTATTCTTGTAATTTAATATGATTTTCCGGTCATTTTAAAATACAGGGAAAACAACTTAAAATTGATTGGGGAAAACTGTTAAAAAATGTTTTTTTTTAGTGTGGCCCCAGCCCAGAACTAGGTTTGCATTGGTGGAAACGAGGGAGGTGTTGGCAGGCCTGCTTAGGCGATTCCCTCAAACACACACTTGGTCTTCATCTTCTTCAGATAGGACTTGAGTTTATAAACAGCCAGTTGAAAACCGAACTGAAAAAGAAAAAGGATGAATTAGAAGTTTGTGAACTATTGTGAACTCACCGAGGACATCAGAACCATCTGTCCTACGGCCCAAACAGACATCCTGCGTTACTGCGACCCTAAGGCGGTGTCATATGTTTTTGTACTTTCAAGGCCAGAATCCAATCAACATTAAGAAATTAACAGTTTTCCCAGGTTCCCTTAAATGATTTCAAACACTTGGAGTGCTGCCACTATCATAACATTGTCATTAACATCACACTATCATAACATTGTCATAAACATTACACTATCATAACATTGTCATAAACATTACACTATCATAACATTGTCATTAACATTACACTATCATAACATTGTCATAAACATCACACTATCATAACATTGTCATTAACATTACACTATCATAACATTGTCATAAACATCACACTATCATAACATTGTCATAAACATTACACTATCATAACATTGTCATTAACATTACACTATCATAACATTGTCATAAACATCACACTATCATAACATTGTCATAAACATTACACTATCATAACATTGTCATAAACATTACACTATCATAACATTGTCATAAACATCACACTATCATAACATTGTCATAAACATTACACTATCATAACATTGTCATAAACATTACACTATCATAACATTGTCATAAACATTACACTATCATAACATTGTCATTAACATTACACTATCATAACATTGTCATAAACATTACACTATCATAACATTGTCATAAACATTACACTATCATAACATTGTCATAAACATTACACTATCATAACATTGTCATAAACATTACACTATCATAACATTGTCATAAACATTACACTATCATAACATTGTCATAAACATTACACTATCATAACATTGTCATTAACATTACACTATCATAACATTGTCATAAACATCACACTATCATAACATTGTCATAAACATTACACTATCATAACATTGTCATAAACATTACACTATCATAACATTGTCATTAACATTACACTATCATAACATTGTCATAAACATCACACTATCATAACATTGTCATTAACATTACACTATCATAACATTGTCATAAACATCACACTATCATAACATTGTCATAAACATTACACTATCATAACATTGTCATTAACATTACACTATCATAACATTGTCATAAACATCACACTATCATAACATTGTCATAAACATTACACTATCATAACATTGTCATAAACATTACACTATCATAACATTGTCATAAACATCACACTATCATAACATTGTCATAAACATTACACTATCATAACATTGTCATAAACATTACACTATCATAACATTGTCATTAACATTACACTATCATAACATTGTCATAAACATTACACTATCATAACATTGTCATAAACATTACACTATCATAACATTGTCATAAACATTACACTATCATAACATTGTCATAAACATTACACTATCATAACATTGTCATTAACATTACACTATCATAACATTGTCATAAACATTACACTATCATAACATTGTCATTAACATTACACTATCATAACATTGTCATAAACATTACACTATCATAACATTGTCATAAACATTACACTATCATAACATTGTCATAAACATTACACTATCATAACATTGTCATTAACATTACACTATCATAACATTGTCATAAACATTACACTATCATAACATTGTCATTAACATTACACTATCATACTCTGCTGGACGTTATGGACTCATCACAGTTACTGCACTGTATTCATGATGCTGCTGCACTACTGGCACTTTAAATTCTTTTAAATCTTTTTGCACAATTCAACACTTGTACATATCATCCATCAGTCACTTTGTTGTTATTTTGTGTTCATTGTTATTGTACATAGTATTTGTATGGTGTTGTTTTGGAGATTCATACTGCTGGAGGGAATGGGGAGTAAGCATCCCATTGTACTTAATATATATATGGCCAAAACATATCTTGCATCTTGTATGTTAATAGGGTTTCATGCTGATCAATATTTTGTCTGTAAAAAAACTGTGTAGATGTTCACTGTAGTTGTGCATATGTTCTTAATATTTGTATTACAATGGAATTGGATTGACAAGAGGATGACTTTCCTTACATGACTGACGTGATCATTTGTTTTGATATTTCCCCCCATTCATTCCCCATAATTTTCATAGGCTGTTTGTAACAAACTGGTATGCAATTTGATCATAATTTGATATCATTGTCATTACACACTAGATACATAATCCTGCATCAAGTGAAGTGTTGTTTGAGGTCCTTATTCCACTTATACCGCAGTTACCAACAATGATTCGATATCAGTTACTTAACTAAATGAATCAGCTGTTTCTATGGTGCTTCGATCAATTTTAGATGAGCTATATAAATATATACTGTATGTTATATAAATATATAACATATATAACATGTACAACACATGTAAGCACAGTCCTTGTGGCTGCAGCAGAGTACAGCTGTCTCTCTCTCACTACAGCTGGCTGCTTTAGCTGCCTGCACGTCCATGTTCACTACTGTGAGTCTTCATTCTCCATACTGTCCGGTAACCTTATAATTCCGCTATAAGGCCGGTTGTTGCGTGCTTATTAAGACCGAAGACACATTATTATGTAATAACAAAATGATTGTAGCAGACTGTAAATGAAGCTGACTGTAAATGAAAATAAATCTCTTCAAGGTATACTACGCTCCTATACCTACTCTCAGACGCAGGAGCATTGGTCCTATTGAGAGTAGGTGTAGGTTCTCAGAGAGCAGATGTAGGAGCCTTGGTCTTACTGAGAGTATGTGTAGGTCCTACTGTGAGAGTAGATGTAGGGGCCTTGGTCCTACTGTGAGAGTAGATGTAGGGGCCTTGGTCCTACTCTGAGAGTAGATGTAGGGGCCTTGGTCCTATTCTGAGAGTAGATGTAGGGGCCTTGGTCTTACTCTGAGAGTAGATGTAGGGGCCTTGGTCCTACTCTGAGAGTAGATGTAGGGGCCTTGGTCCTATTCTGAGAGTAGATGTAGGGGCCTTGGTCCTACTCTGAGAGTAGATGTAGGGGCCTTGGTCCTACTCTGAGAGTAGATGTAGGGGCCTTGGTCCTACTCTGAGAGTAGATGTAAGGGCCTTGGTCCTACTCTGAGAGTAGATGTAGGAGCCTTGGTCCTACCTATACTTTAAGCGCGACCATTCAGGGTCATTCTGGGAGAGGGGCCCAGAAGAGATGTTGTTTTTCATGTTTATTAACAGCTGACTCAAATGTCTTGAACATTTACATACCAACATGGGGGTCTGTTTGATGCTGCTGTACAGACTTTCCCGGTCTCTTCAACAGAACACACACACACAAAAAACATTATAATTCTTCTTTTATATATTATAAATGTTCTTAATATTCTCTAATATTTTTTCAACAAAACTGTTTTTTTCCATAGACCGGTCACTCTTCACAGAGACATATCTGAAAGGATTTGTGGATGTCGTTAAACTTGATCATTTATTCCATAAATCCTCACCTTTTATTAGAAGGTTGCTGATCTCCAAATTCAGGAGGAAAATCCATAGACCAGGACCTCTTCATGGACGGACAGCTGGGTCCAGGGGAGTCTGCTCTCTCCTTTTTGTATCTAAAAAAAATATATTTGTTTGATATATGCTGTATTTTTGTGATCACTGACTCTGGTTATATATATTTACAAGCCTACTGTAACAACCGTAAGCATTTTCTGTTTTGTGTGTGTGCTATAAGTTGGACAGTAAGTGTCTATTTAATCGTTTTCAATGTAACACAAAATGTATTTATGTGTACACTAAATCTTTTTAAAGGGTACATGAAAAATTAAAGCCTAACTGTTTAATAAAAACGAATTGATATTTCACTTTTCAGACTTTAACTTTTTGGTTGCCAGTGCGCTTCAGTTGTGAAAGACCAATACCCCAATAAGCCCATGTGTGACAATGTAAAGTGGTCAGAATCTGATATGTAAAGGAGTGTTCACCCCCCCCCCTCTCTGCTTGTCATCAATTACATATAATCAAATACAGTTGCAGTTCTGCACAGAAATATTGAAAATATTGACATTGACAAGCAAATTGTTATCGTTATAAATGACGTGATATTTTAGTGTGATAAACCTATAGACTACAGGATCAACAAAAACGATAGGACCGAAACAACATAACACATATGGCATCAACATTTCCCAAATGTATTGTTTCCATGTGTCGGTTGTTGTTTCATATGCAGGATGTTATTTTCTTTAATCAGTCACGACTATATAATCACATGTGACCCCAACAAAGACTCTGAATGAGGTTCCAGAGGACCCTCTTCTTACCTCTTAGCTTTGCTCTGGCTGCCATGTTCCCCGGTGGTTTTAAAGGAACGACCCCACTTCTCTCTCTCCTCTTCCATAGTAGACTGGAGACCAGGACACAGAACACAGAAACCCTGAGAGTTATACTGGTGGTTTTAGAGCAAGATATATCAGTACTATCATAGCCGCCGATATTGCCGAGCACCCACATGCGCCAGTTGTGGCCAAATTGACATTGATTTGATTTGAGGGGGGGGGGGGGGGTGTTCGCTGTTCATTATAGATAGCGATTATATGAATATCAGACAACAAAGTGTATACAAAGGAGCTCCGTAATATAGCAGGTCCACCTGTGTGTCCTGTCCGTGTTCCGAAAGGAAAGTAAAGTCATGTCATAGAATCCTTGGTTCCCCTCCTATTCCGAACAGCTGCCCAGAATAGATTAGATTAAAATGTGATGTCATTGCACAGCACAGTACAGTAGGGGGGGGGATATAATCTGTCGTCCTCGGGGCCCCCTTCCAGCGATTGCAGACGATTGCCTACTATGCCTGCGGTGGGACGCACGCACGCACGCACAAACACAGGTAATGTACCGATTTGTACCTTACAAATATGTACATTTAGAGCGGCTCAGAGAGAGCACTCTGCACCCTCCGTGTGTTGTTAATGTGCACAATTCATACTCATTAAATACAAATTAAAGTATATACAGTCCGCAAATGTTTTTATTATATATATATATATGTGTGTAATAAAAACATTTGCGGACTGTATATACTTTAATAAACTATGCCACAATGTGCATGTTTTCTATGCTACTAGTTAAAATTGTTTCCTCAGGAGGGTGGCTGGTATCTCCCTGAGGGATAGGGTGAGAAGCTCAGTCACTCGTGAGAGACTCGGAGTAGAGCCGCTGCTCCTTCGCGTAGAAAGGAGCCAGTTGAGGTGGTTCGGGCATCTAGTAAGGATGCTTCCTGGTCGCCTCCCGAGGGAGGTTTTCCAGGCACATCCAACTGGGAGGAGACCACGGGGCAGACCGAGGTACAGGTGGGGTGATTACATCTCCACACTGGCCTTGTGATAACGTTATTAGATACAGATATTATAAGCTAAACTTTGAGCTAACTTATCCATTAGCTAGTTAACTATATTTGTTTTAGTCTTTTGGCTAATTAGCTGTAAACTCGAGGCACTGGCAGCTTAGTCATTTGTTCATCACCACTCACCTTCAAACAAGCCAAGGAAAGCCGGCATCACAAGGGACTGTAAGGTGGGAGGTGCTGCTAGCTGTCTGACTGCCGATGACTGACCGCACCGCTGAGCAGCAGACGCGGAGGGAGGGAGGGAGGGAGGGAGGGAGGGAGGTATATATTTTTTATATTTTATTCAATCAATATATTTTTTGGAAAGGGAAACTGTGTGCAAACAGGAGTAGATATATATTCATTTATTTAAAAATAAAAAATAAAAAAGCATCCCATAAAAAGGGCACTTTCTCTGGAGGAAGAAAAAGGGAAGGGGCTCAAGCCCACTTTGATGTCTATGTGTGCACGTGCCTGTATATATATATCGAAGTATTTTTCTACCCTAAGTATAAAACTAAAACACTGTCTGTGATACTGTATGCATTGAAAGAGCCATGTGTGTTGAAGCGGGCGCTGCTAGGAATGCGACCCCCTGGACATTGTGCTTGTAACCTCGTGACGTGACAACAGAGGCATCGTGTGATCAACTGGAATAGTGGATGCTGGTTGTACCTTGAGACTAGTGATGTGTCGGTCGCGAGCCGTTATTTATTTATTTATTTATTTATGTATTTATGTATTTATGTATTTATGTATTTATGTATTTTTTACGCGCATGCTGTGCATCACGTGAGGATAGACAAGGAGGGAGGGGCGGCGTGTGCTCAGTGCTGATAGCTGAACAGAGGGAGGGGAGAACACACGGTGAAGTGTCAGTTTGCTTCGCGCTAATAACATGAGTGAAAGTAGGTAAAGAAGCAGCATTTGGCTGCATTTTAACAATTGTGCAAACACAAAGGCAGAATGCAGAATTTGCAACATGAAGCTCTCTTATACATATATATATATACACATATATACATATATATATATATATATATATATATATATATATATATATATATATATATGTGTATATATATATATACACTGAGTGAAAGTAGGTAAAGAAGCAGCATTTGGCTGCATTTTAACAATTGTGAAACACAGAGCAGGAGCTCAAGTGAGAAAAAGGGCACTTCACATAATAATTTCAATTTTTTTTTTATCATAACATAACCTCCCCGACCTACCAAGGCCGATCTCTCTTAAAAAGTCAAGAGGGTGCCTCTCTTTGTTAGTGATACAATACTCAATACTTATTTATGAATAAATTAGCTCATTAAACATGATTATAGACCATGAGTTCTGTCCTTATCAAGGGGAAAGAGAGAGAGACAGCCCTTTAAGAATCGCAATATGTCTTTCTGAAGATTGTTCCCTGTCTGTTTCTATCTTGTCTTGTCGATCTGTCACTCATGGGTCAAATCGATGTTCCTCTTCTTGGACATCTGTATATGAAGATAAAGAAGGTGGGTGGAAGTGAAACTAAACGCTGTACTGTAGCTTTGTCTCCAGCAGGTGTCCCTGTGGAGCACGAATTCAATAGCCAACAGTTGGACTGTACCCATGGATCCAAAAACATCCAATTGGCCAATGGGTGTAACCAGGGGCGGACTGGCAATCTGGCAGTTCTGGCAAATGCCAGAAGGGCCGACGCACTTTTGGGCCGCAGTTTGCTGAAAAAAAAAAATTACGTAAAGAAATTCAACGCAGGTGGACCACACCGGCCCACTATATAGAATGGACCGTATCACACCGGCCCACTATATAGAATGGGCCGTATCACACCGGCCCACTATATAGAATGGGCCGTATCACACCGGCCCACTATATAGAATGGACCGTATCACACCGGCCCACTATATAGAATGGGCCGTATCACTCCGGCCCACTATATAGAATGGGCCGTATCACACCGGCCCACTATATAGAATGGGCCGTATCACACCGGCCCACTATATAGAATGGACCGTATCACACCGGCCCACTATATAGAATGGGCCCATTCCACCCCCTTTCTGAAAGTGGGCCGGTCAAGGGACTAAATGCCAGGGCCGCCCCTGGGTGTAACTTTAGTGGGTGGGCTAATCCTGCACCTGTCTCTGGACACCACCACAGTGGAGCGACACACGCACAGAGAGACAGAGAGGCAGAGAGACAGAGAGAGTCACTTGTCCTCCCCTCTTGGTGAAAGTACAGACTGCTTATATAGTAAGTGTGGAGGCTACCACGATCATGTCGCTGCAAAACGGGGAGATTGTGGCGCACGAAGGACGACATGACCTGCCGTTTTTATTCTGCATGGCTGGAAGACATGGTCCCGCATTGGCCCTTCTCATAGCCATTACTCTGGCCATGGTAGGACTGTTCAGCGTTTACCGGAAGGTGCGGGCCCTGGTCAGCTACTGGAGACGAGACGCACACTGTGAGCCCATGAAGATGGACGCCAAAGTCGTGGTAAGCACCGTGACATTTAACTATCCTATCTTAACGTTTTCTATCAAAGTATTTCTAAAATCCCAATAGGAGCAAAGTCTGTGTGGTAAATGGTTTATTATTTCTTTATAATAAAGATAATGGTGTTAGAAAAGAAAACAATGCATTTAGAATTATGTTAACTCAATGCTGTGTTCCCATGTATAATGTTTTTTTTTTTTAATGCCCTGGTTTATATACCTGACAGGAAGATTAAAGTGCGTAGTTAACAGCTGTCCACGGTGTTCTCTAAATGAAATGAAATGGCAAATCAAAAAATGTGCCATAGACTTTTAGGAAAAATAGTAGTTAAGAAAAAGGTCTACACAATACCTTCAGCGTGTTTCCATTCATACAGGGTTTCTAACACAATGACACATATTGGCAACAACCCCAAGTAGACCTATTCATTGAGAGCCACACTGTCTCAAAATGTACCCCCAACCATAGGCTTACTGTATACTATTAGAACGCACCATGCACACTATGGGACGAAAGACAGTATGCTTAAAGACAAACTAAAAAGGTTCTATGTTACATTTATTTCTTAAAGTAATGAATAAAGATAGATTTGATTGGGTAGGCCCATAGAGACCTATTCTTATGCTGTAAGTTATTGGGGTAGCGGTTTTATTGAAATAATTTACTTCTCAAATACCAGAGCATATTTACCAGTGAATGTTTTAACACTGTTATGCAGTACAGGCAGTAGATATATAAGTTTAGTTGTAAATGGTCATGGTGTTGGTTAAAACATAGAAAACGCAAAACATGAATACCATACACGAGATTGAAGAGGTTTATTGAAGATGTTTAATTGCCATATGCAACAAGTTAGATGGAATGCTTACTCTCCATCCCCAATAACCTTTTACTATTGTTTATACTCCGAGTAAATCCAATAATCTCATAATGATTTTAACCAACAGGGTTTTTTCAGCCCAAAACAACACAATGAAAACCCCAGCGAACCCTGGGGACTCCATTGATGAAGTCCTGGGCCAAACGGATTCCCCTGATGTTTAAAGGAGTTCCTAGTAGTCTCATCTGCCAGGGAAACGGACACACTCCACCAACAACCCCGCTGAGATTCATATCACAGACACCATTCACTATTGGGATGAGGAACCAGTTCAGGAACCCACTGTGGAACATACAACTGGATTGTCTAACGGGAATGTGGAATAACTTTGTGTTTGGACAATGCTGACGGAGAACCAGGCGGAGGAAATGGCAAAGGGGTTGTAAGACGAGGGAGATGGATTTGGGGGCGACCAGATGGGAACTGAGATGTCGGTGCAGTCCATGGGTTTCTCCAATCGTGTTCCAAAGCCAAAAGATCCAGAAGCAGTGAGAATTTGCGTGGACACGAGGATACTAAATCAGGCCATCGAACGAGAAAGACATCTCACACCCACAGTAGATGATGTGATACAATCACTTAGTGGATCCAGGTTTTTCTCAAAGCTAAATTAAGACTGTGGATACCATCAGCTAGAACTCAAGCCATCCTCACGATACATTACAACATTCTCCACTCATGTAAGCCTGAGACGGTACAAAAGACAAAAGAGCTTTGGAGTTTCCTCAGCTGCGGAGGTGTTCCAAAATGTCATTCAACAAGCCCTGGATGGCAGCCCAGGAGTAACCAATCTAAGAGATGACATTTTGGTCAACAAGAGAACCCCCTCCTGGACCAAAGTGTACCATGGACAGAACGTTCTGCTCCGTCATGTTCCCAGACTCAAAGTCCCCCTGAGCAGCACCCATCTTAAGAATCTTATTGAGAACGTTTCATAACGTTCATAACGTTCATAACGTGTGTGTGTGTGTGTGTGTGTGTGTGTGTGTGTGTGTGTGTGGTGTGTGTGTGTGTGTGTGTGTGTGTGTGTGTGTGCGTGTGTGCGTGTTCGTCTCTCTGGGCCTGTGAGGTGGGTGTGTGAGGGGCTGGTGGAATCCAATCCTTACCCTGCTAGCACGCATGGACGTCACCTTGAGTCATGGTGGTGGGGACTTGAACCCATAACCCTGGCTGGTGTTAACACCATGCAGTTTGGGAACACCGTTCTAAAATTGGGTCCATTTGACAGCTCTCGTCTCTGCTTTAAAACGCTGGTGTATAGATGACTGGACACATAAACAGACTCTGTAGGCTCGCCGTGTTGATGAAGAAGAATAGTTTGGAAATGTTGAGGATTAACATTTTCCGAGTCAGATGAAGTACAAATCTCCATCTCCGGTTACTTCTCATCCCAGCAGGGTGCTAACACTATAAAGCGAGGCCACTTCAGGGCCCTCTGGAAGACCCATATAGATACCCAATATAGACCCATGGCTTACAACGGACACCACTGCCAATCACACACACACACACACACACACACACACACACACACACACACACACACACACACACACACACACACACACACACACACACACACACACACACACACACACACACACACACACACACACACACACACACACACACACCAGTGTTCGTGCTTCCTGTTATGCAGGTATTCTCTCTGTCAGACATGCTAAATGTCGAATGGGGGGGGGGGGGGGGGGGGCAGGCACCAGGGCCCAGGCTGCCAACCAGACTATTTTTAAAGCCCGCCTCCTCTCCCCATTCGTCATGCTGTGACCTTCCCGGTGATTGGTCAGTGCACAGGCCTGTAAGACGAGAAGCGGGGTTTAAAATAGAGACTTACAGGAGCTGGCATTTAATTTATTTGAATTATTTATTAGTAATATTAAAAAAACAGTCCAGCTGCTTCAGTTTGACTTATGATTGTACAATTCTCCTGATTTTTTTCCCTGGTAACATTTATTTATTTAGTATTTAGCTTTTCATTGTTTGTTTTTTTTGCCGGCCATTTTTCAAGTGAATGTGTAATAAAAAATACGTGTATGGAATAATGTGTGTTATTTATTAGGTGTGATGAATTTGATATACATGTATAATTATAAAAAGGCTATGAGACCCTCGATGGAGAGCCCCTCGATGACATCATCTCTGCACTCGTGCGTTCCATCCCCTACTTTAGAGTTTAGAACCAGGACGGATCTGTTGAAGGGTCCAGGACTTCTTTAATTGTTAAGAATAAACATTCCATTATGATACTATGGTCTACTTAACCTCTTTAAGCCCTGAAAGTTGTAATATTTGTATTGTAATGATATTTACAATACAGCAAACAAAAGCAGACGGTCCAAATAGAGAAGCTTTGTTTGCTCAGGTTTAGGGTTATGCAAATAAGACAATCAACATCAAGTTATTTCTATTATATAAGTCAATTCTATTTGTATTCTTTGACATATGACACAGCAGAAATGGCATTTCGAGGGAGCATTACAAAATAGACGTAGAAAGATAAAAACTAGGCAAAACATAATACAATAATACAAATAAGCCAAAAGCAATTAAACATTTTCCTCAATTTACAAAAATCACAAAAAGTAAAGAAAAGAGATGTTAATCATCATCATAAGTCTAAAGAGACATTCGACGAACACTTTTTTTTTTATATATAAACGCAAGAAAGCAACCGAAAAACAAGACATCGTAAACTAGGAACGCTGTCATCGCCCAGTGGTACCATCTGTAGCACGCACCCTTTGAGCAAGGCAGCCACCGGCCCTCTCCCTACACCTCGCTTTGCACTCTGTAAACTCATCGGCAAATGTAGAGATGTTCCAAAAAAGATTTAAGCAACAAAAAAAAACGGTACGTTCACATCCACACGTGATAATAATAATAATAATAATACAACTGACACAAAAGTCATGATTGTTGTGCCTTAAGTTGTTTCCTGGGATAGCTTTGTGTCAATTGAGTGAAGTCATGTTTGTTGTCAGTCTGTCTTTAGGGACCAGGGTTTGGAAGGGGGGGGGGGGGGGGTCTGAACCCAACACTTTTTCGGCTGTGATTCCATCAAATAAGACCCATAGAACATCCTGGTTACTATTAGGGGATTACAAGACGATAACCTAAATACAATTCTAAAAAGTGATCAGCACATGTAATTACGTCATTTGGTAAACCTCACCCATGAACAGACCCATTTCTTCAAACAAGGATTTGTGGACGGGGAGGACGAGTGTTGTAGACGCGTTCTTGCGTTAGTCATGACTAAATCAATTTAGTCATTTTAGCAATACGTCTCTTTAAAGAATTGCGATACATGCCATTAAGGAGCAGGTAGGGGTTATGACATCCGGGGAGGATTGGAGATTAGCGTTTACAGTCCATCTCCTCCGCCGCCACCACCTCCTCCCCCTCCTATCTACTTTATGAGCGGTGTGCTGCATCCTTCTCCTCCTCCTCCTCCTCCTCCTCTCTCTCTTCCCTCCTCCTCCTCCCCCCTCTAGGAGCACTGTCCTACCTTGCTGCTCCTCCTCGGTCCTCTTTTACTAGGAGTGCTGTGCTCCCTGCCCCTCCTCCGGGACCCCGGTGAGTGAGGTGATGGTGCGGTACATCTGGGGCTGACCCTGGGAGAGGGGAGAGTCGGCCTGCGGGAAGAGCAGGGCCGTGCGGGTCTTCATCGGCCTCCTGAGGAGGAACCTCCCGGAGGTGACCAGCTCACCGTAGCCCTGGGCGTGGGAGAAGGCGTAGCCCGAGCGGCGTGTGCTGATGCGCCTGACCGGGAGCCGGCGAGGAGCAGGAGCAGGCAGCTCCTCCTTACGCACCTTGTATCTCACCTGGGGGAGAAAGAGAAGGAGGAGGAGAGGGAGGGTGGGGGAGAAGGAGAGGGAGGAGGAGAGGGTGGGGAGAAGGAGGAGAGGGAGGTGGGGAGGAGGAGAGGGAGGGGGGATGAGGAGAGGGAGGTGGGGAGGAGGAGAGGGAGGTGGGGGAGAAGGAGAGGGAGGAGGAGAGGGTGGGGAGAAGGAGGAGAGGGAGGTGGGGAGGAGGAGAGGGAGGGGGGGATGAGGAAAGAGAGGGGAGGAGGAGGAGCAAAGGGAAGGGAAAGGAGGAGGAGGACAGGGAGATGAGGAGAAAATGAGGAGGACAGGAGGAGGAGGAAAAGGGAAGGGAGGAGGAGAGGAAGAAGAGGGGAGATGGAGGAGGAGGGAGAGGGGATGAGGAAAGGGAGGGGAAAGGAGGAGGAGGACAGGTGGAGGCGAGGGAGGAAGAGGAGAGGGACGATGGAGGTGGAGGAGAGGGAGGGGGGGAGGAGGAGGGGCGAGAAGATGACAAGAGAAATAAGACAGTTTGGACTTTATCTATTTGTTTTAAACAAAGCTTAAGAAAATCCAGTCACCAGTGTTTTACCTAGTGTAGTCTTGTATATAGCACATCTATACATATCTTGTAGAGAAAAGTACACATGTTGTAAATACACTAGAGACATATCTAGTGTATAGTCCAGCCTGTACCTTGTCGTTGATGGTGGGCCACAGCTGGATAAGAGTGAAGCGGTAGGCGACCACAGGCAGCACACAGAGGATGGAGGTGAGCAGGATGGTCAGCCACACGTTGGGCTGGTTCAGGGAGTTCCTGGCCGAGCCTGCGGAGCAACGGCATCCCCTTAACTCCTCTCACACCCTCATGCATCATCTCCACTCAACTCAGTCACATTTGATTGTACTGTCGCCGTTCTGGGCAGTGGCCAGCAAGAGGGCACATGACTCACCGATGAAGGGAAAGGTGGAGGTGAAGATGAGGAACATGCCGTTGCTGTACATGGTGAAGGTGATGGCAAAGTAAGCGGACAGACTGCCCCACACAAAGAACTGGTTCACAGCCGTCCAATAGTGGGTGTCCAGACACAGCTTTGACAAACACACAGATAACAGGAAACTCAGACTTCATATGTTTGTTTATCTTACATTAAAAAATGTATATATGACCTTATATATATATATATATAAGGACCTCATCTGTAGACAACCTTACCTGTACATCACCTCACCTGTACAGGACCTAACCTGTACAGGACCTCACCTGTATATGACCTAATGTATATATAAGGACCTCACCTGTAGACAACCTCACCTGTACATCACCTCACCTGTACAGGACCTCACCTGTATATGACCTAATTTGTTTATTACCTCACCTGTACGTCACATCACCTGTAGACTACCTCATCTGTAAAGGACCTCACCTGTAGACAACCTCACCTGTAGACAACCTCACCTGTACATCACCTCACTTGTACAGGACCTCACCTGAACATCACCTCACCTGTAGACTACCTGATCTGTAAAGGACCTCACCTGTAGACAACCTCACCTGTACAGGACCTAACCTGTACATCACATCAGCTGTATACTAGTTCACCTGTACAGAACTTCACCTGTACATTACCTCACCTGGATATGACCAAATTTCTTCATTACCTCACCTGTACAACTGTAAGCATGCCATTGCACATGGACAAATAAAGAATCTTCAATCTTGTAACCTCACCTGTTGGCTACCTCAACTGTACCAGTATCACCAGTAACCCCCCCCCGCCCCCACCTGTATAGTAACAGCAACGAGCAGGCAGGTCTGCGCCAGCAGGGCGAAGGACTGGTAGTCCACGATGTCCTTGCCGTCGTCGCGCACCGTGTCGTACATGGCCGCCCAGGGGATGAAGAAGAGGATGAGGGAGCTGTAGCAGCTGTGCATCATGCAGCGCACAAACGCCTTCTTACTGAAGTAGAGGTTCAGCTGCCCCGGGGCGTACAGCTGCGGATGCTGGGAGCTCCAGCGGTCCGTCACGTCCTGCACACATACAGGAGACAGGAGGCGGAGGTTCACATCCCATCATCATCATCATCATCATCATCATCATCATCTTCTGTCCTCGGTTATTGTTGTGGGTTTAAAAAAAAGCATTGCTTGTGATCTGACCAGACAGACCTGATCGAAGAGACTCAAGCCGAGGATTGGTAGAGCCGTGTAGACCAAGTTGTACAGGGTGATGAACCACTCATCGTACACAGTCTGCAGGAGAGAGCACACGCGCACACGCGCACACACACACACACACACACACACACACACACACACACACACACACACACACACACACACACAGCTTTATGATGAATTATGAATTAGACGTTACTTCCACTTCACAAGGGATCATTGGGAATTTTATTTAAACTCATGACTGTTTAAAGTGTCTGAGGTTTCAGGAACACCTACTTCACCAACAGGTTTAAGTCACTGCTCATGCTAGCTACACACAGCAAAACACACTTCCTATGTGTGTGGCAGGATGCAATAGCACTAGCACACAGGAGTCAAACGCTGATCCCGGCTGCCACCTAGTGGACAGCGTGTGAACAACAGTAACAAATACCACCATCCCATATAGCTCCACTCTCGTCATGTGTCACACCCACCTGCGCCGAGAAGCCGCAGAAGAAGGCGTACCAGAAGTGGACGAAGGTGAAGGTGAAGTTCTTGTAGAAGAAGTAGCGCAGGAACTTGCACATGCGCAGGTAGGACCAGCGGCCGTGCACCAGCAGGAGGCGCTGCAGGTAGCGGAACTGGGCGAAGGAGAAGTCGCTGGACAGCACCGCCTGCATACCCTCCTGGCCAGAGATACCCACCCCGATGTGGGCCGCTGGAGGGGGCGGGGCATATATATAAGGGGCGGGGCATATATACAGAGGGGGGCGGGTATAGCAACAAGAGGGGTTGGGGTGGGGTCATGGAGAGGTAAAAAGAGAATTGGAGCGAAGGGGTTGGCTAAAATAATGTTCATGTTACTTTTACATACAGAACTTGGACCCTTCCAAGGGTTCAAAATATACACTGAACGACTCCATGGGGAGACCAATCGAGACCCTCCCCAGGGGAAAGGACTCACCCTTGATCATGCTGACGTCGTTGGCTCCGTCCCCGATGGCCAGCGTGATGGCCTGCTTGTACCGCTTCACCAGCTCCACCACCTGGGCCTTCTGCAGGGGCGTCACCCGGCAGCAGATCACCGTCTGGCACATGCACGCCGTCCGCAGCAGCTCCAGCTGCAGGTCCTTCTCCAGGCCGTATGCCTTGGGAGGAAGGGAGGGAGGGGCATGGTGGGTAATGGAGTTTAAAGGTAAGTGGATTTCCATTTATAGAGCACTTTTTTGCTAACCTACGAGAACTCCCAGGGCTTTAGAACTGAGGTTACACACACACACACACACACACACACACACACACACACACACACACACACACACACACACACACACACACACACACACACACACACACACACACACACACACACACACACACACACACACACACACACACACACACACACACACACACACACACACACACACACGCACACGCGCACACACACGCCTTTGATGAGATGCGTGAAAGATGCAGCAGATAAAAAGAAGGGAAAAGAATGAGAGAAAGGCCATATGCACACATATCAACGGAGGACAGACCATCACATGGTAGAACATAACACAAGACGCACGTTTCGGTTGGTGTCAGTGACATCCAAGATGGCGTGCCATTAAGAAGCCTTACCAGGCTGTGTCCGTTGATGACCAGGGCGTACTCCCCGTTCACCTTCTCGTCCTCCACCTTCCAGGTCTTCTGGCGCCAGAACAGGCCCGCCCGGGCCTCTATCACCTCGGGCTCCTCCGGAGCATCTGGGCTCATCTTCCTCCTGGCGTTTCTAGAACATGGGGAGGGGGGGGGGGGATACATCGGGGTAAGAATGTTCCACGAGGTCCCTGCCCCAAAGGTATACAATAGAATACATAGTATGGATGGATAGGCTGGGGTTTCCGACACAGAACCTTTCCCTGTCTGATTTGTTACATGTTTACATCCCACCGCACTTTTGTATGTACTGTATATATTTATACTTGTACATAGGGCCACTGCATTATGTCTCATAGGTTACAGCAAATATATATATATAAATATATATATATATATATATATATATTTTTTTTAAACCATATTTGGGAATCTAAATGTTTCGTTTTTAGATCATTGACATTTTCCATTGCTGTTTTTGTGTGAAACAGGCACCGTGAGGATTGTTACCCATTGTCATTGTACTCCTGCAATGACAATGAAGGGATTCTGATTCTGGTTCAGATTGTAGTCCCACACTCACTGGAGCTCTGCTCGCACGCCCTCCGCTGTGTTGGCCGACACCACGAAGACGTCGCTCATCTCCTCCCGCAGCATGTTGCAGGCGTAGCCGATGTTCTCCGCCGTCTCTGTGTCCAAACACACACGCACACACACACACATGCGCGCACACACACACACACGCACACACACACGCACATGCTAAGACCAGAACCTTTTGGAACCTTCAAGCTTCACCGGTTTGGCACGGTGTCTCGTTTTGTTAGCTGATGTTTGTTTGGGAACTGCCAATGCTGGTAAGTTTTCACTTTTTTTGACTCACAAGTTGATTACTTTATGAAACTGGTAGAATGGAATACAATAGAACAGAATGGGATAGTCAATAATGTCCACAAGGTGGAGATTCGCCTTTGTCTATGTTGAAAAACATATTTGATATTTGATTTGGGCAACTGTAAGATTTACATAATGTAATAATGTTCATCATTTATCAATGCAAAAATCGATCTCCCCCACCTTGTTTGTCCCCTGTCAGCACCCATATCTTGATGTCAGCTTTAGCCAGATGCTCGATGGTCTGTGGGACGCCATCTTGGAGCTTGTCCTCAACTGCGGTCGCTCCCAGCAGCTGAAATCACAACACAACACACTGGAGTCAGACAGAAACACACACTGGAGTCAGACAGAAACACACACTGGAGTCAGACAGAAACACACACTGGAGTCAGACAACAGAAACACACACTGGAGTCAGACAGAAATACACACTGGAGTCAGACAGAAACACACACTGGAGTCAGACAGAAACACACAGACTGTATAAGGCTCGTACATCGCAATGTTGAGATTGGCACCATTTCGGAAGCATAGGAGCATTGCAATGTTAAAAATCCCATGATGCATTGCGATGTTCTAGCCCTATACACGTTTCACATTACAATACCGTCAAAAAATGACCTACCCGAATAAAAATACATTCTACTCTTAAAGATTGAAACAAATCTTTCTTCTTCTTCTCTGCCAGATGCAATGTTTTCTTCTGTTGTTTTATATTGTTTACTGTATGTTGTATTTTGTTTTATATTGTTTACTGTATGTGTTATGTTAGCGTTTACTGCCGCCGTCTTGACAAAAAAGACAGTAGGTCAAAGAGATGTTTACTTAGTGTGACTTAAAACTTTAGATGTCATCAAGGAGCAGGTAGGCGTTAGGAGACTGTGGGTTTCGAAGCCAGAACCTTTCGGCTGGGAGTGGAAACCCATCAACCACACTGACACACTAGGCCAACCTGCTCAATGCAGATGAAATCAAATAGAATGGAATAAAAAAATAAAAAAAAGGTGTGACCGGACCATCAGGTCTCTCTCTATCTCCTCGTAGAGCTCGTCCAGCCGCTCCTCCTTGCCGTCCATGGCGATGTTGGCCTCATGGTGGCGCCGTTTCCAGTCCTCCATGTAGTCCTCATCCAGGTCCTTATAGGCCAGCGCTAGGGTGCGGAGGCCGTCACCCGCGTACTCCTAATATACATATATAGAGATAATAGACTATCTTCAATATAATATATTCATATAATATTTCGTTCATATAATATTCATTCCAAAATTAAACCCGGGAAGAACTTGTATTAACAAAGTCAATTGATTTGATTATTCAGTGTAGTACATAATACTTAACATTCAAGCGTTTTTAAGAGTTAAACAAATTATTAGATTCTGTGCAAACAAAACAGCGACAAAGGTACTTACAAAGTAAATCAATTGATTTATTATAAACATAATAATACTTTTAGAATAATAAATAATGAATAAATAAATAATAAAATGTGAAGTACTACAATTTTTTATTAAAACGTTTGTCAATTTTAAGGATAAAATTGATGACGAGTGAAAAAGTAAAACACATGAAAAGTTCACCAAACGTGAACTTCTACTTTATTTTCTATTAAAACGTTTTGGAATGTAAAAGATTTAATTTATGACTAAACAGTGAAAAAGTCAAACACATGAGAAGCCCTCACACATGCAGTACATTCTTCGGATGACCACAGTATATATATATATATATATATATATACGATATGTACAATACTTCATACTCTGAAGTGGTGTTCCACTCACATTAAGATGTCTGGTGGTGACCTCCTTCAGCTTTAGGCAGGAGGGGTGGAGCCTCTCGTACACAAGGGTGTCTGCCCCCTTACAGAAGAGGAGGAGCTTCCCCTGGGGGTTACGCACTGACACCGCACGCACGCACGCACGCACGCACACACACACACACACACACACACACACACACACACACACACACACACACACACACACACACACACACACACACACACACACACACACACACACACACACACACACACACACACACACACACACACACACACACACACACACACACACACACACACACACACACACACACACACGTCAGCATAGCACTTCCCCTGGGGGCTACACACTGACCACACACTCCTGTATTCCTCCTGTGTTACATGTGGTGCTGTCTCTCTCCTATATGCCCCTCCTGTGTTACGTGTGGTTCTGTCTCTCACCTTTATGCTCCTTGTCTTGTGTTACATGTGGCTCTGTCTCTCCTATATGCTCCTCCTCCTGTGTTACATGTGGTTCTGTCTCTCCTATATGCTCCTCCTCCTGTGTTACATGTGGCTCTGTCTCTCCTATATGCTCCTCCTCCTGTGTTACATGTGGTTCTGTCTCTCTCCTATATGCCCCTCCTGTGTTACGTGTGGTTCTGTCTCTCACCTTTATGCTCCTTGTCTTGTGTTACATGTGGCTCTGTCTCTCCTATATGCTCCTCCTCCTGTGTTTCATGTGGTTCTGTCTCTCCTATATGCTTCTCCTCCTGTGTTAATATATGGTTATATCTCTCACTGCTCCTCCTCCTGTGTTAACATGTGGTGTCTGTCTCTCCTCACCTATCACGGACATCCTCTTGCGGACGTTGTTGAAGTCCAGCACAGCCAGGAGGTCGTAGGTCACCTCCTGGCCCATCTCCATGATCTTGATGGTCTCTGGTGTGCGCGAGCGGAACACAAAGCCAAAGTTCCTGGCGGCGGTGACCAGCGCGCCCTCGTCTGGCGACTGGGCCTGGTAGTACAGCTCTCCTGAAACACATCAGAAAGTGACGGCCCCCAATCCTCCATTACATTTGGTTCAGATAAAGCTCCACCTGGTGGCAAATTGTGGGAGCTAAGAAGCCATGAAACTAAACGATTGATGATAGGGGACATCCTCGGGTCCAGACCTTTCATTTGAGCTTAACTTGAGGTCAATCGGACAATCGGTTCCAGAAATACAGCTAAAATTGTGATTTAAAATGCTGCCTAAAACGCCCCCTAGTGGCAAATGTTAGAATCCAATCAAATATTCAGAAAATCGATAGGGTTCTTCCTCCTTGGGTCATAAATGGGTATTCCAAACATCAGAATGAAATTGTAAATTTAGTTTGAGTTATCGCGTTCACACATAGGGCAAGCAGACGCGAAGGCGGTGGAGGAACCATAATAACCCAAACCTTTAATTTGGGGCTATAATTAGATTGAAAATAATAATATGTACCTCGTCACATACACAACATATTCTTATCAGCATATCCAAAAAGATAGATAATCAATATTTTGTATAATATTATGTTTATTTTTCGTCAATACAGTTTTCCCCTTTTCAGTCTTCAAACAGCAATGATCACAACTAAACACGTGTCGGTACTGTATATAAATATTCTACTGGTTTATAAAAATGGTGATAGTGGCAATCTCTGCGGCCCACCTGGCCCTCCTGCTGCGGCCCTCTTGTGGCCCGCGACCCCCGGGTTGAGCACCAGAGTGTGTACTCACCCTCAATCTTCTCCTCAGGCATGACGGTGTGGCACAGCGCCAGCAGGCGGAAGAAGGCCTGGGCCATGGGGTCTCCCCCCTTCACCAGCTCCACCAGGCTGGGGTCGTGGAACACGAACTTGGGGTCGGCCAGCTGGTTCCAGGAGAAGTCCACCGTCTGGGTTTTCTGGAGTGACGATGGGAACAACTGTACTTTAAAGAACTTGACCTTGATATGTGTGTGTGTGTGACAATGTTCATGAATACTTTTCCATTCATTGGTTTTCATGGATTTTTGTGTGTAAAATCTGTTTCGGTACACAGGCTTACGTCTGTAATTTCAACTCTTTGTCCAGAAAAGTCGAACACCTCTCCTAAGGTGAGAAAAAACAACCTCTTTCAATACCTTTTCAATATTTTAAGTAACACAATATTTCTGCAATTCTCAACAAAATAAATGTACATTCCCTCACAAAGAAAACTAGCTAACCAACAGCTATCATTGTTTTCAGACATTTATGTATATTCAGCTAAATAACACATGGTTTCTGTATTTTTACATAAATTGATGCATCCGCCACTAAATACCAAAATGATTCAGCCTCCTTCAATATATGCCGCAGTGTCTCGTCATCAGCATGAAAATCAAGGTTCCTCCAGGTTCCTCCAGGTTCTGTCTCAGGTTCCCCCAGGTTCCTACCGTAGGACTTCCCGTTGATGGAACACTTGTTGAAGGTCATGATGTTCTGGGTGAGCGTCCCGGTCTTGTCGCTGAAGATGTACTTGATTTGACCCAGCTCCTCGTTCAGGGTGGTGGTGCGCGCCTGCGCCGGGGTGTCGTTCTTCGGGTAGTACATCTTCCTGTCCCAGTCGATGTAGAAGCTGTTCCCCAGACGGATGATCTCCACACTGAGGAGAGACACGCAGACACGTTACATGCTGTTGTCTCCATAATGGCCGGTATGCTGTCCACACGGAGGAGAGACACCAGGCTCACAAAACCATAGATACTTCTTAGTCTCTTAGGCAGATGTCCTTTACTTTTGAATTTACTTTAGTTTAATTTATTTGATTTAAATTTGATTGTTTTAATTCAAATAACTCTTTAAGAAGTAATATTATGGAATACAATGATTATTAACAATCCTTATATAACATTAGATATATTACATCATTACATATAGTGTCTATAACTAACAAATCAAACTAAACAGTTTCACAATCGAGTTAGTACTCTAAGAACAACACACACATTACAGGGTTAACACGTATACAAGCTCAACAATAAAAATAAACAGTTCTATAAGTGCACCACCAGGCGGCGCCAGAACACACCTGACGTAGAGCGAGATGGGCACCACGGTGTTCAGGATGATGACGTAGGACCAGAAGGTGAGGAAGGCGGAGAAGCCGGCGTCGACACCGGGCGGCCGAGGGAGGAAGGCAGTGAAGATGGAGCCTTCCCTCACCTCCCAGATGGCGTTGCCCACCGCCAGGATGCTGCACATGCAGGCCAGGAAGCCAAAGATCTGGAGAGAAGAGGTTCAGTCAATCTTTATTGACACACAAGTCACAGACAAAGTCTTTAGTTCAAAGAGAAAAGGGTGGTGTGTGTGTGTGTGTGTGTGTGTGTGTGTGTGTGTGTGTGTGTGTGTGTGTGTGTGTGTGTGGTGTGTGTGTGTGTGTGTGTGTGTGACCTACACAGAGCACAAGGACGTTCATGAGGTGGTCGATGCTGGTGCGTTTGATGGTGGTCTTGCCACAGTTCTGCATCAACTTGGTGTCCGGACCTGCACACAGGAAAACACTCTATCTCCAACTAAGTACTGTGATATTGTATTAACAGAACTTTGATACTGTATTAACATAACTGTGATATTGTATTGACATTACTGTGACATTTTAGAGAACCCGTTATATCATTATTATTAGTATTATTAACACTACCCGTTATATTATTAACAGTACCACCACCACCCTGCAGGGGTCAGTGTTTTACCTCCGAAGATGACGAGGCCGAAGCACCACTCTGTGTTCCTGAGCGTGCAGCCCCTCAGCAGCACCTTGTCGTTGTCCAGCGCGTACGTCTGTCCCTTCACAGTAAGAGTCCCCTTGAACTTGTCCAGGCGGTTGTTTGGGGGCTCGCAGCGCACCTCACCTGTGGAACACACATTTCAAAATAAGAGTCTGGAAAAAAATGAATTCAAGTAAATTCCATAAATTCATAAACAAAGAAAGAAATGTTACACACTTTACTACACACAACATTTTACTAAACACAACTTGTCCACCTGAATTTACTGCCCCTTCAGAGTATGTGTGTGTGTGTGTGTGTGTGTGTGTGTGTGTGTGTGTGTGTGTGTGTGTGTGCATGTGTGTGTGTGACCTTTAAAGCGCCCCAGCCCGGGGACGCTGTCACCGATCTCTCCTGTCACCGTCAGGGCCTGTTTCACCTTCAGGTTGGTCTCCCTGGACACACACACACACACACACACACAGTCAGTTCACATACTGGCATTATATTACCTGCTATAAAAACCCTCAGCATCCAAAAAAGTACTAGAATGAACAGCTAGAATAAACGTGCAGTGTGTGGTTGCCGGCTGATTGAAACAGCCTCGCCTGGCCTGAGTCAGGCTGATTAGACTCTGGGGCTGCACACCTGTGGTGCATTGGCCGATGAAGGCCCACAGGTTGAATCAGCGCCACACACACACACACACACACACACACACACACACACACGAGGAGCACCAGCCACGTCACTCACACACACACACACACACACACACACACACACACACACACACACACACACACACACACACACACACACACACACACACACACCACACACACACACACACACACACACACACACACACACACACACACACACACACACACACACACACACACACGAGGAGCACAGCCACAGTCCACACACACACACACACACACACACACACGAGGAGCACAGCCACGTCACACACACACACACACACACACACACACACACACACACACACACACACACACACACACACACACACACACACACACACACACACACACACACACACACACACACACACACACACACACACACACGAGGAGCACAGCCACGTCAGCATGTACCACCTGCTGTGATTGCAAACAATTCTCAACCAGGCAATAAACCGCTAAACTCATCCGTCTGTGTCGTCGGGGAGGAGCCCAACTTAGCCACTGTTTGTGGCAATTAGCAGCGTCGACTGTTACAATAAACAACTGGAACAAAAAGTGATGTAGTACCCGTCTAGCTCTGCCGTTTCTATGTAGACCAGGTTCAGAGGCTCACTGGAGGTCAACAGCAACAGATCAGCCTGTAATACAGGGAGTCAGAGAGACAGATGGAGACAGGCAGGCAGACAGACAGATGTTCAGTCAGAAAGACAGACAGATGTTCAGTCAGACAGACAGATAAGCCATATCAGACGGTCAGAGAGACAGACAGAAAGACAGGCAGACATATCGAAAGGCAGACTGAGAGGCAGACCTGTACTCACCGTAACAAACTGGTTGTTCTCTAGCTTGATGACGTCTCCAACCTGAACGTTCCTCCACTTCTCACTTCGCAGTCTGGGAGGGGAAAACATGTAAGACGCACATTTAAAATGAAGAAAGAGATCACACACACACACACACACACACACACACACACACACACACACACACACACACACACACACACACACACACACACACACACACACACACACACACACACACACACACACACACACACACACACACACACACACACACACACACACACACACACACAGTTACAATGTATTCTGGTGACAGAATACTACTGTCTGGTGACAGACAGTAGACATTGAGCGCTACTCACTGTCCATCGATCAGGACGTCGACACGCCGGTTGTTCACCTGCTTGTCACTCCTGTGCCGGTTCTGATTGGTGGAGGAAGATTCACAGGTGAACTCATGCATTCAGCTTTCCAACCAATGAATCTATGAACCACAAACTATTGATTCGTATTGGAGCTGTAAGAAGCAGATTTGCCTCAGGGCGGTGCGTCGATGAAAATACAAATACAATACAAATAATACAATGCAAATAGAAATAGAATGAAAGTACAAATACAAAACTGTACAGTTAGCAGTACATTCCTGTACTTGCATCTCTGTTTTCCCATTGCAGTGTTTCTTCCTGACGTTTACAGTATTGTATTGTATTCAGTTATTTTAATTATTTTTTGTATTCTTTTAAACTTTTTAAACTGTCAAATGTTTTATTTGGTCATCTCTTTTAACTGTAAATAATAATAATAATAATAATAATAATAATACATAACATAAATAAATCAAGTTTATAATAGATTACATTTTCATACACACAAGTGTTTTATCCTCCATCATGATTATAGTTATTTTTAACTATATATTATTAATATGGCGTCTCTCACGATGTCATCGCTGGCATCCTTGGCTGCGGTGACGCTGAGGACGAGAAGCAGAGGGACGACCGTGGTGAACCAGGAGAGAGAAGAGATCGCTGGGATAACCTACACACACACACACACACACACACACACACACACACACACACACACACACACACACACACACACACACACACACACACACACACACACACACACACACACACACACACACACACACACACACACACACACACACACACACACACACACACACACACACAGGAAGCTAGCTAAGTAGGTTGCCAGGTAGGTAGGTAGGTAAGTAGGTGCCTAGGTGGTATATACCTGCAGTATCAACAAGACCAGGAAGTAGGCGTTAGCTAGCCGCTGGAACTGTTCGAAGAGGTTGAGCGGCAGGAAGGTGAGCACGTTGTATTTGGAGGTTCTGATGGCATTGTCCTGGGGAAGAAGCACATATATACACACACACACACACACACACACTATAACACACATGTAACAGACAAATGCACACGCAGTGCAGTGCACATAGGCACAGGCATGTAGAGCCACATGGATTTACAATATATGAAGATGGAACCTGCGATTGCAAAGCAGCAATCCATGTTCTATGGACTCATAATGAACAATACTTAAGTCGTTAGATATTGTTTAATGTGTGTATTGTGTATTACAGAACTCTATCTTCATAAAACCTTTCCCATGGCAGTATTTAATTAAATGCATTTCCTAAGTGGTAAATAATGTTGCTAAAATATATGAAGGTTAGCTCAAAAATAACCTTCTCTTTCTAAAAAACATCTAAAATTGTAAAAATGGACCAGGACGTCTAGACAGTGGACAGGGGGGAGAGAGTTGGATAAACTGCGCTGGACTGGTTGTTAATATTATTGGTATTATGGTTGGTTAGAGAAGGTCCACTCACAGCGTACTGATAGAGGAGGTTCAGAGGTCGGTCGTTGGCATGAATGTGTCGCTCTTCCTCTGGAACAGGAAGTGACATAAAGTGACATAGTGACAGAACGAGGGAACGGTTAGGGTAGGGTCCGGTAGGTTAGGGTTCCAATCACTATTAATAACTATTAATACAGTTAATAACAGTAGCAACTACTTGGATAATAGTAACGACTACTAATGCAGTTAATAATATAAAAATATACTAATACAGTTAGAAACGACTAATAAGTAACAGTTAATTGGATGAATTTAAATCTTGAATCTTGATCAAACATTTCAAAGTAACAGTTAATAGTAACGACTACCTGTACAGTTAATAATGGTAACGACTACTTTTACCATTAATCGTCATAACTACTAATACTTCTACCAATAATACAGTTAATAACAGTAAGAGCAAAGTACTATTACGCTAATATTATACACAAACAAACACACGGGAGCAGCACCTACCCTTTTCCTTTTTTCTCCCACATAAGGAACCACAGTACGTCAATACGGACCCCATGCTCAGAGTGATGTCATCCTACACCTAGACCCAGAACAGTGATGTCATGATGATGTGCAACTTCAACAGACATCCAGAGAGCCACATGGCTGGTAGGTGGGCATTGGTAGCTACAGACATATGCAGATGCATCGATGGATGGATCAATAGACATGGATAGACATTGTAAGTTACTAGGCAGATAGACAGGTAGGTGGGTAGACATATAGGCCGGTGAATCTGTATCCGTATAGCTTGAGATTGACTGAACTTTGTTCGAGAAAACATCTAAATGTAAATCTAAATGACATTACATTAGTAATTTAGCAGACACTTTTGGTAAAGGCGACTTACAATAGTGCGTTCAACAAAGGTAGGTTAGAGAACAACCGGTCACCAGAAGTCAAAAGTGTATTTCATTCCTCCAAGAACTGAACCAGTGCTCAGGTAAACATACAATTAGTTGGCAAACAATAGAACAATACCTAACTTCCCAACAAGCAAACAATCAACTTAGTAAGACACAACTTAGTAAGTAAAAGTGGCAAGAGGAAGCGCTTAAGAGGAAGTATCCGGGTAGTGCTTCCTGAAGAGGTGAGTTTTCAGCCTACTAAATACCGGCTAAATGGTGTTTGAAAATCATAATAAAGCAACGATCTCCCCAGATGCAGATATAGATTATACAGCTCCGTTATCAAGAGATGAGATAGCTTCCACAGTCAGGCCATCAGGCTGCTGAACAAGGGCGTATAACATATAACAATGTATATTTTATTACATTGATTTATATATATATATTGCTCTTTTCTGTGCTGATTTTTGCATTTTATAAATTGCATTTTTTATTTTTATTTTATATTCTTTATTCTATTTTTTATTCTATTTTTTATCTATTTTTATTTTATCTTATTTTATAACTGCTGTCTGTCGTCGGGTATTGCACACAAGAATTTCACATCACTGCTTTATACTAAACTGTAAACTGTGAAGTGACAATAAACTTGACTTGACTTGACTTGACTTGAGATGGCGGCCACTCCCTCTCTGCTCCAACCTTTCGCACCTTGAGCGAAGCCCTGGCTGTAGATAACCCGGCCTCAGCCCTGAACACGAGACCTGTTCCCCTACCGCTTTCCCCGCTCACAAACACCCAACACACAACTGTTACCATATCCCCTTATCTGATGTATACTACATCTAATGTAAACATTCTTCCGAGTTGGGTGGAAGTTAACATTTTAGTTCTACCAATTCCCCCCCAAAAATGCTTTTAATCTTCACATATGTAAACGTGATTTCGTAATTGTCGAATGTTCCCACATTCACGTCGGTGATATCCGGATACCACCGTCATGTGCATTAAGACTTCACGCCTGAAGTCACCTGAAGACTACCATTTTGCCATTGACACCTGCTGCTTCCAGCTGTGGTTGCACTGGTGAATACATGAGATGGAATCACTGCACCATTCACACTGGATGTCCAAATAGATGCCTGAAAGACATCCGCCATGCTCGACAGGAAATGATTCACAGAACCACTGCACGAAAGCCTCCAAAAATCTACTACCAATACAACTGTAAATGACAGTAGAAGTTTCAGACAGATGGCAGAAGTTTCAGTGAACCACCAGAGAACAGTTTTTGTTCCCAATACGACCCAGAGGAAATAAACATCTATCCAAACAACCGCAAGTGTACATGCCATAAGCCTGGCTTGGGGATATGAATATTTCACTTAATATTTAAGTTACAATTCTGTTTCCTCATGAAAGTCTGGTCAAGGCCACAAAAAAACCCATACATATCCTCTACAAACACAATATACCTACGATATGTTTGACAAGACTATAATAACCGTGTTAATAAACACTACAGGTGAATATAGAGGTGTCATTAACACATCCTTGGCCCTTGGGGTTATCAGAAACAGTATTTGTGATTAGTTAAGTTTCAAACCTTTCCCTCAAGTCCAAGGTGAGGTTTCCCATGCTTCCTTATTATCTCTTAACAGAAGTGAATAGAAGTAGCCACTGGACCACACACACACACACACACACACACACACACACACACACACACACACACACACACACACACACACACACACACACACACACACACACACACACACACACACACACACACACACACACACACACACACACACACACACACACACACACACACACACAGGCCTTAATGTCGGAGGGTGAGGAGTCGGAGACGAGAGACATACCTGGGGAAGAATCCTGGATCCCTGGACCCTTCTGGAGCTGTAGGGAGCGCTGGAACACAGATTTAGGACACGAGGGAAGGGGAAATAAATACACACACACACACACACACGCTCACAAATACAAAGGAGTCACACAACTAAAGAGAACGGAAGTAGTCACAACCACCCGCTCCCTCCCTCTTGGATAAGGGGCGATCGAGGAGCACGTCTCTCTCTTTCTTTCTCTCTCTCTCTGCAACAACAGGTGCTACCTCTGCCTGTACTCTGACCCCGCCCCCTCACCCAGGTAGGGGGCCTGCAGGTGACAGACAGGTAGACAGAGTGAGCGAGAACGAGAGAGAGGGAAATAAGTGTGGGGGGGGGGGGAGAGAGAGAGATAGACTATGTGTGTGAGTGAGGAACCACCACATCAGCCCCAGCAGTAGCAGTAGGGGGGGGGGGGAAGTTTCTCCTCATGCATCCAATCAGCGCTAAAGCAAACAGAACGAGTGATCTTTGGACTCTTGACGGTTGTGGAGAGAGAGGTGGATGGGGGGGGGGGGCAATAAAACAACAACACGACAGGGGGGAGGGGGCTGGACTCCAGCCGATCAGAGCCGGCGGGCTGTGATGTCCTGAGAAGTGGAAAGCCCTTCGGCTTTTGGCGCCAGGAGATACCAAGCACTCCCCCCATCGACCACAGGTTCGATCCCTCGCTTCACCACTATACTCACCTGTCACACACATCCATAATCCATTAATTATTTCCCAGGTCTTATGGGTTGCGGACGGGGCACACGTGCGTCCCCATAAGCTTTTCAGAAATGAAACGTAATATGCCGTCCGGAGCACAAAGAGCTCCTGTGTGTTTCAGGAGAGCTCCACCTGACCGGCCAGGACAGGTGGAGGTCGTATTGTTCCAACAAACACACGTGTGTGTGCGTGTGCGTGTGCGTGCGTGCGTGTGTGTGTGTGTGAGAGAGGCGTGTACAATCGTGCCCTCCTCCCTTAATTCCATCACACACACACGCCTGACTTGATAATAGCGGTTGAATTCCTTAGGAAATAAATCATACCATGAGGAAGTTAGAGTTAGAGAAACTCTTTAGGAACCCAATTCACTTCACAGCTGGAAGTGTTGTATTAGTAGTGTACAATTGTGTTTCATCAGTCAAAACGCATTACCTGTTTACGCTTTTTTTTTTAACTTTACGCACAAACCTCGGATTAAAAAAAATCGACAAACAACAATAGAAATGTTTCTCACATACTTTATACAAAATACAACAATCGGAATGTTAACTTTTTAATGAACACCACCATCCTCATAACAGTGCTGAAAAACAAAGTCACAATAATAATAATAATACAAATATTTATAATAATATTAATAATAATAATAATAATAGTGATGACGAGTGATAAACTAGTGGAGCTACGTACTGGAAGAGGGAAGGGTTTCCAACTAAACGGCTGAAAAGTGAAGACTTGGTACACGGTGGGGGATAATGTAATACAGAGAGGCTTCAGACCACAAGAGGCTTCAGACCACAAGAGGCTTCAGACCACAAGCGGCTTCAGACCACAAGCGGCCCCAGACGTCCATCGAACATAAACATAACACGAGTCCCGTGTTGTGGGTTTGGCAGTTTGTTGTGATTTGGTGCAATAAAACCAATTTTCCTCCTCAAATGTACAGAAACAGGATTTTTTTGGTCAACTTTACATTGGTAGTAAATTTGTAGTGAATTTGAATCGATTATTTTGGGGGGGGGAGGGGGTGGGGGTGTGGATTGACCGGCATAAGTATCACAGTATATCATCTCACGAAGGTCAAAAAGGGTCAAAAAACATTCAGAAAATAAATGATAAGAATAAAACCTTACAAAAACCTACGACTACAAATAGAGAATTTATCTCAATGATATAAAATAAGCTGTACAAAATAAGGACAGAGCGTCACGTGGGGGGGGAAAGGAATACTTAAGATTAAAAAGGGTTCAAAATACACACACACACACATTTTTGTATGTTACCAGAATAAGGCCACTGAGAGAGGGAGAGGCCAGCACACGCATCTTGTGTAAACCACTTCTCACCCATGCACCACTTTGACATGTCGGGATAAACTGTGAATTGAATGTTCAGATTCAAATCTTACTACACTTATTAAAAAAGATAGAAACAGGTCTATATGTAAGCACTTGTCATTCAGGGACGGTAAGGTACCGGACGTCATTTAGTGTGACGTGCGTGAGTTTTCTCTGTGTGTTGTTCTACTTTTGATTAGTCACCGAACACTTCAGTGGAAGCCGGTACCCGGCTTGGTTCTAGAACTCCACTTGGTTCTAGAACTTGGCCAAAATATAAACACACCAGTCGGAAAAAACAATAAGAGCGTGGCCATTTCCAACGTTAAACATGTTTTTAGACGATAAGGACAGACAAAATAAATATACACATATAAAATAAATACAATTATGAGCGGGCTTATACAGTATGAAAGGTAAAGAGTATGGCCATTAACAGATCCAGGTCCTGAACTATACACAATGTCTCGGTTCCCCCCCCTTCGAGATGGGATACGGTTTTGCCGACAGTTTACGTGAGCGGCAAGGTCCGTGGATTGGCCGCGATTGTCCTCGCTAGCGGCAGATGCCACCAGGAGCCGGGACGGATGGTTAGACAGTTCTCCGGGGGCGGGAATAGAAACCTTACACAACAAGGCACGCATGACCTGGTTATTACTTTGAGTCAACGCTTCCCTCTGCGCCTCCGAAGCAGCCGCAACGAGGTACAACTCTGACCCGTTGAATCCAGTGTGATTGACAGATGGTAGAACTCAGCGCTATCCGCGTACACACACCTTCACAGAGAACCTGCCCCCCCCCCCCCTTCTCCTCTGTGTGTATGAAGAACTCAACAACTCAACTCAGGAATCACCCAACCTAAACCTGTGGAGCTACAGGGTGGACGGTAATATCATCCACAAGACAATGTCCACTTTCAAACATTCAGTTTCTAGCAAGTAAGGCATCAAATACATGGGCTTGGAGCAGGGGGTGGAGCTGTGCGGGTGGAGGTGATGAGTCGGGGTACTGGGGTGGAGGTGATTTGGCTGTGGGGTTCCAAGCGACGGGGTCGGGTGTAAAGATGTAGCTGATTCCGGGTTTTCGGGGAGCGATGGGGACGTAGGTGTATGGATGAGATGATTGAGGCATTCAGGTGGAAATAATGGAGGGTGACGGTGTCTGGGGGATGGAGCCGATCAAGGCATTCAGGTGGGGGGGAGTGAGGTCTGTGAAAGGAGGTGATGGAGGGTGGGGGGTATTAGAAAAGCAGAAGAGCTGGCTGTCTTGAAGAGCTTGTGAGGACTCTGGACGGCTACACGCACTGGTCAGTTTAAACACCGAGAGGAGAGGTCAACAACCAGATCAAAACAGAAAGGGTCAGGAGAGAGTTTCTCCACCAGTGGAGAGGCTGAGGTCACTGAGGGATCATGAGGGGGTTAAGCGAGGGGATGAGTGTGCCAGGAGTGTGGACCAGCGATGTTGAAGAACCCGAGGTTATGAGAGTGCCGAAATAAAGAGACAGTCAACTTGTTTCTCCAAAACATCAACCCTCTTCTGCGCTGGCTTTAGCCACACAAAGCACAATTTTCCTTCCCTCCCTTCTTTTTGTCATTCCCTTCCACCCTTTCCTTCCTTTCTCCCCTTCCCCCCACCGAGGGAACTCTTCCTCATCGGCCCTCCTCAGTCGAGCGTGTCTCAGACTTCAGGCGCACAAACTCCTTGGCCACGTCGTCGCCGGAGCGCTGGGAGAGGATGCGCATGGCGGTCAGCCCCGTGTCGTCCATGTGGACGCGCTGGCCCAGAGGCAGCCAGCAGGCGCAGGTGGCCTTGTCGGCCATGTCACGCAGCTGCATGACGGCCAGGCCCACCACGCGGTCCGCCCGGCCGAAGCAGTAGTCCTTCACGCAGGCCTGCAGCTCGTAGCTCTCCCAGCCCTCCTGGATGCCCAGTGTGCTGCACACGGGGGGGGGGGGGGAGAAGGAGAGAGGTCTAGTGGTTAGGGGTGTGTTCTGGGTTACAACGTCCCCGGAGGTCCACAGTCTCTAAGCTGTGAGTCATCCTAGAGCATGAGGACGATAACCCCTACCCGCTTGCTTGTTTATGAAAATGAACCAGAATTCAGAATTCCCTGCAAGTCGCTATTGATGAAGGATCTAAATGACTAAAGTTGCTGTGACAGAATGCAAACTCATTTCTGTATCTTTGACATTAAGATATTAAGAAGCAGAAACACTAGTACAAATGAGTCCGTCCTAAAGTAGGGAGAGCTCTTTGGCCTTTATAGACTAGACATTCACATCGATATTCAGGTATTTACATTGACAACAGAACGGTTGATTATGGAGTAAGACTGAGTTTGTGAACTTACAAGTTGAACGTCTCGGTGAACTTGGGCGACCAGCTGTTGTTCTTGGACTTGGTCTGGAACTTGCGCTTCTTGTCGCTGAGATGTGGACCGATGAGGGACACCTCGACGAAGGGCCGGAACATGCCGGACGTCTGCCATTTAAGGTCATTGGCTCCCAGGACTAAAGTAACACACACATACACGCAGATTGCAGCTATATACTATTGCGTATTAACTACACTCAGTGATCCTCTTCCTTCGGATTCGTATCCGGAGCTGCACCAAAATCCACTCAACTCTTTCTTGGCCAAGAATAAATCCAACTGCCAAATTCGTACTGAACTTTATATTGTCAACAGACAGACAAACAAACGGGGCAAACACATAATCTCCTCCCACCTACGATGGCAGAGGGAATAACAGCATGAACTAAAGAACAAGGCGGCAAGGTCTAGATTCAATACCCCCTCAATGCTGTGTGACTGAATAAGGAGAGTTTGGAGATGCCAACTGACCTTTGACCGTGATCTTACGCTCTTTGTTGCCAGGTTGGGTGTGAAGGTCGACCTGGACTGACACCTCCCCGATGGGCTTGTCCACACCGGACCCTGACACACACACACACAGCAACAAGACCCCATCACAACACTCGCCAAGAGGGCAGACGGGTTTCGAACCAGCAGTGGGAATAGGTTCTACGGACTAGGTTTGGGGGGGGGGGGGGGGGGGGCGGGGAGGGGTAGGGTTTGTAAAATGGGTATAGCATATAGCAATATCAATATATTACTTGTGAATATATTGTGACGTATACTACAGCATATTTCTATATGTATATATATATCTAAATATATATCTAAATATATATATGGTAAAATATACCATATATAGTGTCGCGTAAGGGGTGAGGGAGGGATCAAGGGACCAAGGTAGGCCGTGAAGCGGATAGTGGCATATAACTTCTTTGGTTGGGTGCAAAACTCAAAACAGTGTTTTCTGGTAAGCATTTCCCATGATGCATTGCTTTGCTATCGCTCTTGACCACCCTGAAGTCCTGCCAAAAACCAAACCTTAAACGTTTGAACTGTGTAAGTTCAGGGTTCACTTCATAGTCTATTAGTTTCTAATGCATCATGGGTAACGCAGGCCAGAAAACGTCCGTCTGTCAGGCTGCAACGCTCGGTGGCAACACGTACCCCTGCTCGGCTGTATTTTTTGGTTGGGAGTTAACCTGATACCCTTCCCATTGTGTACTGGCAGTGGGCACAGGAGATAACACAGAACAAAGCAGCAAAGTCAACACACTCAGACATTGGAACGGAACATACGATTATTTGCATTTCATTTCCTCGAGGCTCTAACAAGCTCCCGTAGCGACCTCTACCGGTCAAGACAAAATAAAAAACAGCGTTTGACCAGCAAGTCTCCTAAACCTTTAACAACTTTGCTTGTTATGATCAACTCATGATAACATATCCATCTATGGTCGTATTAGCTATACTACTACTACCTCGGTCCTAGCCTACTTGGTTATAGCTAGCATACTATGCAAGTTATGTTTTCTGCTTACCTAGCCTACTGTGGGAGTCTTGGCTAACGCAATGACAATCTAGCCTACCTTGGAAATGTTGGCTAGCTCACTGCTAACCTAGCCCACCTTGGGAACTGATAACATAGTCTACCATGTTAGCCATTTCCACCGCTATCTAAGCATAGCTTGGGCATGTTGGCTATCTCACTGCTAACATGGCAAAACTAGCCTACTTTGGGCATGCTGGCTAGCTCAGTGCTTACCTAGCTGGCCTACTTGGGCATGTTGGCTATCTCACTGCTAAACCTAGCTAACCCCGCCTGCCTAGTGCACACTGGGCTATCCCAGCGCTAACCTGGCTGGCCAAACCTACCTTGTGCACGCTGGCTGGTGACGAAGGTCTTGATGAGGGCGTCGGTGGGCTGGGTGTACAGCGACAAGGCGTGGCGTAGCGACGAGAGCTCGGCACTCTTCTCCAGGAACGCTTTCTTCAGGCCATTACCACCCGCGTGGAAGTATTGCTGCGGAGACGCAGGAAGTCAAGCATGAACCCACTGTGTCGACTACGTGGCAAACAACAATAACCTTTTAAAAAAACAGTAACGTTTCCTTTGTGTGTAAGGATATGAACTCCTCGCAGAGTAGGTCAGGTCACCTCTTCAGGAAGCACTACACTGACCCGTCCTCTTAGCACGTGTGTCTTACTAGCTCTAGTGGCTGCTTGGTTTGATTTGCTTGTTAGCTCTATTGTTCCATTGTCAGCCAACTTATTGTACATCCATACAGCACTGGTTCTGCTCTTGGAGGAAAATCTGGAGGATTAAATTCTCTTTATTGGTCACAAACATGTACACACACAGTGCAATTTGTTTCTCTACATTTAACCCATCCGAGTATTAGAGTGTGAGCAGTGTAGGTGTATGGTGCCTTGCTAAAGAGCACCTCGGCAGTGCCCAAGTGTTTCTGGGACTTGAACCGGCGACCTATATATATATATATATATAGTGTATGCATGTATATCATTTTGTTTTGAAAGAACCACAGCCTCCCACCACTGGTTCAATCCTCCTCTCATGAGACACCTTGATAAATAGTGAATGAAACGGAATTTGAACCTCTCTCCCCCCCCCCCCAGATGGGTCCACATGACACCACCGCCCCGGGTACTAACTGACCTTTATGGTGTCCAGCGCCACGTCCATGACGGCACACTGCTTGGGAGACAAGCTCTTCGCCTCTCCCGCCATGTGGTCCTGCAGAGACCGGGAGACACTGACTTAAGCAGCACAACACAAACCCAGGTAATAACTGACCAATTACCGGCCTAGGGCACCCTAATGTCTTCCAGGTGATGCATTTGGTGATGTATTGCTCAGGCTAAAGCAACACAATGTCTAACCAATGAATGACCAAATTACATTACGGTCAGTTAAGGTGAAGTCTATTCTGGACATTACGGTCAGTTAAGGTGAAGTCTATTCTGGACATTACGGTCAGTTAAGGTGAAGTCTATTCTGGGTAGGGTTACGGTACCTTCAGCTTGGACAGGTGACCCAGCTCCTTGGCCGCAGACAGGATCTGTGCTCCCTGTGGACAGTTAACTATTAATATCAACCCAGTGGGATTATTTGGATGGTAGTTATGGTAGTTATAGATAAGAATTAGTAAAGAAAACTCTTTTTAATTGACATTGCTTTCCTACATTCAAGAAAACAAGATAATCAGTGGTTCCCCCGCTGGTTCTACCTTGTCTTCTACCAGTGGTTCTACTGTTAGTTCTACTAATGGTTCTACCACTGGTTCTACCTTGTGTTCGACTGCTGGCCTTACTACTGGTTGTACCTTGTGTTTGACCGCTGGTTCTACCACTGGTTCTACCGTGTGTTCTACTACTGGTTCTCCCACTGGTTGTACCTTGTGTTCGACCGTTGGTTCTACCTTGTGTTCTACCACTGGTTCTACTGCAGTGTTTTACAAAGGTGTCTAAATCTAAAGGATTGAATCCTCTGTATTGGTCACATACATGCACACACAGTGAAATTAGTTTCTCTGCATTTAAGCCATTCTAGCATTAGGAGCAGTGGGCAGCTATTGTATATACAGCACCAGGCGAGCAGTGTAGGGTTTTGGTGCCTTGCTTAAGGGCACCTCAGCAGTGCCCGGGTGTATCGGGGACATGAACCGGCGATCTTCCGGGTTTCCTAAGCCAAGTCCCTACAGACTGAGCTACTGCTGCCGCTGCTGTAGTGTCCCTGGTGCGGGACGATGGTTCTACTGCTTGTTCTATTGGTTTTTCTATTCTTTTTTTTTTCTATTGCTGCTGGTTCTACTGTCTTACCAAGGTGTCGTGGCTCTGGGGCAGGACGAAGGTTCTACTGTTTGTTCTACTGTCTTACCAAGGTGTCGTGGCTCTGGGGCAGGACGATGGTTTTCTCCAGACTGCTCATCACGATGCGCCACAGCTCCTTCAGAACACGCTTCAGCACCGTCTTCTCGCACGCCGTGGCAAACAGGGTCAACCTTAACACACACACCACACACACACACACACACACACACACACACACACACACACACACACACACACACACACACACACACACACACACACAACACACACACACACACACACACACACACACACACACACACACACACACACACACAGTGTGTACTAGTGAATACACATCCACAGTAGTGCAGGTGTAAACAGGCTGGTACCGCCGCGCCGCTGCATCCACTCACTTCCCATCCAGGAAGTCCATGAGGGGTCTGAGCACGTAGTCCGAGTCTCCCTCCACCTGGTTCTGATCGCCCAACTGACCCTTGATCTGGTACAGCAGGGACGCCATCTGACGCATGCAGTCGTTGATGCGGACCTGGAAACTGTTTGGGGGAAGGGGGAAGGGCGTATGAAAGTAGATTTATTCGTTCATATTGATAACATGTTTTATCTCGTCCACAGATTGATACTCATTTCAATATTCAGATTCAGATTCAGAAAACTTTATTAATCCCGAGGGAAATTAAGGATCCACTCTGCGATTTGTTTTAAGTGCCTCAAACAATATGAAAGTGCGTGTTTCAGTGTCTTAAATCATTTGAAAGGGCATGGTTTAAGTGCCTTAAATCATTTGAAAGTCTATGTTTTAAGTGCCATACATTATTTGAAAGTGTATGTTTTAAGTAAGTTAAGTGACTGAGTACCTGTTTCCAAACGTAGTGCTGAGCTCATCCAGGATGTTGTTGAGCTTCACCTGCAGGTCATTGAGGAGGTCACTGGCCTCAGAGTCCATCTGTGGGACAAACACAGAGCCACACACTCTTACAATGAGTATAAACACACACACACAATGTCGATTATCTCTTATCATCTGTTTTCGATCAATCGTTATCAACACAGTATTTACTGTGGAGCGAAACGGTCCTCATCCTACGGATATGGTTGAAGGAGAAATTATGAACAACACATTTTAGGGTAAGACAGGATCGAGAGAGAGAGAGAGAGAGAGAGAGAGAGAGAGAGAGAGAGAGAGAGAGAGAGAGAGAGAGAGAGAGAGAGAGAGAGAGAGAGAGAGAGAGAGAGAGAGAGAGAGAGAGAGAGAGAGAGAGAGAGAATGGTTTACCACTGGGTTTACCACCATCACAGAGGTATGGATATATTTCAGGAACACTGAGGAATGACTGGGAAAGTTAAGCTCACACACCTCCTGGGACTACTAATAAAGTGCTCTATACCTTGCAAAGTCTGTATTTGAGTGATGTTTCCACATGCAAGTGTGTGTGTGTCATCACCTACACTCACCTTTTTTACTTCACAACCAACCTCAGGCTGGAGTTCAGGGGACAAGGTAAGACAAGAGGTTTTAAATGGCCGTAATACAGTACATCAGGTCCTCCAGTCGTGTTTAGTGTGTTCTGGCGCTGCAGGCGCACCACTAGCTATGATGTGTAATGATAGCGTTACTCTAACCTACCGTTTGTGCCGCCACTGGGCTATCCGTCTTTAGGTTTGGGTTTTTAAAAGAAGGAAATGGGACACCGTACACACATTAATCAAGACTAAACAACAAAGGACAACGAAGACCTTTATCTTAAGCAAGGCAGAAAAACATAACTACACTGACTACTTTTATAGTACAGAACAACCTATTATCATGAATATCTGGAAACAAGAATAATCTAACTTTTAGCTAAAGGGGACTGAACTACCTTTATCGGAAACACAAAAATGTTAAGGAATCGAAACCTCAGGAAATACATGTCCATGTATCACAGAACCAATGGAAAAATGAGAAAACAGAAAGAAAGCAAAGCACAAAACATTGTTTATAATGTTTAGAAACCAAAAACCAAACCCACCTTCTCAGTCTATCGCACCCAACGAAGGACAAGACAAACAAAAAACAATTATAAAAACAGTAAGTACAGTAAAATGACAACACTAACAGTGTGTGTGAGAGCGAGAGAGAGAGAGGGTGGGTTTGGTTCGAGGACAGGCGGGGCAAACCGGTAGGAGTGAGACACACATCCACCTTATCAACCATGAGTCACCACAGGGGGGCAGTATAGAGCATCTCCACAGGGTTGTGGGTTCTTTGTGATATATATACGGAGGGGAGGTGGGGGGTACGAAACACAAGGGAAGTGGAACAGTAAACTGTCCACGGCTCGGGGGGGAAGCGGTGAGGGGAAATTCAAAACTTTGAGTCGACAAACCTCCACCTCTACTTCCTCTCCTACATTGTCATCCTCCTCTTCCTCAAATTCCTCAAGCTAAGGAATGAGTAGGAGAACACACACACACACACACACACACACAGCACCTGAAATATAGCCTCGGAATTCACAACCTGAAACACTGTTCTCATACTAATTAAAGCATATTGTATGAAAACTTTATTGATCCTTATTCATCATAAAATGTGTGTACTGTAGAAAATATTATGTAATAAATTAATTGATCCAGGTTCTATCCACCTATTATATCATTTTAATGGATTGTTCCAATTAAATATAATTTGTTAACTATAGTACCTAAAACCAGACAAGTCTGCCTAAACCAGAGAAGGCTGCCTCAACCAGAGAAGGCTGCCTCAACTCGAGAAGGCTGCTCACCGGAATCAATATATTTATCCATTTGTTTTTTGGGTGTTTGTGTTTTCATACACATTGAAATGTATTCGATTGTATCATCTCTCCCTCATACACATGTGGTTGGACACGCCCACTTGTGATGTCAACAGCGGATAGACTAGTTCGACAGACTAGTGTAACAGACGGGCTATCGGTCTGCCTAGACTACAACGACGGTATTAATGCTGAGAACCCACCTCATCGGCTTCCACCTCGTCCTCCACGCAGTCATTGGACTTTTAACAGTAAAGTGAAACACATCCATTAAGCCTAGAGCTACTACAGCTTGATTCAACTTGACAATCTATATTCACTATTTCTATATTAAACCACAGTGGTTTTCAAATTCAGAATGCATTTGTAGGTGTATCACAGTATTGTGTGTATTGATTATATCATGTGTATTTATTATACCTTGACTATTGCACTATAACACAGATATTGATCGATTGATCCACGATCGCTAATCTCAGAAGTTAGCCACATGCTAATGTATGAGCATAACATCACTAATGAAACAATCTATCAAACTGGGAGAATGCTAGAATGCTTCCAACACCTGAAGCTAACGCACACAGGGCTCTATACGGTCAGATAGAGGTTTGGATCTACACTCATTTAATTCTAATCCAGAGGTCAAATGAACAGACAGAACAGGCATTTCTACATACCAGCACTTCCAACGTAGCATTCTGCCGTAGGGAAACACATGAACATAACATCTCTACTGTCAAACACTTCCGACATCGGAAACAAGATGATACCATCAATTTGCGTGTGGTACCTTGATGGTGAAGCAGTTGTGTGAGTTTCAATTGACGTTGATAAAAGCGTCCATTAAATGAATGTATCTGATCCTCAGATAAGATCCTTAGATTCTCCTGATACCTGGTAGAACCTGGTAGTACCTGGTAGAACCTGGTAGTACCTGGTAGAACCTGGTAGTACCTGGTAGAACCTGGTAGTACCTGGTAGAACCTGGTAGTACCTGGTAGAACCTGGTAGAACCTGGTAGAACCTGGTAGTACCTGGTAGAACCTGGTAGAACCTGGTAGAACCTGGTAGAACCTGGTAGTACCTGGTAGTACCTGGTAGTTTGTACACACCTGTTTGGCTCCCATGGACTGGAACATCCTCTCCAGCTGGATCCTCAGCTGCTGAACGTTGTTGAGGAGGACGCAGGGCTGCACACACACCACAACAGAGTCAACCTCAAACCACCACAGTCACATCCGCGTGTTAACTCTTCATGAGAAGGGTGACAGCCAGTCTAATGTACACGGAAGAAACACAATAGGATAAAATAACAACTTACTATCTTCTCTTTGTCGATGTAGGAGGGAAAGCTCTTGGTCAGAATGGCACTGTACTGCAGAAGAACCTTGGAAATCGTCTGCACGGGTTTAAAAACAACAAACGTATTACACATTCACGCTGAACACATGGCAAATATACAAATAATTTTAAATGTTATTGACCTCTAACACCTACCTACTCCTTAATGACCTCTAACCCCTACCTGCTCTTTAGTGATCCCTATGCCCTACCTACTCCTTAATGACCTCTAACCCCTCCCTGCTCCTTAATGACCCCCAACCCCTACCTTAATGCCCCTAACCCCTACGTGCTCCTTAATGAACCCTTAAGATGAAGGTCTGTACCAAACGACCGAAGAACCAAGCGTCTCCAAGGTAACCCCGAAGAACCGACTGACGGCTGTGCAGCCGTCAGTCGCCACGGTTACCTTGGAGAAGCGGCAGCTGTACTGCCCCATGACGCCGGGGTCAGGACACTCCAGCTTCTTGATGATCTCGAAGCTCTGGTTGAGCTGAGTGAAGATGTCCACCACGGAGCAGGAGAACAGCGCGTGCTCAGACGTCTGCTGGAACTGAGGAGGAGAAGATGGAGGAAGGAAAACAAGGAGGTTCAGAATGTCTAACGTGTAACGCTAGGCCTCATTCTGTCGCCATCAACGACATCTATAGTCAACTATAGCTATATAGCTTTGTGTGCTCCACAGGACGTGAATTGAATATTACTGTGGAGTGTGTGGTGGGTGGCTGGTTCAGCCAGTCTCACCTGGCCCCAGTCAGACTAGATTAGAGTCTGGGGGCTGGGTGAGGCTGCACACCGGTGAGACCTTAGTAATCAAGGTCCACAGGTTAAAACAGCCACGACCACTCACACTCCGGGGGAGCTCTAGCGTGTTCCATCTGCTGTCATGGTTCAACTACAACTCAACAATAACCGGTTTCCTCATTCACCCCCGTGACCCCCCTGTCTTCGGGAGGAGCCCTCTCATTGAATGGCTTGTGGCAGCGTCCACTTGCTACGATTACATTTCATTAATATGAGAAAACAATCAATGGACAAAGAATGACGTATTTATAAGTGGCGAGTTAACGCCACTGCTTTAAGAGGAACGCGTATTAGTGGACATGGCCTAGGATGGACACCAAGATGTTTCCTTAATGACTGCGCAGCAAGCACAGTACAGACAGTAGACCATCTTCCTCCGCCGTTGCTCGAAGGAGCTGAATGCCTCCTTCTGGTCTGGTTTGGAACCAGAACGAGGAGGAGAGGAGGAACAGGGAGGGGAACCTTACTCCATCTTTCTTGTCCCTCTCCAGCGCTCCGTGCATGAACTCCATGGAGACGTCTTCGTTTTCCTCCAGCCACTGGAGCACAAACTGCAGGAACCACCTGCACAGGTGAACACACACACACACACACACACACACAATTCAGACACCAATCTGATATGATCAACCAATCAGAAAGCTGTGTCGAAACACAGACCAAACGGATATGAAGTTCAATCAGGAAGTAGCGTTTCAAAAGAGATGGTGTCAAGCGTGGTTTGTTTGTAACTCAGTCATTCGGAGACCTCTTAATACATTGGTAACTCGTAAATTACTATCGGAAACAATAATAAAAAATTGCATTTATAAGCACACTTTTCATTTGAGTAAACAAAACTCAAAGTGCATGAGTACATGTTTACGCCGGCATGGCAACAAGTGGGGTTTTTAAAAATCTAGTAGAAGGCTATTCTAAAAAGATGCGTTTTTAGGCCTTTTTTAAACGCATCCACAGTCTGTGGTGTCCTCAGCAGGATTGGGAGGGCATCCCACAGTCTGGGAGCAGCGGAGCAGAAGGCTCGGCCTCCCATGGTTTTCAGTTTGGTCCTGGGGGGGGGGAAGGACGGGGTATGCCTTTTCAGAGCGTAGGGTCCTCGTGGAGGTTTGTGGGGGGGGGGGGGGGGGGGTTTGTTGAGGTTTGTGGGGAGCAGTTCTTTGATGTATGAGGGAGCATTTCCATGAATGCACTGATAGGTGAAGAGGGGGATTTTGAAGTCAATCCTGAGTGAGACCGGAAACATGGTGGCGGGGCTAGCACCAGAGGAAACGGGTGGTTTGTGGTTTTTTTTTGGGGGTGGGGCTTGTGGTGCTGGTGGGGCTTGTGGTGCTGGTGGGGGTTGTGGTGCTGGTGGGGCTTGTGGTGCTGGTGGGGCTTGTGGTGCTGGTGGGGCTTGTGGTGCTGGTGGGGGCGGTCTTACGCCGGGTAGTCAGGCACGTCCCCCTGCTTGGCGCTGGGCAGCTCCTTGACGTACTCGTTGTACAGCCACTTCACCTTGAAGTGCAGGTTCATGTAGTCCGCGCTCTTACACAGCCGGTGCTTCTCATGGTCTGGGGAGAGGAGCCACACACATGGGGTTACGGTGGTGTGTGTGTGTGTGTGTGTGTGTGTGTGTGTGTGTGTGTGTGTGGACAACGTGCTATACCCTGTGGTAGCGTCATACGGACTGGGGATCACGCACACTAAGGGAGGAAGAGGTAAGAAGAGGGCCTACCTTCCATGGCGTACTTCATGTCCTGAGCGAACAGCGTCCACATGACCTCGGCCGATACCTTACCCACAATCAGCTCCTGAGGGAACCTAGGAACCAACCAGGGAATATGTTAACATCCTTACATTACACCTAACCCTTACACATCTAACCCTAACCACGCTCAGCCCCTGGGGAAACCTAGGATCCAACCAGGGAATATTTTAATATCCTAGACCTAACCCCCAACATACAACCCTAAGTCTTAAAATGTAACCCTGTTAATCTTATACTAATTCTTACCATCTAACCCTAACTCCAAACACTGGTTGATTTCTACTGTGATAAAGCAGTTACTGACTGGTAGGTTTCTACTGTGATAAAGCAGCTACTGACTGGTTGAGTATTTTCTACTGTGATAAAGCAGCTACTGACTGGTTGAGAACAGGCGTGTAGGAGTTTTGGTCCTCCTCGATGATGGACACGATGAGGGTGATGAGTTTGGGCCAGAAGTCCAGGTTCTTGATGCTGGGACCCGGTTCCTCTGGAGGAAGCTCCTCCTTGGCCTGGAGTAATGGAGATGCGCTAAATACATGCTAAATACATGCTAAATATATGCTAACTACGCGCTAAATACATGGTTACTACACGCTGATTACGTGCTTCCAATGTGCATAAAAATGTGCTAACTACATGCTAGATACTGCTCTCTTTTTTTTGAATGTTGAGTAATTTTTCATAAAAATCTGGAATAGTTTGAGGGATGAATAAAGTACATATCATCTTCTTATGGACCGGGTCCTCTCTGTGAGGCGGTGCTGACTCACTGCGTCCAGGGGCTGGTACTGCCGGCTGTACAGCTCCTGGCAGTTGTTGAAGATGTAGTCGTAGGTGGAGTTCAGGCAGGCCTTCACGCAGTCCCGCACCACCTGGCTGGCCCGCGGCGGGGACTGCAGTTCCTGGACCTGGCCACCAGGGGGAGACAACAAGCAACGTTACTTAGGAAACAGTGGTTTACACTGCTTTGCCATACATAAAGACAAACAATATAGTTAATACATCATTTAGAATGTTTTCACCACCTGATTAGAGAGTAAAATATAATAATAATACTAATAATGTACTGAGGAGGAGGAGGAGGAGGAGGAGGAGGAGGAGGAGAGGAGAGGAAGAGGAGGGAGGAGGAAGAGGAGGAGGAGGAGAGGAGGAGGAGGAGGAAGAGGAAGAGGAGGAGGAAGAGGAGGAGGAAGAGGAAGAGGAGGAGGAAGAGGAAGAGGAAGAGGAGGAGAAGGAGGAGGAGGAGGAGGAGCTAACTGGGAGCATCACCTTCATCCTGAAGAAGGTGATGCTTGTGAGCAGGTCCACGGTAGACTTCAGGTCCTGTAGCCTCTCCTTACTGCTGGCGGGGAAGTGGTTCTACAAACACAAACGGTTTGGATACGTTTATTAACTCAAATGGAATGTATAGTTTGTTTGCCTTTAGTTTGTATTATGAACTTTGACTGAAATCTGCCACAGTAAATAAACACACTCATTTTAAATCATAAAGACTCACTGAGGTATAACGCTGACATTACCTGAGTCAAGAATGATATTCAGATACAACTTTTTGGTAGTTGTAAGTACAATACGTTGAAAGTGTAATTTATATTTCAAAGCAACACTGTGTAAAGCAGTAACTGCCGTTTGGATAAGTGGTTGCTGTTCAGTAGCAATAGTAGTAGTAGCGACAGCACCAAGTCTTAAACACACTGTGACAATCAAAGCGATGGTTGTAGTCAACTAGTTAATATAGTAAACTAGTTCTTACCCTATATGTGGAGAGGTCTATCCTCAGAGAGTTGTGGAGCTGGTCCAGGAGTTTGACAAACCGTTCTTTCTGTGAAACAAATAGGGTTTAGTGTGTGTGTGTGTGTGTGTGTGTGTGTGTGTGTGTGTGTGTGTGTGTGTGTGTGTGTGAGCACTGACCCCAAAGTTGGTGGCGGCGAAGCGGTCTGAGGCAGTGACGCTGGTGGAGGCGGTGGTGTGGGCGTAGAAGGCGTTGATGTTGGCCAGCAGGGTGCTCATTACGGCGGGCACGCCCGGACACATGTACTTGGATGACAGACACGCAAAGTGCCTGAAAGACACCAGCAGGGGGCGTCAAAGTGAGAGGCTGTGTTCGAAATCCCTCCCTATTCACTATATAGTGCCCTATATATAAACTGTACTGTACTTTTTGTACTGCTGTTGACCATCATGCATTGCGCTGAAAGAAAAACAGCAGATGGACAAGGCGCGACGTCCACCAACGTACGTACATCTGTATATATATACACAATTTTCTTTTATATGGCCATTTTGAAACTTTCTTTGTTTGCTTTATTTCATTTTTTTTAATAATTCATATTTTAATTGTGTTTGTAAGAGTGACCGTGAGGAACTTTCTTATGACAATAAGGGCATTCTGATTCAGAACAAGGGGATTAGCCACCGTTGCTATCCCCGTTTAGACCAGCAGGTGGCGCCAGAGTACAAGCTAGGCCTCACCAAAACCAAACAAAGCAGCCCCGTTCAGCTGCCCTTCCGGCCCTCCTCCACCTTCCCCCCCCCCACCCAGCAGGGGTGTTGCGCCTGACGGACGACCCACGATAGTGTGCTCCGAGTGAGTAAGGGGCTGTGAGAGAGCGCTTGGTGTGTAGAAACACACCTTGTTTGTGTACACCTTGTAAGTCGCTTTGGATAAAAGCGTCTGCCAAATGCCCTAAATGTAAATGTAAATGTAAATGTAAATGCAGAAAGGACCCCCCTTCCCCGCGGGCGCTGGAATGGACTTCCGGCTCTGCTCCGCCAAAGCCATGGAGCGTAAGGTTTAATGAGTGCTCAGTCAGCTGAGAAACGCTGCCATAGTGTGTAATATACAGTGTGTACTGACAGTTAGCTGTTGAAGTTGAAGACAGATGTTTTAATGAAGCCGGTTAGTTGGAATAGACACAGTAAGATAGTTAGGAGCAGGTCAGCAGCTTGCAAAGGTCAACAACACACGCTTGAGAGAGAGAGCGAGAGCGAGAGCGAGAGCGAGAGCGAGAGCGAGAGAGAGAGAGAGAGAGAGAGAACAAGGGAAGAGCCGCCCCTGGTACATACGTCATGGCCTGGTAGATGGACTCGATGCCGTAGCGCATGGCGAACTCGTCCACAATCTCTTGGGCCACCTCCTCGAAGTACACCCGCCAGGCGTCGTCTCCCCGGGCCTCTGGGATGCGCACCACGCCCTGGCCCAGCACGTCCGTGTAGTGGTGGAACAGGTTCTGGAGGGGATGGAGAACGGAGCCATGTTACACACACACACATACACAGACCACCCACCCCCCCCTTCTAGTCCACTGTCCTTCAGCGTCCCAGACCTTTGTCCTGCAGAGACGTGGCGGACATAAAGAGATGACAGACGCGTCTCCATGGTCTGGCTGTTGTAAAGCATGTCGGCGAGGCTCTCAAACGCAGATCGCGCGGTCAGGGTATCTCAAAACGCAGCCTCGAGGAAGGACAACGGTACACCGCCCAGAACACACCGGATCACACACACCGATTCGTAATCAAGACTGGAGGGCACTCCAGTAGTAGAGTGCAAGTCTCCTGGATTCGGATGCAGGAGACAAACAGCAACAGCTGATCCTCTTCAGGGCTAAATTGACTCTGGCCAATTAAACCTAAGTTAATATCCGGATCTGCGCCAAAATCAATTAAACTATTCCTTGGTCCATAGGTAATCGAACCCTCAAGTGTTCCTCAAAAACTTGTGTGTGTGTGTGTGTGTGTATGCAACAGGGTGGTAGTACCTCGTGGAGACAGGTGTACTGGACATGGTACGGCGCCACCTTCTCCTCCCCTTTGATCTCCACACTGATCTGCAGCCGGATCGCCCCGGACACTGCAGACTTGTCAGTCCTCTTCTCTGGTAGAACACACACAGAGACACGCAGGGTTAGAAAGCACACACACACACACAGGATAAGTAGCACGCACGCACACACAGGGATAGGTAGCGCGACACACACACAGGGATAGGTAGCACGGACACACACACACAGGGATAGGTAGCGCGACACACACACAGGGATAGGTAGCACGGACACACACACACACAGGGATAGGTAGCACGGACACACACACACAGGGATAGGTAGCACGGACACACACACACACAGGGATAGGTAGCACGGACACACACACACACAGGGATAGGTAGCGCCACACACACACACAGGGATAGGTAGCGCACACACACAGGGATAGGTAGCGCACACACACACAGGGATAGGTAGCGCACACACACACAGGGATAGGTAGCGCACACACACACAGGGATAGGTAGCGCCACACACACACACACAGGGATAGGTAGCGCCACACACACACACACACAGGGATAGGTAGCGCCACACACACACACACAGGGATAGGTAGCGCCACACACACACACAGGGATAGGTAGCGCCACACACACACAGGGATAGGTAGCGCCACACACACACACACACAGGGATAGGTAGCGCACACACACACACACACACACACACACACACACACACACACACACACACTCCTCTTGCATGTGCAATAGCATTCAAGTGGATTCCGATCCACTTCATAACTGAAGTGCCCTGCAGCTCCTCAAGACAACACGGACCACCAGGTACGTTTAGCATGTCTGAGCGGAGGAGACATCCAGAGCTGTTAAGACACCAGTCTGCCCGCTACAGTGTGACAACAGTTAAAGAGGTACCGCAAATAGATGGAGCACCACCCACTCCTCCTCCACCCACCACCACCTTCATGGTGTGTGTGTGTGTGTGTGTGTGTGTGTGTGTGTGTGTGTGTGTGTGTGTGTGTGTGTGTGTGTGTGTGTGTGTGGCTCCTCCCCTACCATTTCCCCTGACAGGCTGGTTATTAGCAGTAATTTGTACTTGCCGCCTATAGCCATGCGTTTACTGCCGGAGAGATGCTGCTAGCTAATCATAGCGTTGAAGAAGAAGGAAGAAGAGGCCATGAGCTTTATTCACCTAGCGGCCATCTTGGTACCATTTTTGGTATGAAGATGGGACCAAGATGGCGAGTGAATAAAGGCCCGTAGAGGGATAGAGATTGGGAGAGGGTGCATTGCAGTGTGTATGGTGTTGACATTTGACGTCCGACTCACACAAACATACAACACTGACATGGTTTCTATCGTCTGTTCACACAGAACAACCACTACTTCTAAGCCTTTCCTTCCGTTACTCTGGTCTGTTGTTGTATGGGAAAAACTGACAGAGTAAAACAAGCTTTTAGTCATCTGTGACCCGCTGAAGTATGCAATTTCATTTTACATTCATGGACAGACGTTAAACACGATCCTTCATATCTGTGTTATTGAAAAAGAAAAAACATTAATATTCTGCAGGACTTGCTGTTGCCAGTGTGGGCAATTTCAGTGGTTTAATTAAAAGGCTACGATGATTGGCCACTCCGCAATACACACACACACACACTTAATCAAACACTCCACAATACACACACACACACACTTAATCAAACACTCCACAACACACACACACACACACTTAATCAAACACTCCACAACACACACACACACACACTTAATCAAACACTCCACAACACACACACACACACACTTAATCAAACACTCCACAATACACACACACACACACTTAATCAAACACTCCACAACACACACACACACACACTTAATCAAACACTCCACAATACACACACACACACACTTAATCAAACACACCACAATACATACTTAATCATACCAGAACCACACACGTGTGTATTTGTATGCGTGTGTGTATATTTGTGTGTGTGTGTATATTTATACGTCTGTGTGCATTTGTATGTGTGTAGGTTTAATGTGAATGCAGTGTGTGTGTGTGTGTGTGTGTGTGCATATTTGTATGTGTGTGTGTGTGTGTGTGTGTGTGTGTGTGTGTGTGTGTATGAGTTTATTTCTATGTGTGTGTATGTGCATTTGTATGTGTGTAGGTATAATTTGCACATTGGTGTGTGCATATTTGTATGTGCATGTGTGCATGCATATGTGTATGCAAGTGTGTGTGCGTGCATATGTGGGTGCGTGTGTGTGATCTTGGCATTCTGTAGGTGGCCCCCAAGATCTGAAAATGGGAACTTGACAGCGTGACAGCGGAAGGACGTGACAGCGGTTGCTTATGTGGGGGCCCCGGGCTCCACTCCGCTGTGGGGCCCGGGTGGTTGGGAGATAGAGATGGTCTTCGTGTTCTCAGTGCATGTTAGTATCTTGAAAAGCGCTATATAAATTAAATGTAGTATTAATAATATTATTAATATTATATCCCGGCTCCCCTGGGTGATTACGGACCGGAACTCAGGAGTCGTTAAAGGACGGTCCATCACACACACACACACACACACACACCACACACACACACACCACTTACATTGGATGACTCCCTCGAGCCATCGTTGAACACGATTTAAACAGCAGACGGCCGTAATTAAAGCCACATGGACACTGACCCAGGTTGTACCACACGTCCATCTCCCCGCTCAGCGTCCGGACCTCGATGATGCTCTGACCCAGGAAGTCGTCCGACTCCCTCTTCAGACGCTGCTTCACCCGGGACTTGATGTCGTCGTCCTCGTCCCACACGCGCACTTTGATGCGGTCCGAGGAGTTGTGGCACTCGCTGGATGGAACACCGCAGGATTACATTTGTGTTCCCCGACGTTCGCCATTCGTCATTTTAAATCAGAAGCTTTTATCCAAACATTGAGGCAGCGGTTGAGACACTCGATCAGAGTCAGAGTAGCTGAGTGCTGTGTGACGTAGTTTCACAAAGAATCAGTCAAAGGGTAAAAGGAAATCGACAAACCTACAACAAGAAGGATAGAAGACGCAATGTAAGGCAGGCCAACGAGGGCAGGACAGTCTAGCCGCGGTCACGGTGTTTGACTCGCAGGCGAAAAAGGTTGTGGGTTCCAACCTCCCTCCGATGTTCTGAGTCAAACCCTAGTCTAATGCCCTCTAACTCCTACCTGATCCGACCCGACCTGATCTTATAACTCTTATATCTTATTATATCCCATATTCATGTGCAAATCTAAATTCATTGTAAATATATTAGCTGAATATATTATATATAATATATACATTACTTCAGCTTAATTTCTAAACAGTTGAACGTAGGTGTTTTGTTTAAATAGGGGCTAAAACAAACCATAAAGGGGTTGTTTTTAAGTGAGGTTCGATTGAGGGTAGATTGAGGAGTGTATGCTGGAGGGGCCAGACTCACAAGTGGTTCTTCTCCTCCCAGACCGGGTTTAGGTTCCCATAGATGGTCTTGGTCCTCTTCTTGGTCTTGCCCACCTGGACCGTCACGTAGGGGTCGCTGGAACCTGTTTTATCCTTAGCCTGGAGACCCTGGGCACACACAACTACACACACAGGGTAGACATTATAGTGTCAAATATACTCAAGGGGGGTACACTTTCCTTAGATTAGAATGACTAACTATACTATACTACTATAGGTCTGCAGAGGTTACCTTTGATGGTGACTGAAGGTACTTTAGCAGTGGGTGCCTCTGGTGGTAATCCTAGCTGTCTGACTAAAGTTAACTTGTAGTTGTTAAGTAGCTAAGTTATAGTTCTTAAGCGGCTATCCTGTAGTTCTTAAGGGGCTTACTTGTAGTTCTTAAGGGGCTATCCTGTAGTTTTTAAGTAACTAACATTTCGTTATTTAGGGGCTAACTTGTATCTCTTAAGGGCCTAACTTGTAGCTCTCAAGGGGCTAACTTGTAGCTCTTAAGGGGCTAACTTGTAGCTCTTAAGGGACTCATTTGTCATTCTTAAGGGGCTAACTTGTAGCTCTTAAGGGGATAACTTGTAGCTCTTAAGGGGCTAATTTGTCATTCTTAAGGGCCTAATGTGTAGCTCTTAAAGGGGGTGTTTGGTGTAGTAATTACCGGTGATGGTGATCTTGGCAGACCACTTGGAGGTCCCGTCCAGGACACTCTGCTTGATGGTCTTCATCTGCTGGCCGTGGAGGGTTTTGCTGATGGCGAACACGTCCCTGATGACGTCGAACACCTCCGGCTTGTTCCTCTCCCGGATCTTCATGCGGTCCTTCATGGCCATGATGATGTTCTGAGTCCGGTCCTCGGCGCCGTGCTTCGAGCTCTTCTCAGCCGCGCCTGGAACACAGTAACACACACACGTAATGGACACACACACATCACCTAAAACACATGCAAATAAACACGTAACGCACTCTTAATAAACATACATGAACAAAACAAAATAAACAAACACACAAAAACAGTATTTAATATACTAAAACACATAATATACAAACACACAATATACAAACAGAGTAAAATACATTATACAGAAACACAGTAAAAACACATAATATACAAACAAACTAAAACACATAATATACACAAACAAAAACACACATACATATACAACAAACGCACATTAACACACACACACACACACACAACACACACACACACACACACACACACACACACACACACACACACACACACACACACACACACACACACACACACACACACACACACACACACACACACACACACACACACACACACACACACACACACACACACACACACACACACACAGGGATGAGGTATGGCCGTGGACTCACGCTGCAGACAGTCGGCATTGAGCAGCTCCTGGCATTTCTCGTGACACTTGACCCCGCACTCGGAGCAGCGCATGCCCTGGCGGGCGATGCCCCAGAGCAGACCCTCGCACTCGTAGCAGTAGGTGGGCGTGGTGGCCGTCCACACCTCGAAGTTATGCGGCGTGGTGCAGGAGATGGGGTAGATGAGGGCCTGAAGGGTCTTCTTGTACACGTGGGTCTTCTGCAGGGAGGGGGGGGGGGGGGGGGTTGAGGTTTCGAGGGTTACAGTTTTGCGTCCACATTTTCTGGGTTGAGGAAACGCTACTTCTCACTTTGACCAAGAGTTTCCTATGCAGAACAAATACGTTACATGATGGATGGAGACGCAGCAGAATCTCTCTAGGACTCACTGCAAAGTCTTTGCCATTGTCATCCACATTACGTTACACTATCATACTTTGCTGGACTTTCTGTTATCCTAACAGTTACTGTACTGTTCTGCACTGTACTGCACTGTATTGATGATGCTGCTGCACTACTGGCACTTTAAAATGCTTTTATGTGCTTTACGCACAATTCAACATATCATCCATCAGTAAAAATGTACATTTGTGAAAATGTGTATTTTGTAATTCTTGCAATTTTGTAATTTGTTTGTACATTTTGTTTGTACTTTCAAGCACATCTTCGGAGCTGGTTTATAACATTTCACTGTACATTGCACACTGTAGCTTCTATCCTATCTGACAAATTAACAAACATCTGAAAAATCTGAATGGGTACGTACCAGCTCCTCATCCTTAATGGAGGACCGCGCCGCCATGGAGGACGCCAGCCCCGCCTTCCGAGCTTGGACCAGGGACTGAAAAAAACACCAGGAGAGGCAAGACGACCCGCAGAACCACCAATCAATTACCAACATCAAAATATCCCTGTGAGAATCCCCAGGCTATTCCACGCAGAATTAAGTGGACTTCTAAAGTAAAAAGGTAGCCAGGCGGAGGGAAGCCGGACAGAGGTGGGGTTATGGGACGGGTATTAGTGGTTTGTTTTGGGGTAACAGTGGGGTGCTAACGGAAGCTTACACACCTGACAACTACCATTAGGAAAGAACAACAAACTGATAAAAAAGAGGAAAGGGGTTATTGTATCGCCCGAGGGTTAGTACTCACCCGTGTTAGTGTTAGTGTTTCAGCAACCCCCCCCCCCCCCCCCCCACACACACACACACACACGTGCACATGCAGTTGTGCACGTGTGAAGAGATCACCAGGTGAACAGAGAGAGGAGCAGCCCAGGGGTGTTAAGGTTAAGGAGGAGGGTGAATGTAACAGATCTAACCGTTACATCTTCCTAAGGAGAATATCAAGCAGGAGCTAAAGAAGCCAAGAGACTCTACGGACAAACGCTGTTACTGGAGGGCGGAGGAGCCCCTTGGCTGTACACCAGTCCAGTAACAGAGATGGGCATCGATGCTTTAATTTTGTCCTTATTTGTCCTACTTGATATGGTTTCTGGAGTAGAAAGGGGGAATAGGGGGAGGTGCTAAGGGAGTGTGTTCTATTAACTTACCATAGCCTGACCAAGGCGTGTGAACGCATTCGAGTAGTGGGGGGGGGGAAATAGTTCAGGGGTTCAGAAGAGGAGGAAGACAGACATTAGCACTTGGATGTTTCATATTTGGTGCCGTTTTGGTTGTCTTAGTGTCGCTAGTCGTAGTTTGTTAACATTCTCATCTCCCATATGTACCTCTAAAAGGGTTCAAGCATAACTGAGACTGGACGCACACACACACACACACACACACACACACACACACACACACACACACACACACACACACACACACACACACACACACACACACACACACACACACACACACACACACACACACACACACACACACACACACACACACACACACACACAATTAAAAACAAGACAAATGACTAAATGACTGGGTGTCGGTACGCACCACATCGCTGACCAAAGGAATTGGCTTCTTCTTGCGGAGGTCCGGCATGCTGTCGATACCATACAAACCGGTTCCTCCACTGGACACACACACACACACACACGCAAAGTTAAACTTCATAATGCAATACCAATGTGTTAACTTTATTATTAATAATAATAATAATAATAATAATAATATATATTCAATGGAAAGACTTACTGTTGTTTGACCCAAGCCTGTCTGGCTGTGGATTCTTCATGGCTGACCTACAAGATTCAAAATGTGATAATGTTGAATGTGAACATTTCGAATGTTCGGCTCAGGGGAACGTAAACATTGTAAATAACGTAAACATTGAGGCGAGTGGTAATGCATTTTGTTGAAAGAAAAGATGTATTTGTCGAGTTTGGTTGAGTCTCACACCTTGGTTGTCAGAGTGCATGCAGGAGTAATTGTACGAAAGAAAATAACCACGATGGCCATGATGAACAGAAATCACGATGAACAGAAATCACAACACAAATGCAAACATTATTCCAATGATTCAACTCAAAGCTTGAGCAACTTAAGCAAACAGACCATGACACTAAAATGTTGAGCAAACACTTCTGTACATCCTCAGGTGACGCAACAAGCAGGATTCAAATAATGAAATGACAGGGGAGGAAGTGTTTGTTACTTACAAAAGGAAAATAAAATAAATAAAACATATAAACATGCTTGATGGTAAACTGGACCATATGAGCAGCCATGTGGATCAGAAATAACAGCAGTAATGGGATGAAGAAAACACAAAGACCCATAAAAAGTGAATATATTTATTTGCCATTAACCTGTTCATCTTCTCTGCTTAACTCTGGAAAAAAAATACAAATATAAATAATGGATGTAATTATTGCAGAAATAAAAACACAAAAGGATTGTATTGTTAGGAAAAGCTCAAATACAATTACAATTTATTTCATTATCAAATACACTTGGGTTTAATGAATATAACTAATGTAAGGGTAATCTCAGCACATTAGTACCTGGGTTAAAATCTTCTTGAGAGTAGGATCCTTGTGACCCCTGCGAGCCATGCGACCCCCGCGAACCTGCAGTACACTTGGACAGTCTGTGGGTCTGCCTCTTTTCCCTGAGGATACGCTGGAAGTTAGCGATACGTTCTCTATGGCCGGCGTCCTCGGGCCTTCTCTTCTCCTTCTCGTCCAAGTCACAGTCTTCCTCTATGGGGATCAAACCTGACACAATCGGACACACCAGCCCCGGGGCTTCCGTTGGTCCTGCCGCCAAGCTACCGGCCTGGTTGTCCGAGCTGGGGTCTGGGGTAAGATCCAGGATGGACCCCTCCCTGCCCCCGTCACCGGTCCGGACCTCATCTTTACTTGGTGCGAAATCGATGGAGTGATGCTCGGTCGGGGTCAAGAGAGTTGCTCCATTGGGGGATTTCGGAGGTGAACTGGTCAGGTTCCGATTATTTTGACTGCAGTCTACATAAACCGATGCCTCAATACATTTGCTCTCTGGAGAGACTAAATCGATATGATTCTGTGGAGGATCGACCTCTCCTGCTGCATGCTGGTATGAGGCCGTACCCCCCTCATGGGGCTCAATGGACACCCTCACAGGAACAGTAGCTGCCTCAGGTTCCTGCCCGGTGACATCTTTGTCAAATTCCGGAGTGGTTCCCTCAAGCTTTTTGAAAGCCCCTTTAAAAGCAGACTTGAACGTCAGCACCGCCTTGGTCAAAGTCATGACGTCGAAGCCAGAAGCAGCGAGTGTCTCGGCTGTGTGCTCGGGATTGTCATCGACGCCGGGGTGGTGGCTCGACACCGGGTCCGTAGGGACCACGCTGTCCCTGGGGATGGAGGCGACGTCTGTCCATTCCCTGTCCAAGCTCTCTGCAGAACAAGCTAGTGTGCGGGCAGAGGAGTTGCAGGTGCTCCGGCGAGAGTCCTTCTCCAGGTAGCTTTCGTCACAGTCCGTGAGCAGCATGGTAGAACAGCTCAGGCTCCTGAAGGCGCCACTACTCAGGTCCTCTGCATACGCGTCCGTGGTGTGGTACCCGGAACTACGTGAGAATGGACAGTTGGCTGCGCAGTCGCACTCCAGGTTGGTGTCTTCGCCCTGGGGCCTCCATACCAGGGTGCTGGAGGAGCTGGAGGGGGAGTTGTAATGCGGGCCAAACAACAGCGTGAGATGCTCAGAGCTGCTGTGGGACGATTGGCCAGCAGTGCTGCTCTGGGTCTCCTCGGTGGTCCATCTGTCCCACATATCTGAACAGTCCCTGCTGTTGGTGCACGAAAACATGTCCTCCTCACGCCAACCCCCGTCTCCACTCTGTGCACTTTGCTTCCCAACAACGGGCGCCCAGTGGTCGAAGAGTGAATCGGTAGGCTGGTATCCGTCACTCCCTTCTGGAAAGACGGAGCTGTTGCTTGAGGATAACGTGCTGGTACTTTGGTAGTCATGGGGACAATGATGCTCCAGGCAGTACAGGTCGGCCTCTGGACCATCGGATCGGATCCGTGGGCTGTGACCGGAGTCATTTAGCTCCGGTTGTGTCTCCTTACGAGGGCTTGGGCTTTCTCTTAATTGTTTAGGCGACGTATGGATGGGTACGAGTCCAGTTTCTTTGCGCCACTCACAGCAGTTCAAAAGTGGACTGGTGGCAGTGCGGTGGGTGGCTTCAACTGCGTTCTGTCTGCCCAGGCTGCCTCGTCGGACTCTCGACGTCTGGGAGAGAAGAGGTTTTGGTTCTGGTTCGGCTGCAGCACCAGAGTACATCTCCCCTATCTCACTGAGCACGGCGTCCACACAGCAAGAAACCTCATCCACGGAGCCTCGCACCGAGGTCAGATAGTCCCTCAGGTCCGAAATCTCCTCCTGGATTTTATTGATTCCTCTCAGTTCCTTCAGAATGTGGTGTACTATGTTGCCGGAGCCCTCTCCTGCTTCTTCATCTTGCTCCTCTTCTCCTTCACCTTCTGTGTCATTTTCAGACCTGGGTATGTGATCCTCCACCACTCCGATGCCATCCTGGCAGTCAGAGCTGCTGGTTTCGCCCGTCGGGGTGAGGTCTGAGAGTTCGGGGGAGGAGGGGTCCATGTGGACAGTACAAGGGGCTTTAAGGTGGCAGTCTCCACTCAGCTCCAGAAACCCTAAAACAGATGTGCCCAGCCCCCCTGTGTGCCCATTGGAGAACCCCTGGAGTTCAGCAAATGGGTCTCTCTTCAGAGGCCCACCGGTGAACGCCGTCTCATAGGCCTGTTGGATCTCGACCAACGGCTGGTGGTGAGGAGGCTCGTGGCTCCCCGGTTCCCCCAGGAACTGCAGCTTTCCCTGAGTGTTCCAGTCCACCTGAGGGCTCTGGGATGTGGCCTTTGATTGCTCCCTGCTCTTGGGGGACTGGTGAGGGGGGGAGGAGCCAGTGTAATGCCCATCCTGTCCCCCAAGCGGTGCTCTGGAGAACATCCCTGAGAGGTCAGGTGGTCGGACTCGACGTGCCGTTACACATGGACCCAAGGCTAAGAAAATTGTGGGAAAAGTCCTGGCAAAGGCTGCATTCTGACAAGGATCCAACAGACTCCGCCACAAGACAAGCCTAAGACAAACTGAAAACAAAATCCAAAAGTCCAAAAAATGGAGAAAAACAGCTCCTCAGTTAAAGACCATTCAACATTGAAACGAAAACATGCATAAGTCTAATCTGCTGTTGAAAATTACTTGTGTCAATCACTTTGTTTTTTTCCTCTCTAGAAAACTGTGTTTCCCATAGATTGATGCACTTTTAACCGGCACGCCACAATATCAAGCAGTCAAAAGCCTTCGCCGTTGTGCAGACATGCATTGTGGTTGAGGCTGTACCATTAGAAACCAGTCCTGCAATGGGGTGAGAGAGGGTCTAGTAGAGTTGTCAATACTTGTGACAAGTTCAACCCAGATGGACACACAATAAACATTGCATTGTATTGAATCAGGCAAAGCCACGAAGGAGAGGTACCACCACAAACAGAATCCAATTCTGTGGAAAACACTGAAACGTATACAATGTGTACCACTTCTCCCCTTCCTCGTTTATTTTATATTATAAATTAATTTGAATTGAAGCCACCGTGTACAATGAGTCCACAGTGCACTGGCGTACAGTACAATGGTAAAAATAGAGGCTGACTGTTGCCCGGCACCAGGCATCAGCGTGAATATGCAAGATGTGGTGCAGCTGGCCGGAGGCCTGTAATTAGGGGAGAAGGGAAAGACAGCTTGGTAATTAGATAGCAGATCACTCCTCTCCTCCTAGGTCATGTCACTGTTCTACTCCCACACTAGCTGAGAAGATCCTTCCTTCCTGGCCTAACACAAGTGTGTGCGTGCGTGCATGCGCGCGTGTGTGTGTGTGTGTGTGTGTGCAATGTACAAGCTATATATATGATGCTATGCATGATGTTCAACCTTCTCTGTAATGAGTAATCTCCTCTCCTTCACAGCATTGCTCCTCACTACGTTCCCACGGAAACACCTGATTGAATGCGATGCCTATAGTGTAGTGTTGATCGTCCACAAGACGAAGAGAGGAACAAGTTGATTGCTAGTTCATTTGGCTTGAACTCGTCAGGAGTATTGCGGTAATACTGTAAAACTCAGGAGTATTGCGGCAGTCATCTCTCTACCCATTGGAGGACGGGTTTCTCATGGTACTCAAGCACCACAGGTATACAATTGACGTCTAGAACAACAGATACCACCTAGAACAGGGTGTTCTAGGTGTTGCATGGGTTGTTCTAGCAACCACACAGATCATCCTAGCAACCACCCAGAACATCATAGAAACACCATCCACTACAACCTAGCCACCAGTCACTGTGGAGAACCTAGCAACCACCATTAAACTACAGCACTAACTCACGTCACTCTACTGTTCCAGTATTAAAAACTTTATTTCCAGCAAGCAGCTCACCACATTTTCTTCTGAAATTGTACTTTTTGTAGTTCTTCGTACACTTTTAACAGGTCCAATCAAACTTTCACACACTAAACTGATCTGTAATCCAACATAGAGGTTTTATTGAATGCAAGAGTGTAAAACATATGCCTTAAATACACATAACACCTTACCTTGTGGATGATAACTACACAAAACAAATCAAACTAACAACAGCAATAATGAACTGCTCGAAGAGATCATGTTAACTGATTTGTTTAATCCGTCAGGAGTGTGGATCAGTTAAGGGGGGGCCGGGAAAGATCCCCCAAAAAATATCCAGTGGTGAATTCAGGGTAATCCGTGGTTGAGGCTGAATCAAGAGGCATCTTCACGTGTGAGGAAGAGGATGCCCGAGCCAGAGGACGTTGTGTCCCTCAGTAGTACTGAGAGACCATGAGCTACTGTGTTAAGCGCAGACCACTTAGCAACCCCTCCCCTCTTTCTCCGCTGTGATCGCGCTCTGCTCCCTACTACTCCTCCTCCTCCTCCTCTCTCTCTCTTTCCACATCTTTCCCTCTCTCTTTCCACATCTTTCCCTCTCTTTCCACATCTCTCTCTCTCCCTCCCTCTCTATCCCTCTCTCTCTCTATCTTCATCCCTCTCTCTCTCTCCCCCCCTCCATTTCTACATAGTTCCTCTCCTGTCTTTTATTTGTTTCTACTTAATTTCCCTCCGGCCTCTCCTTCCCCATGTAACTGTCCCTCAGTCTATGCCTCCACCCTCCCCTACATCTGTTTTGTGTCTTATTCACCATCAATCCTCTCTCCTCCTCTCCAACATTTTCCCTCCATATAGCCATCTCTCTCCCTCCCCCTGTCCATATTCCAATCATAATTTATATTTTGCCCTCTCTCTCTTCCTCCTTCCTTTGATGTCTTACTCTCCATCCTTCTTTCTATGACCAATTATCGCCTACTCTTTCTTTCTTTGTCATCTTTGGATTTTTTTTCATGATTCATCATACACAATATAAATACAAATTAATTGATAAACAAATCACAATTGGGAGTTCATGGCTTGGTGTACTGGCAGAATGTATATATATATAAAAAATACTGTGATGCAACATCAATTTCATTATTGGGTGGATTTACACACCTCACATGGCTGTAGAGAAAGGCATTCTGGGAAAACTGTCTGTCCACACACACACACACACACACACACACACACACACACACACACACACACACACACACACACACACACACACACACACACACACACACACACACACACACACACACACACACACACACACACACACACACACACACACACACACACACACACACACACACACACACACACACACACACCTTAGTCATGGGCCAGCAGCTATGACACCAGTGTGACAGATTAACAGCATCCCCTAATTCATAACAGTAGTCTGAACCGCCAGCCTTGCTGCTTAAGTGCTTCCCTGCGTTCCAATAAATAATACCCGGACAGCTTTTTCCTCGCCCGCCTCCCTTCCTCCGGCTGCCTCCTCCTCCTCCTCCTCCTCCTCCTCCTCTAAGACGTCGCTTACGTTGTCATATCAACCGGTCCTTGCAAACCAATCATGGTAATGGAGACCGACTTAGAGGAATGAACCGTCTGGGGAGCAACGCTAGAAGGCCCCGGGAATTAAAAAATCCCCAGGTACGGGAAGACTCCCCAACCTCTGGGGCCTAATGATCTGTAAACTACAGTGGTGCAGACATAGAACCTACCAACGCTTAGGCAGCCTCATCCTCATCACCTGTATCTGAAGTCACTATGCGTTGTTTGGGAGAAAAGCTTGCTTGCACCGATCATCAAGGAACAGGAAATGGTTAGACACCCCACTTCAGGACGTCTACAGGTACAGTAAACACTGGGGATGGAACCTCAGCACCTTTGGGCTGAGAGTCAAACTACAAAACTGCAAACCCAAAACCACTACACTATCCTGCCCAAACCCTTTACACTCCCCCAGGGCAAAGTCCTGACTCCAGTATAGTTCACTACAGAACTGAACAAGGGATATTTGAAGGGACAAGAAGAAAGAAAAAAGGCAACGTTATCTCATTAGGAGAATCACACACACTCATTCATCACCTTTATAAAAGGGATTCAGCCCGACTACCACTTAACAAATTAACATCACAGAACGAGGAGATAGCCTTTTAAATCACTAAGTGACTTGTCTATAATTGGACTTTGCACCATTAGAGCAAGTACGGTACTCAGAGGCATCCATTTAACACACAGGTTCCTCCTGAAACAGGATTTATTTTTATATAAACATATTGTGGACAACCTAGGGATATATTTGAATACTCTTGATGCCGGACTAAAGGGCAACTGACATACCTTCTACTAAAGCCATTCGAAATCACAGAGATGGAGCCAGAGAATTACACAAGAACCAGAGGTGAAACTCAACCAATATCTCAGTTTGTGGTAGTGTGATCGGTGTAAATATTTGTCAAGATGTTCTTTGTGAGTGATTGAATGGGTTTGTTTGTTTGTATGCTTACCTGAGAAGTCAAATAAAGTACAGAGTATTAAATGTTTGGTGTCACCCAAATCCATTCAGATCAGCTGTTGAGATGTTTATGAATAAAAGTAATAATAATAATAATCATATCCTACCTCGCGGAGTTGTAGTGTAACTTTGTTGATGGCCGTCAACCAGTGCAGCCTGGAGGGCGTGAAGGGTAGTGGCGGCCCATCGTCACGGAAACTGAGGACCAAGAAACACTTTAACCTCGGAACTCCAGGGAACTTCCCGTACATGACAACACTAGAAAAATACGTCTGAGGCTAAATAAAGGCCGTACAAAAATTATCCGCACTGAATTTATATTTTATATTTATGTTTATATTGCTTGAATATTGAAATTTAAAATGTACATCCTGTACAGATGTTTCCATATCTTGTATTTCTGCACCAATACACCATCACAAATTCCTTATACATGAAAGCTTACCTGGCAATACAACTTTTTCAGAATGAAAAAAACTGTCCATTAGTTCAAGTTTACATTATAATCAAACTTTTTAATTAATGACTTTTCATACCCAAGAAATTTTGTCAAGCGTCTATCGGCTGGAGTTTCGGTCACCGTGGAGCTGCTCAGGCCCTGAGCCAAGTCCTTGGCTGAGGTCCTCAGGACGGCCTCCACTCCCTGGGGGGAGTGGCCGTTTGTGGGGTGGTGAAGTCCATTCGCTGGTGGTGGTCCACCGGTAGAGGAGAAGGAAGGGGGGCGGAAGCCGGGGCTGTGGTAGGAGTGGAAAGACTCCTCCAGCTCAGATCCTCCTGTGCTCTCCTGACCCATCTCACTGAGCTGGGAGCTCACCTGGCTCAGGTTCCCAGAGGAGCCGAAGCGACTACTTTCCACAGGACTGGAAGGGTGGCAGCGGGAGAGAGGGTGAGGAAGTGGCATAGTTAGAGTGTTTCACTTTATGGTCAAGTCTGGGGGACTATACACTACAGTGGAACTTGGAAATAAAGGGAGGAAAGAAGAACACAATCCAAGATTCCCAACCTCACATAAATTACATTTTGGGCTAAAATACAATTTAATAATCACATTTTGTGTTTGGTCAATATTTTGACAATTTTCTCGTCAAACTAATCTAAAGCAAATTCTGTGAGGTTTTGGTTATTTTCAATTTTGAACAGGCATACACAACTATTTAATAATTAGAAAGGAAGTAGGATTTGTAAAAAGAAGGAGGTGAGGTGAAAATTTGGAAATTGTCACCAACAAAATATACATACATACATATTCATAGGTATTCATAGAATAAGTCCTGCTATCTTTGTCCATCTTAGCCCTGCTAACACCAAATTAAATTGGTTTGAATAAGTGAGTCTGCTTTATACTAATCTAAAGAGATCAACATTAAATCTGAACCTCCAAACAAATTCTCAAAAGAATATTCCCAATCACTGGCATAGGACAAGTGGTTCTAGGAAGTAGATTTCCCGGCTATTTTACATATTTGTTTAAGATAACATGAAATGTATATGTACATTTTGTTTTGGAGACATACAGTAGCTTAAGGGAAATCTAACTAAACATGAACACATAACAATGTAAAAACCCACAACCACACACAAAACTAACAGATGGACTGCAGAACTGGACGAGAAATGCTTTCCAAAATGTCACCAATGAATCATAAATGGTAATAAAATGGGGATTTCCATTTATTATGCATTTACTGGCCTTTTTGCACTCAATAGCTCCGTCTTGGACAGGGTGTCGAACTGCACTGCAGAGGTGGGGCCCGCGGAAGGACAGGTTTCTACAAGACCTTCCGGCTCCTTTGGGGAGAGGGATGCTGAAGGATCTAGTTCAGGAGTGGAGATGCACATCTGGGGGTGGGCTACGTCACCCGGGCAACCTACCGATTCCTTCCTCTGGGCAGCAGGAGGAGTATGAACAGACCGGGCACCCATTGCGGTGTCATAAGGTTTGGGCTGGGAGGTACAGACAGAGGGAGCTTGGGGTTTTGAGGGCTCGGTCTGCCAAGGGAAAGAGATCTTTGCTCCAAACAATGAGGTGATGGCGGCAGGTGGCCCTTGCTTCTCTGCAGCAGGTTTTTCCTCTTGAAATATCCCTGCTGAGAAGGTTTTAAAACCTGAGAACAGATCACTTACTGCATCGGACTGAGGCATTGAGGGGGAAGCTGTGGGCAGCGTTGGCGTGGAGGACAAAAGTGATCCTAAAGATTTTCCTGCATCGCCTGACATGAAGCCAAATAGGGACTTTGCTTGAGATGGGTCTGGATTTGTGGGGATCTGATCAGCAACCAAAGTTTTTTCAGAATCTAGCTTTTGGCCATCTGGTGGAGCAGATTTGTCCAAGTCTATATTTTCAGCCTCTCCTTTAATCTGTATAGGCTTCTCATGTATTACCTCCTCCTCTTCGGTAACCGTCTTTTCTTTTACAGTTGCATCAGCCGGATGATTCTTAACACTTGGAGGAACCACATCACTTACTACTTCCTGTATATTTTCCTCAGCACTAACTTGATCCACTTTGAGTGGGAGACTTTCACCATTTTCTGGCTGGGGGGCAGCATCGGGCAATGGCTTGGCCTCTGCTGGTTTTGGTCCTTGTAGGCCTTGGGCCATTTGTGGGCCTTGGGCCATGCCCCCAAATAAGGACCCACCAATTCCTCCAAGTCCTGCCCCAATATGGGAAGCTACTGTCTGGGCGGTTGCCCCTCCAACCAGTAAAGACCCACAAGCAGGAACTGTTGCCGGTGTGGCAGAGGAGCCTCCAAAGATTCCACCCAGCAATGATCCTGGAGCCTGGGGACCAGCAGATTTGGCAGTGGGTCCTCCGAAGATCCCCCCTAGCACTGAACTTCCAGTCGGGGGTCCAGTTGTTTGAGGAGTAGCCTGTGGAGCAGCCCCACCAAATAAACCTCCCAGTAATGACCCTGGGGTTGTCTTCTGGGTAGTGGCCCCTCCAAAAATACCACCCAATAAAGATCCCCCTGTCTGAGGAGGTTGAGATGGGGCTCCTCCTACACTAGAAGGTTTTTGCTGCTGTTGAGTACCTTGGGCAGGGGCAGTTGCTTGTTTGAAAAGTGAGGACATAAACCCTGAAACGGCATCAGCTGAGGAATCAAGTATAGATTTATCTGGCTCTGGGGCCTTCTCTTGTTGTGCTACAACTCCAGTGTTTGACTGAGACGTAGGCATTTGCTCATTTGAGTTTGGTGGTAATTGATTTGTGCTGCATAGGTCTCCCGCTGGTTCTGGTTTACTTGGCTCCTCCGATTTGACTGGTTGCTCTGTTGCTGTATCAATATGCACATCTTTAGATTGACCTTCAACGATTATTGCAGGTTGCTTATCAGAATATTGAACAATATCAATGTTATGGTCAGGTTTAGGTGAGCTTGCTGCTTGTAGTTTAACTTCAGCTTGATGTTGTTTGAGTGTACCATCCTTCTCTTGGCCCATAGAAGCGGTATCTGCTGTTTGGCTGTCAGTAGGCTTTAGTGGATCCGTCACTGTGGGAGAAAGAGTGGGACCTCCAAACATTGATAGCAAGCCTTTAGCAGGGGTCTCCCCATGTGCAGACGGGGCTCCAGGTAATAAACCGCCTAACAATGACCCACCAGTCTGGGAAGGAGCTGGCTGAGAAACCCCTGTCAAACCACCAAACATACTCCCCAGTATTGAACTGGCCGTTTGGGGTGTTGTAGTTTGGGAAGCAGCTCCGCCAAACATTCCACCCAATATGGACCCACCAGCCTGAGGTGGCGCGGCAGCGGTACCTCCAAACATCCCACCCAGTACAGATCCTCCCGTTTGAACACCAGAAGCTGCTGGAGCATTTCCGCCAAACAAACCTCCAAGCAATGACCTGTCGGCTTGAGGAGTGGCTGCCTGTGGACTGGAGCCCCCAAACATACCCCCAAAAAAAGACCCCCCAGTTTGGGGAGTGGCGGCTTGAGGAGCAGGTCCTGCAAACTTGGAAAATGCACCTTTGGCTGGTTCATTTGAGGCTGGGGGTCTAGGTGTACTGCGTGTAGTAGGTAATGCTCCGGTTTTTGAATTATCAATGCCAGATACAGCTTGTGCAGATGTCACCTGTGGACTTGCACTGCAGAGCATGGAATGCAATCCTGAGGAAGTTGGTTGTTTAGAAGGAACAGCTTCCCGAGGTGTAGGTTCTGGAGTTGTGTGAGCAGTGGTACATGCTGATGTAGTTTCTAAAACTGCACCATCAACCATCTCAATTTCGGGGCAATCGGCAGAAGCAATTTGCTTCACAGTAGATTCAATTAATGGTGATACCACTGATCCAAGACCGGGCTCATTTGATGTGGAGATTTTACCTGGTGTATCACTGATGGTTGACACATCTGTAAAAAGACTAGATTTTGGTGATCCTTGTGATGGTGTTTGTTGTAAAGTCGAAGTGAACATTGACAATAGGCCTGCTCCTGGAGAAGAAGTTCCGGTGCTTCCTGGTGCTGGAGGTTGGGCAGGACCACCAAACATTGAGAATAAACTTTTTGCTGGACTTTCATTGGAAGTAGACAAGCTACCAAATAATCCCCCAAGGACAGAACTGGCTTGCTGTCCCTGTGGTTGGCATTGTGGTTGTGCTTGTGGTACACCTTGTGTTTCATTTTGTGATTGTGTTGTGCATTGCTGCTGAGGTTGTGTCTGTGGTGTTTGAGGTGGCTGAGGAGGTTCAGGTTGACTGGGAATACTAAACATTGATAGCAATCCCTTTGCTGATGATTGACTTGAACCTGTCTGGGTTTGGGGCTGTGAATTGGGACCACTAAAGATGGATAGAAATCCACTGCTGGCTGGCTCCTTTGGAGGAGCAGTTCCTTGGGATGTCGGTTCAGCAGGCTTGGTTTGAGCTGAGGTTTGGGGGGGATTTGGGGTTCCAAACATTGACAGTAAACTTTGACCAAAGGATTCTTGCGGAGGGACTTGGGGACTAGCAGTGGGTGTTGTAGCCGACGGCACAGTCTGGGGAGAACTTGGACCACTAAACATTGATAATATACTTTTACCGATTGATTCTTCTTGATTAGCTTGGGGAGCAGCATGTGAAGCCTCATTTGGTGAAGGTGCTTGTGATGGGGGCCCAGTTTTAGAAGCAGGTTGAACAAGACTTGGGCCAGTAAATAAGGATAATAAGCTTTTACCGAGCGATTCTTCTTGTTGAGCATCATGAGCTGAAACTGTTGCAGGTGATGGAGCAGCTTGAGCAGGCGGAGATGTTCCTGATAGCATATCGCCAATGGAAAAACCAAAAAGTCCACCAGTTGATTTGGGTGCTGGTTCTTCTTTGGTCTGTCCTGTTGGTGGCATGGTTTGCGATCTGCCTGGCCCAGGACCTGTGGCAGAATTAGAAGTAAATACTTGTGACACACTTTTGATTGGTTGCGGAATCTGAGTTGTCCGAGAAGAAGAACTCTGGTCCATTGTCCGTTGTCTCTGTATACCCTTCGGTCTCGATGGTGTTGTCAGAGAATTCTCTGGAACCGTGGGTATTGGTTGTTGTTGCTGTGTTGAAGGTGTCTCAGAACCAAAAAGACTGCCTAAGGATCCAAACAGATTTGAAACTCCTGTTGCTTCTTTGTTAGGTGCAGCACTGCGTGGCAAGGAGCTAGTACTGCCAATGATACTATGCTGATCAGTTGGCTCTGGTTTTGGATCTTCTTTCCCTACTACAGACTTGAAAATGCTCATGAAACCTGCTTGTGGTTGTTCCTTTGGTTTCTCTTCTTTGATTTCTTCAGCAGGCTTGGGTTGCATCTGTGCTAGTAGTCCAGATTTGTTTAGGGAATGTATTGAGCCTAATGGTCCTGTGACTGGTTGCTGAGCTGGTGGGGATGCTTGCTGTGACATTGTGGACTGTCGTGCAAGTCTAGGTTTCTGTGCAGTAGTCTGGACATTGACTTGGGATGGACTGGCTTGACCAGCTGTTGGAGGTGTGGGCAACATTCTTGAGCAACGGGCAGCTGTGATATCTGAGTTTATTTCTGCACTCTGCGACAATGTTACAGGGGGAGAAGAATCATCTTTAACTACCTTCGACCTAAGGCTTTGCAGACCCGATGATAAAAAGTTCTTAGCTTGTTGGTCAGTGGCTTTAGATGTTACTGTTCTTTGCTGCTCTTGGGGGACGATGCCAGAGTCTGCCTCAGATGTCTTTCCCACAAAGGATGATATGAGGGATGATATGCGTCGACGGTTGGGCTGTTCTTCTCCTGGAGTCACTCTCTTCCTCCATTCCTCCTCTGATGTGTCTTTTATGTGCTTCACAGTGACAGCAGCAGATGACCGTCGCCGCTGGCCAGGTTGATAACAGTTGTTAGGTATCTGCTGATTTGAATCTGCTGTAGGGGTAGAGTTAAGTGAAACGGCAACCTTTTGGGCAAGAAAACTCTTTGTTTCTTGATTATTCCAACAAGGGCCAGAGTAATTGTTATTATGACAAGAGAGGTCCATGACTTGTGTGTATGGATCCTGATGAACGTAACTTGGTTGTCTGGGATCCATCCTAACTTTGTTTAATCTGTAAGATGCAAGGTCTACACCCTGCTCTCCCTGTGACCCAATCGAATTTTCAAACATTTGCGAGAAACGTTCAAGGTTCAAATTCATGATCTGGTTTCCCTTTCTATATGCAGCTGATAAATCTAGTGGTGCATTTAGAAGCTGGGGTTTATTCTGGTCTTGTCCAGGTAGCCACAGAAGCTCGTCTTCATTGTACAGGGGAACTTTAAATCCACACACAGTCACCATTTCGTTGTCCAACCAAGCACTAGGAAAACCATCCACTTGCTGTACATCTTCCCAGAGCTTTTCTTCAGGGGTGCAAGCATAGACAAACTCCCCAGCTGCATCAGTAAGCAGGGTATAGATGTATTCATGGTCTGTGTAGACAAAGTAGCCACAATCACCTTCCTCTGCTGGCCACCACATACCTTGCTCCAACAATGCAAGCCATTGCTGGTACCACTCGATATCGTCAAGATACATGGAGTCCTCTATCTCACGGTTGGTATTTTGAGGGAAACTTGGCTCAGTTTCGTTTGAATTAGCTTTCTCTGATGAAACACACCATTAGCAGGGACATTCTGGAAAGCGTTGTTTCCATATTGCCAATTGGCAGAGTAGGATAGGATTGGTGGGGTTTCCTCGTAATAACCTTTGTGGTATGAAACTCCACTATGACTGACACAGCTACCATCATTGAATGAGTGCCACATTCCCAGTTTGACATTATCCTGTTTGGTGGTTAAGTTTAACACACACTCTTTTTTTGCATATTGTAGGTCTTCATAGCTGTTCCACGGTTTATTTTTTCCATATCGGTTATTGTTAACACTTTGGCTTCCTTGGAATTGATGAAGCTGATGCCGTTCTGGTTGGAAAGAAACGTATTGGCTTGGTCGAAGCTGAGTTGCATTAAGCTGGTTCATATTGGAGGGGTTCCACTGGAGAGAGTGGTTCTGCAATGACTCCCTTTGGCTGCACTGTTCATTCCCTTGGTCTGTGACATGTTGATCATTCTGGGACTCAATCTGAAACTGCTGCCAAAGAGCGGACTGCTGGATCCATTGGGTTTCATCGTAAGTGGGGCTGATTTCATATGGTGACAGCTGGCCTTCATACAAAGATGAAGTGCTTCCCTGGATATGTTGCTCCATTGGTACAATAGCAGGACTTGAGTAGCCATGTGAAAGAGATTGGATATTATCAGTGCTGTAAGCCATTGGCTGAACAGAATGATAGTATGACAGCTGTGTTAAATTTCCTGTGCTGTTTGAAGAGTATGTTGCTCGAAGAGATCTAGCAGAAGTGGCCGAGGTCCTCAAGTCCAGACTTTCTCTGTCAATTGAAACAGGGGGTCTAACCAAAGCATGTCTGCTTTGGTTAGAATATAATACATTTCGCTGTCCGTCATCTTGTTCGGAATTGGCAGTATTTGATGCAACTTGATTTATTCCCGGAAGCACTCCAGAAGAGACAGATAAAACTATATTGTTCTCTGAATTCTGAGCTGCTGTTGGCCCTTGTTTAAAGGCTGAAGACTCCTTCGATCCATTTTTGTTGAACAGCCCCGATATAAAACCTAGCTGTTTAGCAGGCTGAATAGGCTTATCATCTATCTCCACTTTCTGTTCTTGAGGAGACTGATAGGTTTCATGGGAGATTGACTGAGTTTGAATTGTGGACTGTCTTGACAAAACATTCATTCTTGATCTTTGTTGCAGCGGTTGCCCCGTTGATCCCTGCCCGATGGTGTCAACATTTTCAGTGGGTTTCTTTAACTTGTTAAATATACCTGGTGGTTGCCCCGATGATCCCTGCCCGATGGTGTCAACATTTTCAGTGGGTTTCTTTAACTTGGTAAATATACCCGAGAGAATTCCAGGTTGACTGGGACTCTCCTGTTGTGTCTGAACATTCTCACTATCCTGGAAGGGGTTGATCTGATGAAGCAAGCTTTCTGCATGTTGCGGTCTAGAAAAGGGCCCAATAGGTTGATGTGGTCTAGGTGCCATACCATCTTTCTGTTTATTTGTGACCATGGGTTCTTCCTGGCAGGACCGACTTGGTGCCATGGAATGTTGTTGAGTGGATGTGGATTGTTTATAAACATTATCTGCAGAAGCAAACTTGAAAAGCCCAGATAATAGACCATCCTGGTTGGATGGGGGTTGCCCGAGTGGAAATGTTTGTTGTCGAGTGAAACCCGGCTTGTTAGTTTGTTGCTGATAGCTTGGACTTTCCCTCAGAGGAGCATGAAGATTTGAACCTTGAATATTTTGTTGGTTGTAATTCTGTTGGTAATGTGAATCACTACTTTGTGGCTGTTGAGCGTGAGCTGTGGGGCTGGGAGTTACCTTTTCAGATGATCCAAATTTTAACAAGCCAGAAAAAAGCCCACCTGGTTGTGGTTGCCCTTGCTGCGGGGGAGAGGGGCGTTCGGCCTGCTGGTCACCAAACAGAGTCCTCTGTGGTTCATTCAGAGGAGGTTGTGGGTTTTGGGATATATTTTCGTTTGATGAAAACTTCAGTAGACCCGAGAGAAAGCCACCCGTTGTCGAGCCCTGCGGGTTTTGTTGAGGGGGAGGTTGTTGGTGGACTTGCTCTGGATTGTAAGGCGGTTGACTTCTAGGGGGTTCTTGATATTCTGAATTGCTAGATATGTTACTCAGTGATCCAAACTTAAGAATCCCAGATAGAAGTCCTCCTTTCTGGGACTGATTGGTTCCCGTTCGAGACAAATCATCTGTGGAGCTTCCTTTAAAAATACCTGTAAAAAATCCTTGGGATTCAGGTGGTGGTGGAGCTTGCTGTCGCATTCCGTGAGGTGTAGCTGATGGTTTTTGGTTCGGTGAGGGTGTTGTATGTGAGCCCGCTGGATTCCTTTGGGTCTGCTGTTGACCACTGGGGATGTTCTGGGTTGAGTGAGCGGAGTTGGGGTTAAAGATGCTAGAGAGCCAAGTAGTCTCTGTAGTTTCCTGTGGTTGTGTTGATGGGCCAGTAGCAGCAGAACTATGCGGTAAAGGATCTGACATGCCTGAAGGTAAAGGATTCGGGTGATATGCCTGCACAGGGTTCTGTGTGTTTTGAGCAGTAATATCTTCACTGGATGCAAACTTCAGGAACCCTGACAGAAGTCCTGCCTCTGCTTTGGGGGGTTGTGGATGGGATACATTTTCAGATGAATGGAAAGGGAATGAAAATCTACTACCAGAGGGGGATGGCTGTTCCACAGTTGTGACATCTGATGATCTAAACACAGGGTAGACTGCTACGGGTGGTGGACCTTGAGGAGGAATATGGGCTATAGGTGTTATAAATGTGCTTAGAGATTTCAGGCTAAAGAATCTTGAGTTGACCGGTTCAGATTGCACAGTGGGCCTTCCGGGCCCTGTTCCTTGTGCATTTTCGTGTTTGAACAGCATTTTGTTCTGCCCCTCATTTGTCAGAGTTTCTCCATCAATTTGTTTTCTTGTGTCTTTGTGTTTTCTTCCCTCTCTTTGCTGTTCACCTCCGTTCATATGTTTTTCATCCCCTTGTTCATGATTTTGAAATACAGTCCTTAATGGCGGCTCTTTTCCATCTGACTTTGGTACATCAGGTCCAGAAAACAACTTCAGTGGGTTCAATTTCCCAAAAATGGAGCTCCCTGTGTCAGGTTGAGGTTTATTAGCTAAATCTGAAACCGTTTGAACACATTTAATTTCACTTTGGGATTTGACTCTGTCATTGTTTGTTTCCTGGTTATTGCTGTGAGGTTTTACGTCACATTGCCTTGGAGAAGGAAAAGAACCAAATGATTTTTCTGGAGAACCTCCTACTGGGGATACTATAGCTACAGGAGCTGCGCTAGTCGATTTCGGAACAAAGGAGAAAAATTTGGAGATTCCAGAAGTTTGTGACGGCTGTGCAGATTGCGGCGCTACAGTTCCAGGCTGTTTTGGACCGTTACTAACTTTTTCTGTGATGGAACTAAACAAAGAGCTTACTGCATTTTTAACACCAGAAATACCTTGCTCAGAGTTTTCCTGTGTATTAGTCTCAGCTTTGGGATCTTTCGAGGCGCCATTTGGTTCATCTCCAAGAGAATCTGTTGTGTTGCTTCCAACAGACGACAGTCTGGATTTACTAGTTCTTGGGAGGGAACCGTACTTGCTTATTTCTTCCTCTTTCTCTGCAAGATACTCTGAAACAGTTTCAACCAGACATTGAAGCTCATCCATTGGGTCCACAAATTCGTCACAAGGCTCCTCCACAGGAGATAGCAGGGCCTCCGGAGTCCATCCTCCCAGCTTGCCTGCCCTCTTATCCCGATGGCTATGAGGAGTGTCCGCAGGATACGATAAGGAATACCTGTTCATGCTATGACCTCCGTTGTTTGTCGACTGGAGGTCATCTGCTAAAAAGTCAATGGCTGCCATGTCTGTTTCCATTAGGTAGTGTTGATCAGAGCCTTCAAAGTCATAACCCAACCCTGCTCTGAGTCTGGCAGCTTCTTGCTCTTTATACACCACGTAGTTCTCCAGCGTGTTCTCCAGCTCGTTCTTGGCCCACATCCGGGTCTTGTACAGAAGCCCGTTCTTGTACGGCCGGAGACATGGGGTCATCTGCTCCTCCTCCTCCTGGATCTCCGCCACCTTCTTCATGACCAGCTCGCCTCTCTTATGCCGCAGAGCGTCCGGGTCCGGGGTGTCTTCTCCGAGTGTTTCTGGGTCTACGGCGTACAACCCTCCTGGGTCCCGGGTCTTTTTCTTACGCCGACGCCGGTCGATGGTGTTGTAACCCTCGGGGTAGGTGGCTGCAGCAGGGAGGGGGAAGAGGCCGCTACATTTGGATGCGGTTTGGTCGACGGCGTTATGTTGGGACTCCGCACAGGCTCTGGCCATCCGCAGGATTACATTCTCCTCTTCCTCGTCGTCTAGGAAGTCCCTCAACTGAGGCTTTCCCTGCCGGCTGTGTTTGTTTTGCCATTCGTCCACCCCCATGCCAGAGTGCACTGGGATAATCCTAACCCTGCCTCTCTGGTTTGAAAATCTAGTTTCAGTTGAGGGATAATAATGATAATAGCAAGCAAGAGCATAGGAAAGGGAGGATGAAGACAAAGAAAGAAAATATGGAAAAGGAAATGAGAATCAAAAAAGCGAAAACAAGCAAAGTAAGTTGAGCAGTGCATGCAGAAGACAAGACAAAGGCATATTCATGCAAATTGAAGTTCCACTTCATGAGACAAATCATTTTCAGAGCAGTGTTTGGAAGTTGGAAATTATCATTAACAAAAAAAAAAATATATATATATATATATATATATATATATATATGGACATATAATATCCAAGGACATTTAATCATTCTTATGTAAACAATATTTAACACAATAACATTGCGTATTGTTGTTGAGCGAGCTAACCCACTGAGTCTTCACAATGTTAACTAAGTAAATAAGTAATATATCACATAAATAAATGTGGAATTAATGCACAAATCACAAAGTTATCAATCAATATGAAAAAAGTGTGATTTTTCTGCATCCGTCGTCTATGTTTTTGTGTGAGCATGTGCGTGTGTAAACGTGTAGAGTTTAGGCCGGTTTAGACAGCCGTAGCTACAGCATAGCCTAGACGTGGCCGCGTACCCTCGCCATAGCCTGCACTGTCGCTTGATGTGCACCTCTCCAGAAATGTAAATAACGTAATAAATAAAATGTAATAATGTAACCGCAGGAACTGTTATTGGTCCTGTTATTGTCTTTTAATCCCTTGAGCAAGAGTCTTCAACACTGTCAGGCAGCAGCATGTACAGGGAATACAAACTAAAGTCAGCAACCTGAGGACTAAATCCGTCCAGAGATGCTTGATCAAGATTCCCGGACACCTGCGTCGGAGAAGAGAGGTATCCACAGCGACGTGGGGTAAACCCAATTTTACAGCTGTAATTCCCACCAAAACAATAGTTGTTTCTAATCTCCTTGACTGTGTTTTGATGTTGTGGAATTATTTAGATCAACGTCCTATCTGTCCACACAGGCGTGGTCGTGACACTCCCTCTGAGCTGAGAGCCGCAAACAAACACCCAGACGGTAACCGCCATCTTGGCTAACACCCAACAAGCAAACAATGTGCGAATGATGATGAGCTACTAAAACGTGCATAAAATAACAGCAATGGCGTAATCAATGACGCTAAACAATGAAGCCGGCTCCAACTTTGTCGTGTTTCAACCTCCCAATCATTGAGTATTAAAACAACCAACATGAAGACAATATTCAAACACCATTAAAGCTATCAATAGGAGTCACAGTGGCCAATAGAAAGGATTCAGGCTGAAGGTAATGGCAGCAACCCAGACGCGTCCTACGCTAGCACTAGAGAGCCGTCTGTGGTAAAAGCTGAGTGATCCAGTCACAATACAACAAGGAGACACCTTCCTAGGGTCTACTGAGGCCTTGCTAATGCTATATATATATATATATATATATATATATATATATTATCAAATGAACTTTTTGTCTTTTAAGGTACAGGCTGCTTATGTCGTCTTTGACAGTGTGTGCTTTTGGGTGTGTTTAATGCTGTGACTTTGTTGTTTGTGAGGATATGCTGCATGTGTGCGTTCAAAAAAACCCCTGTGTTTACGTTTTAAGTTTCAGCATTCAACTTTATCGGCATTCCTTTCCGAAGCAACCAAAAACGGCAATTACAATTATCAGTTTGTTTAGTTTCTGTATTGTTCTTTTATTGTCCTTTGTTTTGTGCTTTGTATTGCGGGTCATCTGCTATATATTGTTAAAAGTCTTTAATATACATCTTAAAAAATAACAGTAAAATGTAACCCCCTGGTCATTATTCACAAGCAGCGTGTGTCTGACCTGATGCCCCTCTGCTCCATGTCGAAGCTGCGCACCGAGTCGGCACATGGCTCCCTTGGGTCCCCTGGGTCCCCTGGGTCCCCTGGGTCCCTCAGGCCGGGCTGCTGCTGCTGCTGCTGCTGCTGCTGCTTCTGGACCTTGTGTTGGTTCTGGAGGGCTCTGGCCGGCTTGGCGGGGTACTGGTTGGGGCAGTTGGGCTGGGCCGTGGTGCGGTAGCGGCCCGGCTGTGGGCTGCTGCTGGTCTCGCTGCGGTAGTCGCTATCGCAGGCTTCTGCCGTGCTGTCGTGCTCGTCCAGCGCTGTGGGGGCAAACAACCAGCGGGTCATCCTCAGGAGGCACGCGATGAACGAATCCATGGTGGGGGGGTGGAGGAGGGGGGCACATGGACACTATCGGCGGCCACGCAGACGTCTGAAGTTTAGTATAACTCCCACGGTCATTCGGAACGTGATGTTAGTGAGCAGGTCTGGGGCCGATGTTGGCACCCTGACGTCGGAAAGCATATAAACAAAGCACACACCTGATGATGAGACACCACCAGAACCAACACCTCTGTTTACTCTGCTCTGTCCCACAGGTGTCAAAGGACCCATTGTTCCCATGACATTCGGAGAAATCTCTGAGATAGTGTGTGTGTGTGTGTGTTTGTGCATGCGTGCATACGTGCATGCGTGCATAGGGTACTTGCTGTATAAAGGTTGTATTAAATGTTTACTAGTGGAGTCAGTCATTATTAAGCAGATAGGGATTACCACTACTCCTATCCTGCACCCATAGTATAGTTTATATGAATAAACAATAAACACGTCTGTATTGTTGATATTAATAAACAGTGTTATCTGCACGGCTTTGAGATGGACTTCAGTGAATATTTGTCTGTTGTTTACATTTGGTACAGCATACCTGCAAGACGTTAGTAACACAAGTAAAAACTGCAGGAAGTGGGTTTGGCCAGGTGAGAGAGAGTAGGGTTAAAGGGTTAAAGGTTGTGCATACTAGGATCTCAGTAACCACAAGCAAGACCACCTGCCAGACAGAGAAGTATCAAGTTGTTATTATTCAATGTAATCTGCTAAATGCATTACATACTGTATGATAAATCAAGAGGTATGGTTTATTGTTGTCTAGCTGGCTCTGCGTTCAAATTGGTTACTGCTGGTGGAGCTTTGAGGAGCAGTAGCCAATGAGGAGAGGGTTACAGGCCGTCAGGGCTGGGTCCCAACCTGGCCTCAGAAGGAATAACGAACATGCTTCTGTGGAGGGGGAGTGCACAGGTCTGGATCCAAGATGATGGGGGTTTGCGGTTTGTTTTGGTGGACAGTTGAAACCGAGGGGTGAACGATGTCTGCCACGAGGACAAAACAATAAAGCCAGTAATGAAAGCAATCTTCCTAATGCTGCCAATGCTGTGACATCATACTAAGAGTTGGAGGGGGGGGGATTTCTGCAGCAATGCACTGTGGGTAAGACAGACTACCTCAGACATGACAAGATGTCCCGGTATGTCTAAGAGTTAAAAAAAAAAAAAAAGAAAGGAAGGAAAACATTTTCAAGGTGACACCCGAGCGAGGAAGGACTGAGGCGGAGCGAGGAAGGGCAGTGTTAGATCTCAATGTCTCTCTATCTCCTCTTGGCCAGGACACTTAAAGAGCTGACCCCATAGGATAAGATGAAGATAAAGATCTGTATTCATCTGGACGGCAGTGCCCCCCACTGCAAACGATAAAGATAAAATGATCCAGAAAGATAAAAACGTTGAGGTATGTTGAGGTCAAACCCAGGGCGATATTCTCCGATGATATATCTTGATGTATGATGATGTATCTTTATCAGATCCTGACAGCCCTTTGCTGTCTTACTAAATACAGAGCAACAAGCACATTCTACCTCTGAACAAAGGACTGATAATCATTTGACTACATTTAGTTTCAATACGTTAATCATAAATATTATATAGAGGTTATATGATTAGAATATGTCTCCCTTTTCTCTCAATTTTATAAAAGCAGTGCTAAGAAGTAACATAAGTAAGTAAAGTAGTAGTAGTAGGAAACATAACATAATATTACAACAATTAATATAAAAAAGTGTCCAACCAGAATCCAATTAGATGTTAGGCCGAAATTAAGATTATATTAAGACTATTTGGAATTGTATTTTATGAATTTCTTGTATTATTGATTTAATGAACTCTAAACAAATTAATTACAGAACTAGGGAAGAGGGACGTCCCTCATCAGAGACTGCGGACGTATGAGCAAACAAAACAAACAAAAAATATGAGAGCATGAAACACATTCACAAAAGACAGAAACAGAAAACCAAGATGAAGGACAAAGCGGGGCCAGCAGGAAGGAACAGAGGGCAACATGGCTGCCGGATGAAGCGTGATGCGGGGATTTCGCCAAAACATAACCAAAAACAGCCATTGGTAGGGGATAGATATTGATTACTTGGGGGGGGGGGGGGAGGAAGTCTTTGGGAGAGTATCATATTGGCTCTGTTTTACATACTCTGAGTGTCAGCCCATCCAAAATAGCTGCCTGGTGTGGTGGTAAGCGTGAGGAGTGAGACGATTGTTAGACCACATAACAGAGTGAGAGAAGAGTGATCCTGACATAGCAGAAAGAGAGCGAGAGAGAAGAGTGATCCTGACATAGCAAAGACAGAGTGAGAGAAGAGTGATCCTGACATAGCAGAAAGACAGAGTGAGAGAAGAGTGATCCTGACATAGCAGAAAGACAGAGTAGGAGAAGAGTGATCCTCGTGTGGAGGTGATGAGGAAGTCAGTTAGAAAATAAGTTATCAGAACAGACAACATAATGTCTTATTCTAATCAAAATCATTTCCATTTTTGAATACTCCAAATTTTTCCGTGATATAAAATAAATAAATAGCTGATTCTTGGAGATTTGAAACCATACAGTTTTGTTTGGGAATATGTTCAGTAAGGGTTTTGTAGTGGTTAAACGGCGCCCTCTAGGGGCCCAAGGGGGTGTTGCAGGGCCTAACTCACAACACTGGGAGGCAGCCATACGCAGGGGTCGACCCGAAACGTCCTCCTGGAGAGGGAACTGGAGAGAAAACCATATGAATAGAAACATTAATAACAAGCTGATCCATACATGAAGATTCAACATTCAAATATTTGGACAAAATACATCACATCAATATATACAGGATATATATTCATATTTACCTCCTTCTCATGGATGGGCATGGTGTTGATACGTTCCAGCTTCCCACTCCAGTACTCCGCCTCCTCATCTTGGATGTCTGTCACACACACACACACACACACACACACACACACACACACACACACACACACACACACACACACACACACACACACACACACACACACACACACACACACACACACACACACACACACACACACACACACACACACACACACACACACGATGGGTGAACACCGTAAATAGATAGTGGACACACTGTTTACAGATCAGAAATGTCAGCTTGCTTTCATGTTTACTAACCACCACTCACTAATGCATGAGGGTAAACTCCGAAATTACGTGCACTCTGTGACTGTACATTTGCATAAAGTACAGTTCCAATTTGCAACTACAGTTTCAGCTAATGTAATGTTAACCCAAAGAGAGAGATGGGGAAGAACAAGACAGTATTGGATATTTTACTGTGGAGGCCATCATCTCCATGCTACAATACTCTGGCCAATATACTTCTACAGGTATACCTGTAAGATCACTCTATAGAAGTGCATAGAGCTTAACTAGAATGTTAACTAATCTTTGTTAGGAAAACAATCATGAAAACAAACACCACGACTTGTAGTGGAAGAAATTAGCAGGTTGAAGAGTTGGATGAACCTATTTGTGAAGTAAGGTTTCAAACGAGAGGAAATTGATAAAGGTTCGATACAGTTTTAGCAGTGACTTCTTATTGGTTTAACGTTTATTCAATTTTGCAATATTTATCATCTGTCTGTCTGTCATCCATCTTCGTAGCAATTAAACAATCAGTCACATATATCAGTTAACCATCCATCCATCCAGTCTGTAACCTCCCTCCCATCCTCCCATCAACCAGCCACTAAACACCACGTGTTCCACTCCCACGGCAGGTCACGATGTTGTTACCGTAGTAACACACACATCAAACGGCCTCCTGAAGAACAAAGACCAGGGGGCTTCAAAGTCTGCGTGGAGGGGGGGTGGGCGGTTTGCGAATGAGGAGCGGTGATAGAGAGAGCCCCGGCACCACCTTGAAAGGCCTCGCTCTCCAAACCAGATGCTAAGGCTAGCTGTCCGGAGAAACCAGACTCTAATTCACCCCTTTGATGGATCAAAGGGGTTAGCCTAGCGGTAATTGGGTTGGTTAGCCTAGCCGCAAAGGGACGACCGTAGTGTCAAAAGAGGTTAGCGTAGCCTCGAATGGGTTAGCAGGGCGGCAAAGGGGTTAGCATGGTGAGGATGGGTTAGCATGGCGTCAAAGGGGTTAGCTTCACGTCGACCGGGTAGCTTAGGGCACGCCCAGTGATAGTAGAGCTCTGGTGGAACAAAACAGAGGCTAAGCGACACAGCCGCTATAACAATATATTTTCATTTGGTTATTTGATACGTTTTAATGAATCAAGGAGTGTACAGTTACCCATAGCATTGAAACTTGGCATGCGTGGGAGCAAAACCAACTCAAATGTTAAAAAGCCTGAATTGCCTTTGTGGTGCCATATTGAATGTGTCCGTTCACACTCAATTAACAATCAAATATCCATCATAAAAATGCCTTTTAACAGACCCAAACCGCCTGAAACAGTCCGAGATCATAATATGCGGTTAAAACACCATGACCAACCGATGCAGGTCATGGGTTCAAATCCCTGTGAGATAGTGGTGGCATTTAAGAGGACTAAGGAGGTATGAACTGATGGCATTTGCGGTCACTGGACAAAAGGCCTGAAGGTCTGTGGTCACAGAGAGTACGGCTGCTAACCGGGCTCCTGTGCCCATATGGCCACCCAATCAACCCCTGGTCTCTGATTGGATAGTTTCACTCTTCACCGATCCACTGTGAGAGCCAGTGTGTGGTGAGCGTGCAGGTGGGTGATACACACTGTGTGTGTGTGTGTGTGTGTGTGTGTATGTTGAAAATCGCATATCTTTATGAATATCTACCATTTTGTCTCATTCATACACATGCTTTTACGTCGCCATTAACCATAGCGTCTTACAGTGAATTTGTATTTTCATCCATTCAGAAGCAGGTAGGTGTCAAGGCATCTTGCTCTAGGATGCCTACAGGTTATTGCCTACATTGGGGATTGAACCCAGGACCTTAAATTTGGGCTGGGAACACTAACCAGTGGACAGTTGAATAAGGGGGGTGTATGATAAAAAAAAATATATATATATATGAATTCTTAGATTTTGAATCAATTCACAACTTCCAGTAAATTTTTGTCTTGGGTTTGCCTTTGTACATTTACATTATTTCTCAGCTGAAATCATTTGTTCCAATATTCAATATAAAAACAACATCATCGTATACACACTTTTAAATCTGCTTTCATGCAATAATTTGCCACACACCCTTTCTTAGCGCACAGAGCAGACTGGAGTGGATCCGGAAATCGGTACGACCTAGTATATACTGAATCAGGGAATCGAACCCACGAGTCACCCAAAGAGTCTCACCGAAGGGCAGCTCGAAGCGGGTGTCCAGCAGCACCCGGTGGGGCGTGGGCGTCTTGGTGCCGTAGATCTCGTCCGCCTTCATCAGCACCTCGGCGTCCAGGGACATCCACTCCCCCGAGCCCTCCTGAAACGGGACACACACGCCGTCAAGAGACGCACTCTAGTCCAGCGTCGCACTTCACTACTGGCACTAAGGCACTGCTAGTCAGAAGTCATTCAGCAGCCGCTCACCACCTCTTGATGGCCACTGACGCACCACCGTACCCAAACGGGAATTCAAAACGCACCAACTATGTAGTTGTAGGGAATGACTATGTAACTTTTCTTCTGTAACTTTGTGCACATCTTGGTGATAACGATTATTACCACATTATTACATATAATAGCTTATTAGCTATGGATATGATTTTAAAGGCCGTCTCCAAACCATAGCATTAGGCATTTAAGCGTATAGCTAGAGGCACTTGAAATGCAGTCTGCCAATATATACCATTATATAGCATTTTGCTTTAAAAGGCAGTCTGCCTTCATAACGCTATCATTAGTATTTGAGCATTTTGCGAGGCATTTTAAAGGCCGGCTACATTTGAAACAGTACAATTGATCATTTAAGCATTTAGCTCTTAGCAATTAGCTAAAGGCGCTTAAACAGTGGTCTCAATCACAGCGGTACACTGAGCATGCTAGTGTTCGCGGTACCTCCTCCGATTGGCGGATGGTGTTCAGCGAGATCCAGGCAGTTCCCACCATGGTGTCCCATATCAGACCCTTGTTCCACACCTCCACGATGAGACCCAGGTCCAGGCGGTTGATCTCGCTGGGAGGACACACACAGAACCACAAGAACAAACACAACTTTAAAAGGACAACGTTGACGCTTTTCAACCTCATCTCTATCTATGGCGGGATAGATAAGTGTGAAAAACCCCTGCAGTTGTTGCCGATGCTCTCTATGTGACTCTACGACGCAGCTCAAATGCTAAAATTATAACCCAACTCCATCATTTGACAGAGTTATCCGGTGGACAGAGTAGCGGGTGCAGGCAACACATTGTTCATATACTACCCACATTGTTCATATACTACCCACATTGTTCATATACTACCCACATTGTTCATATACTACCCACATTGTTCATATACTATCCACATTGTTCATATACTACCCACATTGTTCATATACTACCCACATTGTTCATATACTATCCACATTGTTCATATACTATCCACATTGTTCATATACTATCCACATTGTTCATATACTACCCACATTGTTCATATACTATCCACATTGTTCATATACTATCCACATTGTTCATATACTATCCACATTGTTCATATACTACCACATTGTTCATATACTACCCACATTGTTCATATAATATCCACATTGTTCATATACTATCCACATTGTTCATATACTATCCACATTGTTCATATACTATCCACATTGTTCATATACTATCCACATTGTTCATATACTATCCACATTGTTCATATACTATCCACATTGTTCATATACTATCCACATTGTTCATATATATCCACATTGTTCATATACTATCCACATTGTTCATATACTATCCACATTGTTCATATACTATCCACATTGTTCATATACTACCACATTGTTCATATACTATCCACATTGTTCATATACTACCCACATTGTTCATATACTATCCACATTGTTCATATACTATCCACATTGAGATGAAGAGGACTGTTGAAAAGCAGAAAGTTGCCCTTTAATCTTGTGCTGAGATGAGACGTGGCAGTTGGGTTTTTTTTGGGGGGGTTTTTTATGCAAAGTGTCCTAAAATATACAGTACACACCAACCAAGACTTTAACGTGAAACACAACTTTAATCTCAAGTGATCTAAAAAGATGCACAAAACATACACACCCACAACCAAGACGTGATTAACTTGTGATGTGAGGCATGGCAGGGCTAACCATTAGTGGAGGCTTTCATCCAGAGAGAGTCTTGCATTACTAGCTATGTGAAAAATGTGTTCACTAACGAGTGAACACATTTTTCTCATGAGTGAAAGGTAAACATGGTCACATGACCCTCAATCGAAATTCAAGAACAGTTCAAATACCACTGTAGGCATGACATTTATCCAAATACAGTAAAATGCGTAAAATGGAGTAAAGCCTTTGGCAAATAACAAAATAATATTATTACACATGTACACATGTTCACTAACGCGTGAACACATTTCTTAGCATGGGGTTTAGAACCTCTTACCCTGCCAGTGTTAATTCCAGTGTGTGTATATTTTAAGACGTATATTTCATAAAACAAATACCAACGTTTGACCCAGTAGCAGTACATTAAAGGCGAATTTAGCGGCTTTGTATCATTTCAAGTACATATATGAACAATGTGTACCTCTCCTCCATGTTGCCTGTGGATGGAATAAGCACATGCTCACATAGACATTACGTAGCATTGTGCATCATCAGCATAGTAATTGTATCATTCTGACATTCTCATGACTAGTGTCGCTATAACTGTATAGTTATTGTGGCTTCTTTTCTTTCAGGAAAACCCCTGTACTACAACCACCACTGCTACTGCTACTGCTACTGCTACTACTACTAATAGGGTAACAGGCAGCAAAGAGCTGCCTGGTCCCTATACAAAACACACATATTTGTACTTCTGACACAGCATTGAAAAAAGTCCATGACCCAGAACCCATGACATAGGGAACCATGTGACCATGGCATTTAAATGTTGTTATTGATAACAAAATGAGAGAGCAGAGAGAGAGAGAGCGAGGATGAAAGCGGATGGAGAGACCGGATGAAAGAGGACAGAAGGGTCGTAACCAAGGCGACCTGACGGGTGCAGGTGTAAAGACAAAAGGACCGGGGATGCACAGTGAACTCGCACTATTAGATAACACACACACACACATTTTTCTTATTTATCAGGTCCAGCTTGCCCAACAGAATGACACAGTTGATTGAAACTCAATTGCTTAAGACCACTATCATGACAATTGAATTCAGCAGAGTTGGACAAACAATTTAATAAATAGATTTGTCCAGAGCTGGACCAGAAAAATCCAATAAACCTTTGGCCAAACTAAATTTTGGTACACGACAACCGGTGATAAATTACATATGGCCGGCGTAATCATTAATGAAGGAAGGTTCTGGAAAAACAAACACAGGCCACAATGCGTCAGGAGTTGACACAAAAATAGACAAACACGAACACACACACACACACACGTGTTGACCTGTCGCCATGGAGACCGATCCATGGAAGAGTACCGGGAGGAAATTAAAGTGTCCTGAGTGAGGAAGGAGGCGGTCAGCGGCAAACAGGTGACGGTCACATGACCCTCAATCGGAATTCAAGGACAGTTTGAAAACACCTGTCGGCATGACATATACACTTTTGCTTTGGAGCCTTTGGCAAATAACTTATAGTATAAGTATTGGGTGTGCACTTCCATGCATTGACGAGATCTTTAGGACCAGATGTCAGAAGAAGGCCATGTCCATCATAAAGGGACTGCAACCACCCTGGGCATCATCTCTTCTCCCCCCTACCGTCTGGTCGCCGGTTGCGCAGCATCCGTACAAGAACTACCAGGTTTAAGGATAGTTTTTATCCACAGGCAGTGACCTACTGAACTGCTAGGAGTGCTGCGACTTTCATAACATAGTCATTAACATTACACTGTCATACTTGCTGGACTCATCATAGTTACTGCACTGTACTGCACTGTATTCATGATGCTGCTGCACTACTGGCACTATAAATGCTTATAGATGACATTGTACATTCAACACATTGTCACATTGTCACTTTGCTGCTCTTTTTTGTTTATTTTTATTGCATATATTATTTTTATTCTTATGGTGTTGTTTTGGAGACTGCGGGAGGGAGTAAGCATTCCTATGTACTTGTTACAAATGGCCAATAAAAATATCTTGTATCTTGTATATCAAATCGTGGTAGTGAACAATTAAGTAGTTCACTACCTTTATAAGTGTACAGTGTTATTATTATTGTATAGTGATATTGTTATAGTATAGTGTTGTTTATAGGATATAGTGTTGTTTATAGAATAGTATAATTTAGTATAGTATAGTACTGTATAGTTTTGTATACTAGTATTCACTAGTATAGTTGTTGAAATTCATACTGCGGGAGGGGAGTAAGAATTAAATTGTACTTGTTGCACATGGTAAATAAAAACCACTTGAATCTTTTCAATCACACATTTCACTCTCGGGTGAACCTTTCAGTCGGCGTCAAACTAAAAGCACATTCCCTCAGACCTGACTGCTCGGTGCTCGGTGTCAGTCCCGCCCCTCTAAACTATTTTCCCCGGTATGGTGTCCACATACCGACCTGCTTGAACCCGGGATAAACGTTTCCTCTCCGCTGCCCACGCCCGACCCGCTCTAACCAAACGCCACTTTCCCTTTAGCAGAGACAGCACTTCCTTTATCATCAGCCCCGTCAGCCCCCGTCGGCGGACCAGCAGTAACCTGCCTTCCCGATTGACCCGTTTCTGGTTGTGGATAAGCTTGGAGGACACAGGACGGACCACTCAATTTGACTGATAAATTAACCCCGTACTAATCTACCGTTTTCTAATAACTTAATCTGACTCAACCCTTGGTTCTCCCCTGACTACTGTGTTCAGATCAGGTGAGCTACACAGGACAACGTAGAACACAGACACACCACATGACTTAACCTACTAGCAGGCTTTTTTTGAAAACTGTTTGTGACATTTGACATGTCCTTACTAAAATCATTAGCAACACAATTGTCCCTTGACAAAATATATATCAACAATAATTATGCGCTCCACAAACTCCACACAATAATATATCACCGCTAACATTGTGACAGTGTCAAGCTTTGAATCTGCTTTTGATTTTTAATTGGTCCATGTTTGGGTTGATGTTGTTAATCTTCTAATTGTAGTGGATTGTGTTAATATATATATATTTGTATGTTTTGTTTATTTTAACAAAACTTATATTATGCCATCCATTTTTTAGAATTTCCGTTAAAAAAATAAAAAATAATGTATTGCCATGTTGTGAAGCACTTTGCGCTGTAAGTGCTTGATAAGTGCTATATACATAAAGGTATTATTATTCATGTGACAAAACACTGCCCCCATTACAAAAATAAATGTTAAAAAGTGTGTAGTGTGTGTGTGTGCGTGTGTGTGTTCTTTGTCTTACAACATGAAGTCCTGCTCCCAGCCCGGCTGGTCTCCCCGCACCGTGACGGTCGTGCTCTTGACGTTCTGAACCTTCAGCGTCACGTAGCTGTTGAACTTCTCTGGAGGAGCGGAGAAAACAAGGAGGCGTTAGTCAACGACCCGTCAGATATTCCACCACTGAGGAAAAACCCAGAGTGACGACTGTATCACTCTGGGGACTACTGCGTCACTCTGGCTTTGAGTGTGGGCGGTTGGTGTCTGGTTTAAGCTGGCCTCAGTCAGACTGATTAGAGTCTGGGGCTGGTGAGGCTGCACACCTGTGGGTCCTTGTAAATCAAGGCTTACAGGTGAAACCAGCCACCACCACCACACACACACACACACACACTCTCCAGGTGTGTGTGTCCTCAGAGAGCTCTAGCAGATACCATCTGCTCTGTTCACAAGCCACTGAAGAAACTCAACAATAAACCAGATTTATCATCACCCTGTGTCCCCTCTCTCTCGGGAGGCTTGTGGCAGTGTCGACCGCTACGACGACACGTTCGCGTCCGGATATTCTACTACTAATAATAATAATAATAATAATAATAACTTTAATTGATATAGTGCCTTTCAAGGGACCCAATGCCGCTTTGCAGAGGGGTAAAAACAACAAAACAAAACAAGCAAACAGCGAAGGCAAATACAAAAATAAATCAAGTAAATAAATAAAAGTAGCAGCGAAAGGAGGGGAAAGGGATGGGTTAGAGGTCAAAGGCCATGGTGAACAGATGAGTTTTGAGGGTTCTTTTGAAAATGTCCAGGGAGGCTGCGTTGAGGATCTCTCCAGAGGAAGAGAGTTCCTAGAGGGTGGGGGGGGGGGGGGCCGTGACACAGAACGCTCCGTCTCCAACAGTTTCGGAGGCGGAAATGGGGAATGGAGAGCAGGCCCGTGTCCGGGGACCGCAGACTCTGGGAAGGGGTATAGAGGGGTGAAGGAGGTCTGTAAGGTACTGAGGGGGGGACTTGGAGAGACCTGTAGGTGAGGAGGAGCGTTTTATATTTGATGCAGAACTTAACCGGGAGCCAGTGGAGATGGGTGAGTGTGGGGTCGATGTGCTGCCAGGGCTTGGCTACTGCTGTGGCACCTGCATTTCATGTCCGGGATCATTGAAAGTGTTTTTTTTATTTATATTATTTAACCTCATAGGCTACATGAGCGAAGACTCCATACAGGACAATATTACAGATGTGGGGAACATACATAACGTACCGTAACTCTATTCAAAAGTATTTAAAAAAAAAAGGCTGCCCATCTTGTACCAGTCTAATCTAGTCTATACCTCGCAGGCTGTGAGTGAATGACATCACAGCCCACTCAGAAACCAGACGTATATATATCTATATATGTAGAACCTCATTTCCAAACAAAACCGATAAAACGGCCCAGAGATTAAAAGATAATAATCTTTGTCATTATCCCTTGGCCATGTTCTCTCTCATACATTATATGTATATATAGATTGTCACACACACACACGTATATATATATATATATTTATTTATTTATTTATTTTAATTTTTAAATACAATTCTTTAAAAAAAATGCATATCTACAGATGGGGACCATTTGCGCCAATCAAACAAGCACAGTGTGTTCTTACTCCCACCCATGGGAGCTTTGGGCCAATAGGAAATCTGATGTGATTTTGACACATTACGTCAATCATGAATCATTCACTTCACTCGCAACAAACCGATTCTGCTTCTGCGTAGCTCTGTTCATTATTTGAAAGTTGAAGCACTTAATGAAAGTCAGCCTGAGAAAAGTCATTTGAAATGTCTGGGTTTATTAGGACTATGCCACATATTGTTACTGTTCATAGACATAGGACTATGTATTTTAACCGTTGTTACTGTTCATCTAGTAGCATAGTCATAGGATTATTTCTTGTTACTGGTCAGTCATATGACTGTGTCTTGTTTCTGTTCATCTTGTAACAGTTCATAGTCATAGGACTATGTCTTGTTACTGTGGTTAGTGTTCATCCAATTACTGTTCAGTCAGAGGATTATGTCTTGTTACTGTTCATCCTGTTACTGTTCATAGTCATAGGACTAAGTATTGTTACTGTTCATCTTTTTACTGTTAACTGTTCTGAACGCTTTTAGGATAAATTATTTAAAAAGTATAAATACTGTCAAGTTGAGTCAAACTGCTATTAGAACAAAATGACCGTCTGTTGAAAAGTGGTATTAACATGATTCAAATTGTATTGTTTCTGTTTATTAATATTAAACAGGTCTGTTTAGGTTGAAATGTTTTAGAATACAAATAGTTCCAATGAAAGTCAGTCTAAGACTGGTCATTTAAAATAGGACTAAACGTCATAGGACTATGTCATGTTACTGTTCATAGTCCTAGGACTATGTCATGTTATTGTTGTTACTGTTCATCTTGCTACTGGTCATAGTCATAGGATTATGTCTTGTTACTGTTATACAAGTTTATAATATATATATATATATATAAATATACAAAGTATATCAGTGGTATTAACATGATTCTAATTTAAATGTGTTTCTGTTTAACAGGTCTGAAGTATTTGGGTTGAACATTTCTAGAATACCAATAGTTCCAACGATGTCTCAGTACAAATGGCAGTAAGAGTATGTGTAACAATTTTGAGGAGGTCCTTGGAAATGTTGTTTACCGGTAAAGGGTCCCTTGAGAACCCCTGCTTTATGCATCAGCGTACTATAGTGCATTGTCTATGATTACTGTTACCCTTGTAATTGTTTACAGCTACTGCACTGCACTGTACTGCATTGTATTCATGATGCTGCTGCTCTACTGGCACTTTAAATGCTTTGAAATATGTTTGCACAATTCAACAGATGTTCATACCATATATCAGTCACTTTGCCGTCCTTTTTTAGTTAATTCTTTATTGTATATATCATTTTGATGGTATTGTTTTGGAGATGTATACTGCGGGAGGGAATGGGGAGTAAGCATTCCAATGTACTTGTTACAAATGGCCAATAAATATCTTGTATCTTGCAACCCTGTACATGGAAAATATTCTACAAATATTGTCTACGAGTAGAATATTCGACAGACACTCTCCCTCCCTAAAATAGTCATATATAATACATATACTCTATCAAATGAAATGTCCCTCCTCATTTGCATGCATATCTTCTCCATGTACTACTGTATATGTGGGGCAGTTGAAGACAGGAAGTGACATCACAGGGAGGAGAGTGAGACAGATAAACCCCCTCCACCTCCCCGCGTTAATCTGTGACGAAAACCAGCCACAGTAGATGAACACAGAGGGAGCTCTGGCCCGGCTGCGCGCGCGCGCACACACACACACACACACACACACACACACACACACACACACACACACACACACACACACACACACACACACACACACACACACACACACACACACACCACACACACACACACACACACACACACACACACACACACACACACACACACACACACACACACACACACACACACACACACACACACACACACACACACCTAGTGTGACCCAACCAGGCCCGGTCCATCAATCAAATCAGTCAAACATTATTTATAGCTGCTTTCTCGGGCAAAGCAGCAGTGCTTGACAAAAGGGAAAAATCTTGGAATCTGAAATATGGGGATACATTTGAGGGGTAGATTTGGTGACACGGTACTAGGAATAGCTGCATCTTTCCAGGACCTCTCCAGGTCCTGGACCTCTGTGACCTATGTCTCCTGTCTCCCACCGTGCGGCTACTCGCTAGGGCAAGGGTCAGCGCTCGGAGCAGAGAGGCGGAACGAGAAGTAAAAGGTTACTGTCAAGTCTGATAGCCATCAGGAAGGCGGGGTTAGGGGGGGGGGGGGGGGGGGGCGAATAGGGCGATTTTTTAATCGCAATGCAAGTACAATATGCTACAATTCAATCTCTGGGAAGTAGTGCACCATTACAGTCAGAATGTAAAACTAATCCATCATTAGGTGGACGCCTAACCTCGAGCGGCTGCTCGATGAGCCGTGTTTGAAACAAAACACTGAGTCGCTTTGGATCCCCCCCACAACAACTCCATCAGGTAGTAGAAGCAGATGCAGCTGCAAATGAGGCGAGCTGGAAGCCAAGAGGAAGGGGTTTGGGGATTGGGTGGGGACCTCAAGGTGTGGAAAGGTCTCCGTTAGACCAGAACCAGAGAGATCAGATCTTTCTACCAAGACTCAAGATTGAAAATGGAAGGGATTATTTGTTATGTGCACACAATCCCTGCATGATTGTGGGGTGGTGGTGATGGGTGGTGGGTGATGGTTGGGGATTAGTGGCCACCATGACATAATCACTACATTTTATTCCCAGTGAGGCGCTGCGTGCAGACACGTGCCTCTTCCCATGATCCTCTCTGGCAGCTCGGTCTCCGGGCCCCTCCTCCCCTAGGGAGGGAGGATGGATGCCGGTTCGATCCTGGCACCGCCTGATTAATATGGTGACCCTATAGTGCCCAGACACACCTAACCCCTTTACGGGTCTCATACAGATGATTGAAAAATGGATAGTGTGAAGCTCATTGTAAGTACCGATTCATTTGACGTTTGATCCCCACAGTTATCAGAAATCCCGTAGGGTCCTCTTGCTATTTAATGAAGAAGACACTTTTATCCAAACAGTGCATATACGCTATATATGTATTTATATATATATATATATATATAAATAAAAAGCTTATGAATGACACAAGAGGAAGTTCTGCACGGAGGGGACGCCAGGACAGACGGATCGTCTGTTGGTTCAGAGAGTCACCTGACCTCCCTGGTTGCCGCGGTAACGAGAAGAAACATTCACTCCCAACAGGAACAGCAGGGTGGTAAACACAGCTGGTCTGAGATACGACCGAGGTCAGAGACCACAAACAGACGTGGGGGGGTGGGGGGGGGGGGGGGGGAATCCCCACATCTCTGCCTGCTGACAATCAGGTGTCAATATTAATTTTACCGGTGTGGCGACCTTTCTCCTAATCCCTTATCCTCTCTCTCATCGCGCTGTGATTCCGATGTTTTTTTCGCTTATTGTAAAGCAGTTTTTGTTTGCGTCGTTTCACACAGTGTTAAATCGGAGGACATTTTTTACTGTGGGAGGGAATGGGGAGAAAGCATTCCATTGTACTTGTAAAAATGTTGAAATCATTGATCACTAGGTATTCAGATTCAGAATATATAACTATATTAGTCCCAAGAAGGCCAATTCATTGAATTAGCATCTTACCAGTCCTAACATGATTATGACTTGACTCTGTGTGGATATGTTAAGAAGACACGGTTTTTCCCTACCAGCTTCTAAACCTATACTAACGGCCTAGGAAACCAACCACCTGACAGACTGGCGATAAGACACAGGGAACTAATGACTTTAGTGTCTTCGACAAGACAAAGGCAGCGATGTAGGGTCCATTAGGACAAAAGGAACTGGAGGAAGCAGAGGGGGGGGGGGGGGGATGTATACTCCTAGTTCTAATCTGATGAGGAGGGGTGGATGTATGGATTAGATCAGGACCACTCAGGAGGCTTGCGGCTCTATTAAAGAACACGCCTCACCTTTCATTAAAAACACAGATGGAAGGAAGACGGGAGGAGAGGAAACACAACTACCCTCAAATGACACATGTGTGTGTACGAGGGCACACACACACACAGGATCACACACACAGGATCACACACACACACACAGGATCACACACACACACACACACACACACACACACACACACACACACACACACACACACACACACACACACCACACACACACACACACACACACACACACACACACACACACACACACACACACACACACACACACACACACACACGAGTGATAATGGTCACCCATCCATCCTATTGGTCCCTATTGTGGTCCCACACACACACACACTGAGTGACGGGGTCTTCCTGTGACTGTTTTGCGTGGGATGTTGTTTGTTTATTTCTTTATGTTTTCTCCCCCTCACAGTTGTGGCCGAGTGTCTTTGTTTGTTACTAATGGTTGACAAGCTGAGACAGAGACAGAGACAGAGACAGAGAGAGAGAGAGAGAGAGAGAGAGAGAGAGAGAGAGAGAGAGATGACATTTCAAACAACCACAAATCTGCTCATCAATGTTTCGTGGAATAAAGGAAAATAAAACAAATAAAACAAAAACTTTTGATTCTATAAAACATAGAAAGTATCCGCAGAATAATTGTTCTCCAATCATTTCACTTCTAGCTATAGTGAAATGAAAAAATATACCTCACAACAACACTCTATTGTCCTGTCATTTTATTTTCAATATCTGATCAACTACAGATTATTATAGACAATGTGATGTAAGTGATTTGAATAAAAGTCTCTCGCTCACACACACACACACACACAGGCCATCATTCATAATCATCATAATACCATATTTGCGTCAGATACAGTGTGTGTGTGTGTGTGTGCTGTACATGAACAAGGAACAGGGAAGTGTGAGGTGTGGCAACAGCCCAATACAAACACACCGGCCCTATGTAAACCTCAGACACTCTGCCAACACACAACCACACAGTACTGGCAGTGTGTGTGTGTGTGTGTGTGTGTGTGTGTGTGTGTGTGTGTGTGTGTGTGTGTGTGTGTGTGTGTGTGTGTGTGTGTGTGTGTGTGTGTGTGTGTGTGTGTGTGTGTGTGTGTGTGTGTGTGTGTGCTCCGAGACACACTGGTATATATGTAGTTGTCTTGTTTCTGTTATTTTACAATAAAGTGTTTGAAAGTGAGAGATTTTGCAGGAAGGTCTACAGTGACATCTCAAACTGAATAATTAGCAATAGAAAAATGTGCATAAAATATAATTATATACAGTATATATATATATATATATATATATATATATATATATATATATATATATATTCCCCATCCATTGTAGGCCTACAAGCAAGCATACCAAAACACACTTATGTAAGGGTATTTTTAACTGGGGACTAAAAGATAATTGGGTTAGCCTATAATACTACATTATAGATGGTGTTTTATCAAAATGAGAGACAGAGAGAGAGTGCAAGAGAGAGAGAGAGAGAGAGAGAGAGAGAGAGAGAGTGAGAGAGAGAGAGTGAGAGTGAGAGTGAGGGCGAGGGCGAGGGCGAGAGAGAGAGAAAGGGAGGGAGAGGGAGAGGGAGAGGGAGAGGGAGAGGGAGAGGGAGAGGGAGGGCGAGGGCGAGGGCGAGGGCGAGGGCGAGGGCGAGGGCGAGAGAGCGAGAGAGAGAGAGAGCGCAAGAGATAGAGAATATCCCTTTTTCCTTGTCAGGCCACGGGGCCAAATCAATTAAAAGCTTTTAAGTCCCAGCAGGTGTCGCTCTCTGGGCTCCCTGTTGGCCCTCTGTAGGGTGGGGGGGGGGGGCTTGTGGTTTACAGTTGGCCCGACGCCACACTACAGACTTAAAATGATTAGAAGCCAGTGTTTGCGCTCAGGGCAGGTGTGTCTCGTGGTTAGGGCTGGGACAGGCAAAACAAACAATCAACCTCCATCGAAGGAACAATACACCCTGATAACGTCACCCCAGAACACCCAGAAAGTACACCGTGACCTATGACCTCCCACCCTCCCCGCCCCAGTGATCTCCAGTCATTAACTCCACGATGGCGCTGGGGGTTGGTAGAGAGAAAGAGAAAGCACCTCGGCGCCCCCCAGCAGACACCAGTGTCCCAGAGAGATGTCGTCTGTGGAACTGCAGAGCAGCTTAACGGAGCGGGAGCAGGCTAAACATGAAGAGGGATTTGCCAAGGAGAAGATTTAACCAGCAGTGATCTGTCCGGGCCCCTTGTACGGCTTCATGCCTAACGTAAGGGGTTACGCTGTTGCTAAATTTAATTTAAAAAAACATTCCCATGATTCCGTGCGTTAGTAGAATAAACAAATAGGGATACCAGTATTTGAATAGTAATGCCTCGAACGGTTATCCGAATAGTGGATTATCCGTGCACATCCCTAGAATGAATCTTGTCTTTGCTGACTCGATAAACCGCCGACCGGTGAACCTCCAAAATGAATTGAATTTAAAAAACACTGCGACTGGATGTGGAGAACTGAAAATGCCAATACCGTTTCAATAATAAATATAAATCATTTTTGTTGGTTCTTTTCCCGAAATCTTCCACTTGGTTGGGAAATGTTTCCGTTTACTGGCACACAAATTGTACATTCTTTTAAATTGTTCAAATTGTTGTGTTGATTTTTTTTGTCCACCCCCGGCCCCATCACTATGTTGACACATCATGCGTTCCAGGAGAAACATTTTCCATTACGGTCAAATTGCTTCAGCCTTGGGATTGGGTAATAAACCAAAGACATAAATGATCACTCGAGACAATTTTCGATTCTGTTCTAGGGCGAACTACGACCACATCCCTCCCTCCCCCCCCCCCCCCCCCACACACACACACACACACCCCATCATCCAGACCACATCCAAGTCCGTCCAGCAGAAGCGTTTGTCACCTACGGATTCAGTCCAACACACACACAGGACATAACTATAGCCCATAAGCAGAAGGATCTAGGGGTTTGACAGTTCACTATACCGTAGCAGCAGCTAGCATAGCCGTGGCGGCTGAGCGTCGTGACAAACAAGATATTCTGCCAATGCTCGATTCTGGTAATCTAGCTGAAAGGTTCGGGGTTCGAAACCCTAAGGTCTGGGGTCTACCTGGAGGCATCCATAATGCCATAATGCTCCATAATGTATGTAGCTGGACTCACTCGGATGAAAGCGTGCCAAATGACTAAATTATGATAAAAATGATGAACAGACACATCATTCCAGTGTGGAATGGGAAGTGTATAAACCAAAACCCAAGAGTGTTAATGTTAGTGTCAAAATGTTCAAGTGGTTCAAAACTCACCCGGGGGTCCTTGCAGCTTGGCTTTTTTCACTGCAAAGAGAGGAGAAAAAAAATACGTGTCAATTAAACACATTTACATGTAGATACTTTTATCCAAAGTGAGGCTGAGAACGATGAACACACACACACACACACACACACACACACACACACACACACACACACACACACACACACACACACACACACACACACACACACACACACACACACACACACACACACACACACACACACACACACACACACACACACACACACACACACACACACACACACACACACACACACACACGTCACTGCGAAAAAAAAGTCTAAGCAGTGTAAAAGGTACATAACCTAGAAATAAAGACTTATCGTTTTTCTTGGTCTAAATCAATTGCATTGTGGGGACTATTTATGTGAAAAAGGGACAAGTCTGCAGATGTTTTTTGAAGCAAGGGTGGTATTCTATAGATCCTATGGGAGGCCATTCTTCAAACAGTCACAATATTTTCTGCATATTTATTTGACCCATACGTGTCATACCCATTTGCCTTCATAGCTACGAACTTGAGTTGAGAAACTAACGAAAAATAAAACTACTGTTGCTGAAGACAAGGAAAAGGTTAACCAGGAAACAACAAGTGTGACTGTGACCTCATTTCGGTGAAGCACAGCAACACCAGTCAGTGTTCCTGGCATTCATTCATTCCTAGTCACACCATCCATTCATATTCAGGTACAGTACGCCCGGTTGGTGCCATGTGATTCCCAACCTCTGAATAACACCTTAAAACCACACAATGGTTTCGGTCGTCAGGGGACCTTCCGTGGACAGAAGGAGATCCGTATCGGAGATATAGCGTTACGGTTTTCTACGTCAGAGTTGGTGCTGCATATTTACCTGGTAGGTGGATTTGTTTGTATTAACCTCCTCTGAAACAACAAAAAGGTACTTCCCTAGAAAACTACTCCCTGGGCCGGTGTCATGACAATCCTTATGTCCAGGGGCGTGACTACGGAGGGGGGCCCGGGGTGGCAGACCCCCCCCTCGGGAGACTCCAGAGTGTCACCTTCACTAAATCATCGGAGTAGTACAATTGTTTATATTGTGAGGTATACGAGGTATACGTTACAACCCGCAAATACTCTGCAGAGACTGGGGTGTAGTGCTCTGTGGCTCCACCCCTGGCCCGAGCAAAATCAGTGCATTGGCATAGGCCGCCTGACCGGTGATGAACCCAGCGGTTTCAGGGCAGGGTACAGTACAGTCTCTGTGGCGGTTTGTTGACCGGCGATGCAAGTCGTTGTGGGATTCAGTTTACATCAATAGCGGGGCCTTTAGGGTGGACGTGCCGCCGCTCATGTCTCTTGTAGTACCGACCTGTCTGTTCAACAGTCTGTTCTTGTAGTCTGTTCAACAGAGAGACATCCGTCCAGTGCTTGTACATGTTGTACACACATCTAATCCAAGCCTTAACGCTTGTTTTTAAATAGACTACAGGAGGACACAGAGGTTAACATAAGCAAGAGGACTACGGAGGCTTCAGCCCAACGATCACCAGGGGGTGGGTGAGTGGAACAACCCGTGGCGAAGACGGAAGCAGGCGGTAACGGGCGTGTAGACGGCAAAACCAACTAAATAATCAGGTCAAGTATGCGTGGTTATTTTCCCCTGAAAGCTTCTCCGTCTAAGTGGGTTTGTGCCGGTTGTCGGGTGGTGAAGGTGTGCGCTACTTTAGTTTAATTTTAGATCATATTTATTCTCTCTCTCTCTCTCTCTTTTCTCTCTCTCCCTCCCTCTCTCTCTCTTTCTCTCCCTCTCTCCCTCTCTCAGGACAATAATGATGCTGGGATTGGAAAATGCTTTCCGAGGGATTATCGAATGCGGAGACACGCGCGACAGCAGCTCTGGAGCCGCTGAGGACGAGAGGCTAAACCTCTGTTCGGCCCGCCGAGTAGCGGCCCGGGGGGAGGACAGATGGTTCACATCAGAGATGATTCTTGGTACCGCCATGTCCCCACATGCCATGACGCAGGGACTTAACACAGGTCAATACATAAATACATCATTTACATATCATTACTTTTCAATTTCGATACTAAATTAAATAATATTTGTATATTATTATTTATTGCATTATGAATGAAACATTTGAATTTAATTAGTTCAATAAATGCATAACGAAATGCAAAAGGATATTTTTTAAAATGTAGTTCAACTAAATAGAACAAAATACATTTGATGCAAATGACAAAATAAACTCATGGCTGAAACCACTGGCCCCTGGATGCTCTACCTCCATGCTCTACCCCCGAATGATGTGATTGAAACATCTGAAGCAGCTGTTATGTGGCCTCAACGCACACACAATGGGGACCAACACACGGAATACAAACACATGAATGGATGACATAAGCAGCATATCGTATCACATTCGGCAGCCACACAAATGGATGGGACGAGCCCACTGGTCTCCTGGAAAGGCCGCGAGGGCGAGGACGTGGAAAGGAAAGATCAGCTAATAAAAATAAAGCCAGTTTCCTCTCGCTCCAGACAACTTCCTACAGCAATTCCTCAGTGTGCAAAGGAAAGGGGCCAGCACGTGGTCGAGGTGTGTCTATAACGTGTCTATAGTTGGACTGTTATATAACTTGTCTATAGTTGGACGGTTCTTCAACTTGTCTATAGTTGGACTGTTCAATAACTTGTCTATAGTTGGACTGTTATATAACTTGTCTATAGTTGGACTGTTCTATAACTTGTCTATAGTTGGACTGTTCTATAACTTGTCTATAGTTGGACTGTTCTATAACTTGTCTATAGTTGGACTGTTCAATAACTTGTCTATAGTTGGACTGTTCTATAACTTGTCTATAGTTGGACTGTTCTATAACGTGTCTATAGTTGGACTGTTATATAACTTGTCTATAGTGGGACGGTTCTATAACTTGTCTATAGTTGGACTGTTCTATAACTTGTCTATAGTTGGACTGTTGTGTAACTTGTCTATAGTGGGACTATTCTACAACTTGTCTATAGTTGGACTGTTCTATAACTTGTCTATAGTAGGACTGTTCTAAAACTTGTCTATAGTTGGACTGTTCTATAACTTGTCTATAGTGGGACTGTTCTATAACTTGTCTATAGTGGGACTGTTCTATAACTTGTCTATAGTGGGAATGTTCTATAACTTGTCTATAGTAGGACTGTTCTAAAACTTGTCTATAGTTGGACTGTTCTATAACTTGTCTACAGTTGGACTGTTCTATAACTTGTCTATAGTTGGACTGTTCTATAACTTGTCTATAGTTGGACTGTTCTATAACTTGTCTATAGTGGGACTGTTCTATAACTTGTCTATAGTGGGACTGTTCTATAACTTGTCTATAATTGGACTGTTCTATAACTTGTCTATAGTTGGACTGTTCTTCAACTTGTCTATAGTTGGACTGTTCAGTTACTTGCCTATAGTTTGACTGTTCTGTTACTTGCCTATAGTCGTTACTCGTCTCTATGTAGCTGCGTAGCCACAGAGGCCATCATCGTAGGTTACAGGGCACCTGTCCAACAGTTTAACATGACACTTTGTCTTCCCCGCTACGATTTTCATTTTATTTGTGGTAGACCAGTTCAGAAAAGTAACGCAGGGTCCAAAATAATTCAGGGTTACAATGTCAAACAATTGATTGGCCAGTCGATTTTTGCACTAAATAAATAAATAAAACAAGTCATGCTTCACATTCACACATTCATACACACATTCAACCACCGACGGCGGAGTCAGCCACGCAAGGAGACAACCAGCACGGTTTTTGCTAGAAGGAGCCGAGGTGACCGCTTTCCCTCCTGAGCTATACTGCCGCGTAGTTGTATTACTCCATGCATACAAGCACCAGCCGCAGACCACACACAGGGTTTCCCCGGTGACTGCCGGTAGTTAATCCAGAAGTAAAAATGTCTGACTTAAGGGTTGTCTCTCAGAACGTAGGGCTTTTCAGCCCTGTGTGTGTGCGCGTGTGTGTGTGCGTGTGTGCGCGTGTGTGTGTGTGTGTGCCGTCGCCTAACTATGGGGCCCCATACCAGTTTCCATGACGGCCTTAGCTTCCTTCATTAGCATTATCACGCTACGCAGGGCTGCAGATACGTGCTGCCCTGCGGGTGACCGGCCGAGGCCCTGATGGTGGGAAGAGATGGTAATCTCCCTTGTGTCGTACATTACAGGTCATTTAGCAGACACTTTCGTCCGAAGAGAAAACCAACAAAAAGTAGGCAAGAGAACAACTCGTCAACCAGAAGTCATAAGTGCGTTTCCTTCCTACGTACTGCAGGTTTGTCCGTTTTAGATTTCACTCATTGCAGAGTCACCTATAATATTTACTACTATTATCTAATCCAATTAGGAATCACACACACACACACACACACACACACACACACACACACACACACACACACACACACACACACACACACACACACACACACACACACACACACACACACACACACACACACACACACACACACACACACACACACACACACACACACCACACACACACACACACACACACACCACACCACCACCACTAATGAGCAGGTCGGGGTGTTGGGGACATCTTGCTCAACAATGCCTACAGGAAGATTGCAGATTGAACCCAGAACATTGAACCCAGTCTCCCATCACCCTGTTCCCACATTGAATTAAAATCCAATTGGAGAGCCGCTCCACGTCTACGTGGTCACGCTGTCTGAACTGATTCCTAATGATTAAAGCAAACAAGACTCTCAATCACTAAACGGCTGTCAAACAAGAGGTAGTGTTGAGACGGAGTACACCTGGCCATGATAAATACACAAAGTAGTTACTAAAAGCTTCATGTTTAAAATATGACACATTTCTTTATAGAAGACCATTATGTAATAAAGACAGGAAGTGAGATAAGACAACAGGATGTGACGCTAGCCCTGGTTAACAGCTGGGTTTTGAGAGAGAGAGAGAGAGAGAGAGAGAGAGAGAGAGAGAGAGAGAGAGAGAGAGAGAGAGAGAGAGAGAGAGAGAGAGAGAGAGAGAGAGAGAGAGAGAGAGAGAGGAGAGAGAGAGAGAGAGAAGAGAGAGAGAGAGAGAGAGAGAGAGAGAGAGAGAGAGAGAGAGAGAGAGAGAGAGAGAGAGAGAGCAACAGATGGCCAGGGGATTAGACCCACAATCTCTAAGCTATCACTCTATGTCTCCCTCCCTGTGTGTGTGTGTCTCTCTCTCTCTCTCTCTCTGTATCTTTGTGTCTCTCTCTGCCTCTCTGACATACATTTTTATGTTTCCATTGGTTTTTCTCCATCTAAATGTCAATTTTGTCCTCTCCTGCTACACTTAGCAGGCTCAAAGCAAATGGACTTGATTTAATAACGCCCCACACACACACACACACACACACACACACACACACACACACACACACACACACACACACACACACACACACACACACACACACACACACACACACACACACACACACACACACACACACACACACACACACACACACACACACACACACACACACACACACACACACACACACACACACACGTCGCTACAAAAGTGGGGAAAGAAGGATGGCATGATTTTTTGCTATTTCTGAGATGTGATTTTGTGATGAACAAATCTGTAACAGCATTTGTCTGTGAAGTGAACAGAAGACAGACTCTTGCATTAAGCGCCATGGACTCTACAATTACCGAAAACAAAAGCTGAAATAGCTCCTTGATGCTTTTGTCTGTAGATCTCCGCCTCGTCGTGAATGTGACCTGTCATACATGTTGCTATTAAAACATCCCGGCTGAGGGAAGCATTGTGCTTCAATGAGTCACTGGGGACGTCGGCCATCAGTTCAACTAATTACAACCAGTCCTTTAAAAAAATAAAAATCTCTTTTTTTTATTAAAATTTAAAAAAAAAGATATTCTTAAAAAAAAATAAAAAGGTACCTTCTGTCAAGAACACTCAAAATATCCATCTAATATAGACAATACAATACAGTAGATTAATGGTATGTAATCTATCTTTCCGCTCCCAGAGATGTTGAATTGGTTGTTGTTTTTTTAAACAAAGATGATTTGTGTCAGATTTTGTGAATAATGAATAAAAAAAACGTTTTATCATGTGACCTCCCAACCTCTCAAATAGGACTGGCTGTCAGTAGTCCTGCACCAACAACAACTTTTCAGCCAATGATTTCTGGATTTAGTCACGATTCTACGTCATCGTTATGGCGGGTGTCCAAACTTTACAATGTCTTTTTCCCTGCCAGAGTGGGAAAACAATTACCGGCCGAGCAATTGTGGTAATATGTAACGTTGCTTTTGTATACCTGCCAAATGGTCTAATCTATATCCCACGCGGTGGTGGATGTTCATTTTAGAGCCTGCATAGTTTTGGCCATCCACACAGCAATATAAGACGGCTGTTTTCAGAGTGACAGAAAGTTGGGTTGGTGGTGGGTTGGAGGAGAGGTGGTGGTGGGATGCGACGAGGGGAGATGGTTGTGAGGGAAATGTTGGGGAGAGAGAGAGATATTGGGGTGGTGGGATAGTGCGATGGGATGGGAGGTGAGGGGAGGTGATGCCATAGTGGGATTCAGATGCAAGAAGCGGTTGACCCCTGCGTTCACACACACACACACACACACACACACACACACACACACACACACACACACACACACACACACACACACACACACACACACACACACACACACACACACACACACACACACACACAGTGTGTAAAGACATTGGCATGGTGAAGAGACCTTATTTTTTTTTTCAGACCAGCAAAACTAAACAACATGAGCAGGAGTAAAGACTCACTCACACAACTGTTACATCGCTACCATTTCTGTTGTCAGTCAGACAGACAGGCAGACTTTCTGTCTGACTGTCTGTCTAACATTCCGTCTGTCACAAAACAATCATAACCAACAATGAAAAGCTATGAAGTGCTGGGTTCCTTCCCCCGGAGACGACAAACATACAGCTAAAGGTTGAGCTTTCTGTCGAGCCTGTTTGCTTAGAAGCTTGCAAAGTTCAACGTTTCAAAGGGAAGACGGTGAAAGATGATGACTAACACACCTTCCCCTAGAAAGCTCTAAGCTATAATTATAAATCAATGTCACAAGCACACAAACGGGGGTCAAGAAAACGAAATGGTTGTTATTATTCCGATTTTAGTTAGTGTGTCTTAAAATGGATATATACTCTTAGTAGTATAGGCTACAATTATGAAATACAAGTGTCATCAAGGTGAATTGCTGAATCAATCGTATATTATAAATGTATTATAAATGTATAGTGTATACAAATATGTTTGGATGTTGTAGAGGATTATTTGAGCCAACCCACACGGGACAATATGGCACTTTGTACAAAATGCTAAATCTTTACAACGAACACATTAATGATAGATCGGTTGTTACAACTGTATTTTTGTTTAGGTGTTGGTAGAAAACATTTGATTGAGATTAATCACAGCGACTGTAAATGCTCTACATTCATCAGATAGTACATCAGATGTGACGATTAAGACGAAAGGGAGAACCACCCCAACGAAACATGCTGGGCAGAAGGGCCACATAGTAGAGTAGAGTCACAACTAGCTCATTTCTACTGTTAGTTTTGCTGATTTTCATTCTATTAAAAAGGGGAAAATGTTGCCCCGAGGTGACCAGCTGACTGCATCGACTAAACAACACGAAATAAACACTAAACGGTTATGTCTCTCTCTCTCTCTCCCTCTCTCTCTCTCTCTCTCCCTCATGGGTCCGGACTGCGAAATCACAGGCGCCCCGGGGGGTCTGAAGACACCTTCCAACAAGTCACACCCAAGTTCATAATGAACTTATTCAAACACACACACACACACACACACACGCACGCACACGCACGCACTTCGAAGCTGCTTACCTCTGACGCACAGTAACGACATGACAGGAGAGGTTTTTTTTTTTCAGCTACAAAATCCAGTAGTTTCACAACTCGCGGAGAGTACCGAGAAGATGTCAACTGTGCGGTGACATTACAGCTAAAGTGTATATACTATATTTAAGAAGCCGTCTCTTCTTGGCTTCATTGACAGCTGCTCCTCGCGTTGTGAGGGTCCGTCCGGGCAGAGAGCAGGTGCCCCCCGCCGCACCACGCCATTGTCACTCTAACCTCACCTGAGGGGACGGGGACGAGGGTGCGGGCCCCGCCCACTCGTGTTACTGACGTCTGGCGCGGCCAATGCGGTGTGCGTGTTTGGGGGCTGAGCCTCGATCGGACCAATCAGCGTTCGCCAATGCTCGAACAGGTTGAAGGGAACAGGTGAATTTAAGATTTTTCTGAGAATAACTCTTAAACCTGTTACTGTTACACAGAAGTGTGAAGGAAACAAGTGTTTAGTAAGTTAATGAAAGTGTTCTGTTTGCTCTCTCTCTCTCTCTCTCTCTCTCTCTCTCTCTCTCTCTCTCACTCTCTCTCACTCTCTCTCTCACTCACTCTCTCTCACTCACACACTCACACACACACACACTAGACAAGACAAATAGCACCTCTCTGTGTTAGAAATCGTCACTGCACGCCGACGCTTTGCAGATCATTTGTAGATATAAAGTGATTTAATTGTTGTTGTTTGTTTGTTAGGCTACATATGGTAGTGAACCCTCACGTTGCCAGGTCTAATTGCGGCCACATGCACACGAGGAAATGAACATAACTACAAAAATACATAAGGTGAAATCTGTCAATCAATACGGGTCAGACGCCACTGGAAAAAGTGGACTGCGTTTGTGTTCACTTGCTCAGATTGTAAATCCTGGCCTTTGTTTTTGTATGTTAACAAATCAGAAGAAGAAACCTTTTGCTCCGCTGATGACCTAATATGGTTTATCCTAGTAAATATATGATTATGGATATGATTTTAATGATGATGATTATTATATTTATTATTAGTATTAGTATTAGTATTATAATTATTGTTATTATTATTATTATTATTATTTATATTATAATATATTATTTTAGTATCTATTGTATTATTATTATAGTAGTAAACACAGTAATTAATAAACCATCCGAAACTCCAGGAACTAGAAGCGCCCGGGCACAGTTTGTACACGGGCGGGTTGTAGAAGTGCACCGCTGATGTAACGCTCATTTCCTGTTCCCGGCTCCCCAACAGTAACACCTGCACATCACTGTAGACATTAACTAGTGTACTCGTCTCTAGATCAACTGTGGATATACAAACATATATTGCCGAACAATGCTACGAACCCTGCTGCGGAGCGGTGGCGCCATTCTGACGGTAACACGCTCTCCTTCAGCTCGGAAGGTGTAACTGCTGGCCAGAAGTCACTTTCGAGTGACATTCCCTCGTGGAATTCACTAGTGTTACACTGAGAGTTGCATGACCTATACTGCCGTTACATCGAGAGTTACATTACCTACACTAGAGTTACATTAATCTACGCTACCGTTTCATTGAGTTACATTATCTACACTAGAGTTACATTTAGAGGACTGCTGGATTCAGAAGTGCTGCTATAACATAACATAATAGGAGAAGTGCTAGATCCGAGGTCAGACATCAGTGTACATTGTTATCCAATGTACTGTTTAATACATGGTCATTCTGTGCTGTGGTTTCCCTTACAAAAAAACTTAAACTGTATGGCACAAAAATAGCTTTCTAAATATATATATAATTTGATTTGAGTGTTGTTCCCCCCCCCCATCAGAACACCCAGCGGACCAATCAGAAGCTGTGGCTGGTTCCGGCCCAGCAGCGATGGGCTTCCAGCCTGCCCATGAACACGGTGGTCCTGTTCGTCCCCCAGCAGGAGGCCTGGGTCGTTGAAAGGATGGGCCGCTTTCACCGAATACTGGAACCGGTATGATGTCATGATTCATTTGCCGGAAGCTCGGTCACTCCGTGCGTGTGTAACGAACGCCAGCAGGTGGTAAACTTCACTCCCGGATGCCTAAATAGACGTAGACGTTCCAGCGATGAAGCTAGGGTCTATAGGTTTTAGCTCTCACGTTAGAATGTCGCCTCTCATGCCGATGGTCGTCAGTTCAAGCCCGGTGCGGGACACTGACTGTAACACGTGCCTTGTGTGCTAATCACATGAGTGATACAACCTCGTAGCAATCACCGGTTGTATAACCATATCAAAATGAAAACTGTGTGACACATTTTTGACTCTCCTTTACTGTTTCCTTGTAGGGCTTAAACTTTCTCATTCCCATTCTGGACCGGATCCGCTACGTGCAGAGTCTCAAGGAGATCGTCATCGACGTCCCGGAGCAGTCGGCTGTGTCTCTAGGTGAGCTCACTTCACTTCTTCTTGCTGTAAGTCTGCTTTTATTTTGTAGTTTGGGTGTGACCCTCCTTCTTCCCCCATCCAGATAACGTCACGCTGCAGATCGATGGAGTGCTTTACTTACGGATCTTAGACCCGTTAAAGGTACTGTCATTCTGAAACATTTACAGATAATAACATTTTATTAGCAATAATTGTGCATGTATTCATATTTAATGATTAATTTTCTATAGAGGTTACCATGGAAATGTAATGGATGCTTTTATATAGCGCTTTACAAGTCATGCCTCACCCATTCATACACACATTCAACCACCAACAGTGGAGTCGGCCACGCAAGGAGACAGCCAGCACATCAGGAGCGGTTAGGGTTAGGGTGTCTTGCTCAAGGACACCTCGGCAGTTTTTGTGATCTGGGATCGAACCAGCAACCTTCCGATTGTGAGGCGACTGCTGTACCTCCTGAGCTATACTGCCGCCGTCAGTAACGTCAATATCAAAATATTCTCCTTTTCCAGGCTAGTTACGGGGTGGAGGACCCAGAATATGCCGTGACCCAACTGGCACAGACCACCATGCGCTCTGAACTCGGCAAGCTCACGCTGGACAAAGTCTTCCGGGTAGGACCCTGAATCTCCGCCCGAAACACGTTAAGGTCCCTTTGTTTATGGTGCGTGCAAAACGTTGCCGGGGGTCACCCCCTCTTACAGCCCTGATGTGGTCCGTATTTCCAGGAGAGGGAGAGCCTGAACCACAACATCGTGAACTCCATCAACCAGGCGGGGGATGATTGGGGCATCCGCTGTCTCCGTTACGAAATTAAGGACATCCACGTCCCACCACGCGTCAAGGAGTCCATGCAGATGCAGGTGAGGATGTCCCCCAAGACTCCCCGTGTTAGCGTGTTAACGCTTGGCTGGAGGAAAATGGATCAAGTTCTAGATTTGGTTAATTGGCAAAAGTTTTGCAATAGGTTACAGAATTTACAAGAATTACAAATGATTAAAATGACAAATTTACAAAAATACAAAAGGAATACACAAATGTACGTATTTACTTTATTGCAGAATATATTAATCTGACACTATAAACAGTACAGTGTAAATATAAAGTGAAAAAGTGTGAAGTGTATTAGATAGATAGTCCAGTAGAAAGATGTAGCTAAAGCTGTTTCATATTTTAAGATCCTGTCCTGTGACTATATGACAATGTCAAATATATGACAAACTATGTGTAAATCAAAACCTTTGGGATAAAATAAGTAATTGATAAATAGAACATTCGATAATACATTCTCAGTGTTTGCATAGGGGGGAGGGTCAAGATAGCCTAGTCGTGAGGGGGTTTCGACCCCCAGACAGAATTTTTGATCCCCAATGTCCGAAAGTCTTGCCTGCACTAACCGCACAGGTACAAGTGTTATAAACAGTGGATCAGTTGACTGGAAGAACGTCAGGGGACTGTGTGTTACCAAGGGCTGTGTGTTCAGTGTTGTCTGCTGGGGGGGGGCGTAGGTGGAGGCGGAGCGGAGGAAGAGGGCCACGGTGCTGGAGTCGGAGGGCCAGAGGGAGGCTGCCATCAACGTGGCGGAGGGCTGCAAACAGTCCCAGATCCTGGCCTCCGAGGGAGAGAAGGCAGAGCAGATCAACCAGGCAGCCGGTAAGACCCTGGTTCATGGACACACAGAGCTTCACTTATTCACGCACAAGGGTAGTAGTGACTCCTATCTGAAAGGAACTGGGTCCATCCCCAATGTCCTACATGAAGAGCAGTGTGCAGCAGCATTCAGTGTGAGTCCCTTTCAAGGAAAGTGTGGTCTAAATGACAACATTAGTATTAGGAAGTTATAACCTAGTACATAGGTATGCACTCTAGTGACTTAACTTCGGACCATAACAGAAGACCATCTATATTTGACCTACAAATTGTATTTAAATTAAAATGTCTGCTTAATGAAATGTGTTGTCAGTCCCTGTGTGTCAATCAATCAATGTCAATCAAATGAATGCACAGTCTTAAAGTGCGATGTACTGTGATGGTGTTTTTAGGCGAGGCTCAGGCCATCTTGGCCAAGGCTGAGGCTAAAGCCAGAGCCATCAGACTACTATCCGATGCCCTTGCTGAACAGGTAACCAGTAGCCCTCACCTCAACCTAAAGACTGAATAACAGTTTACACCAAATGTTGATCATGTTTCTTTTCTACTTCCTGTGTTTATTTTCCACGACTCTTATTGCATAGCTATGGACAAACATTCTGTATATCTTTTGTTGTTTCTTTTTTTTGTTGTATCTTTTTAATCCTACGACTGACTGTACTTACTATTCTGCTGGGAAAACCACATGAAGAAATGAAGAGCGAGTGCATCTAATCCTGAATCCCTGTGTGAAGTCTTGACCACGTGGTTGTGTTTTTGTTGCGATCAGAACGGCAGCGCAGCGGCGTCTCTGAGCGTGGCTGAACAGTACGTCGCTGCATTCGGCAACCTGGCCAAGGAGTCCAACACGCTCCTCCTGCCCGCCAACACCAGCGACATCACCGGCATGGTCACACAGGTACCGTGTGTGTGTGTGGGTGTCAATTAAAGATGAAGGTGTTATCATTTACAAAAGCACTACAAATTTGTCTTGTTTCTTTCTTCCCTCCTCACTGTTCTGCGTCTAGGCGATGTCCATCTACAGCACATTGGCCAAGCCCACTCAGAGGCTGGAGGGCCGGTCATCAGGGACCCCGGAGGACCCAAGCGAACACACACCCTCCCAGTAACCCCCCACCCACTCCCCCAGGGACCCACCATAGCAGCGCTGCACCAGATGGAGGGGGGCGGGGGGACACCCATCCACGGCTCCAGTCTCGTGCTCAGAGAAGAGAAAAGGCTGCTACAGGAGCACTTGTTTCCAGAACATTTTCTGAAAAACTTAATTGAAAGTGTTGAAGCAACGTGCCGATTGCAGCGGTCTGTTTGACGATTTTCCACGTTAGTTTTCCTGCCTTTTGTTGTTGTTGTTGTTGTTGTCTGTTGGAGGCTGGAGGCTGGAGGCATCTGCTGAGCTGGGAATGAACAACCTTCAACCTTCAAAGTTATTTTTGCGCATGTAAATAGCATATACGTTGCTCTATAGAGGGAATGTGGACAATCACGAAAAATAACATGTGGAAAAGCCTAAAATAAATGACATTTACACCTGTGGATGTCACTACCTCCAAAAAAAAAAAAAGGAAACGTTCGCTAAATACAACGGGGACACGTCTGTCTAGATCTTAGTGGCGTCCCCATTTGCTTTTGTTCTACTTTCAAACATATTATTTTACCAAATGTTTTGATACCTCGGACATGAATGGTGTTTATTTTTGTCTTGGTTTTATTTCAGTATTCAAGGATATGTAAAACGTATACAAAATCTAATAAAATGTTCTTTGAAAAAACGCCATAGCTAAGCTCTTGACTTATTAAAAGGGTGAAGTGTCATACATGAAAGGTTTGGTATTTCTTTCACCTAATAACCTGTATGATGGCCTTTATGAATGACACATTTGGAATGGGAAAACAAGTTATGCCTGTATCTTATTCTCTATGAACGGTTTAGTAAAGTTAATGACTTTCCTCGACGCCAAGCAATGACCTCTGGTGTCCCAGCAATAGGTGCATTTGTATTAAATGTATATTTCTATTAAGTTTAAATTTAAATGACTATTGGTACGCTTTAATGTGTCCCTCCCACAACCGCGTAGAGCAGTTTCTGTCTGAGGCCAAAGTGACCTACATAGTAATATTATAACCGGCCATGCTTCTGCGCATGCGCCAGAGTAGCACGCTGGTGTTTCAGGGACAGGAGTCCGTCCAGAAAGTTTCTCCAGAGTGCCATCGTTCGTGCGTTCCGGATCCTAGCTACTCCGAGCTACCTGATCTCTTTGCGCTGGGAGTCCCAATGAAGGCAAGCGGGGGGTGTGCGATAACGCCCTCTGTTTACCTGAGGCACCTGTCTGCTCACCTGGTGTTGTGAACACACACTCACAGCCCGACCCCGGCCGAGAGAGGACGTAAAGGAGCGCTACAAGGTCAGTAACACACACAAGTAGTTAGCTAGCTGCTAGCCGCGCTACTCTTCACAAAGTGTCTAACCTAACTCGGGTTATATTGTGTTATTGAATATTTAAGTCATGTACATGTCTAATGATATAATGATTTGATCTAATACTAACTCGAAACTGGTTACCACATGTAATTCATAACCTGTGTTTGGCGACCGGCTCATTCATTCATTCATGATCTTCTTGCGCTAGTACGTTTATATTGTACTTCTGTTAGAATACATTAATTATAGTCTAATAAAAACCTTTTGATGTCTGAAAGACTGTTCGATCCCCAGTGACCTTTCCTATTGTACACGAGTCCACATGGTAAATACCGAGATGTGTTATTCTGTAGTCTGACTACTCTGTAGTCTAGGTGCATATGTCTTATTACTGGTTATTGTGCCCTCGACTGTTGCACTGTTATACCTTTCTGTAATAAGCTGCTGTAACACCCTCACATGATTTAAGTGTCCTCTTGTATCGATGACATCCGACTGTCTCTACTTGTCTCTCTGTCTCTCTGCCTCCATCTCTGTGTGTAAAGTATGAAGAGGCTCCCCGTTCTCTGCCTGCTCCTGTGGCTGTGCGCCCTGTTCTACGCGGGCATCTACCTGTTTGTGAGCGGCTTCCTGCTGGTGAGGCTGGAGGTGAACCGGACCAGCGGCTGCGACGACGTGCTGCAGCCCAGCGGGGCGCGGCGGGACTTCTGCGGGGCCGAGCCCCGCTTCAGAAGGACCCTGCTGCTGGTCATCGACGCGCTGAAGATCGACTTCGCCCGCTTCGACCCCGACAACAAGAGCCCCCGGCCCTACGAGAACAAGCTGCCCGTGCTGGAGGAGACGGCCTCCCGGAGGCCCGCCCACGCCCGGCTGTACTCCTTCCGTGCCGACCCGCCCACCACCACCATGCAGAGGATCAAGGGCTTCACCACCGGCTCCCTGCCCACCTTCATCGACCTGGGGAACAACTTTGCCTCCACTGCCATTCTGGAGGACAACATCATCCACCAGTTGGGGAACATAGGTGAGCTGTGTGGCGTGTAACGGGATTTTATTATAGTAGCTTCACGACAACATCGATGTCACTTTCAAGTTTATTTTTTTTTATAATGTTCTTGACATATATGAATAATCTTAATCTGTGCCTTTTGTAGTGCCTTTCACACACACTGTGTGTGTGTGTGTGTGTGTGTGTGTGTGTGTGTGTGTGTGTGTGTGTGTGTGTGTGTGTGTGTGTGTGTGTGTGTGTGTGTGTGTGTGTGTGTGTGTGTGTGTGTGTGTGTGTGTGTGTGTGTGTGTGTGTGTGTGTGGTGTGTGTGTGTGTGTGTGTGTGTGTGTGTGTGTGTGTGTGTGTGTGTGTGTGTGTGTGTGTGTGTGTGGGGGTATATAGTAAAATATAGTATTAATTATTTACATAAATTAATGTCCTGGTGGTTGTCCTCTGCCTTGCAGGGAAGCGTCTGGTGTTCATGGGCGATGACACGTGGGAAAACCTCTTCCCTAACAAGTTCCAGCGCTCCCTGCCCTTCCCCTCATTCAATGTGAAGGACCTCCACACAGTGGACAACGGCATCCTGCAACACCTCTACTCCACCAGTAGGTGGAGCTTCGGGTTACTCGTTATTAGTTACTAGTAGTTGGGACCACTGGGAGGTGCCAAGCCAGCTTTAAGCGGCAACACCCTTCAGACTAATCAGATATGAATGGACAGGCTTGATGTTGTTTAATTACATGCATTTGATCTGGAATTAAATGTGAATTTAATGAGTAAACTAACCATGTCTACCCGACTCCTCGTCTCCTCTCCCACCATCCTCTCCACCTCTTCACTATCCCCCTCCTTCCCTTCCTTCTGCCTCCTCTTTGTCTTCCTCTTCCCCTCTTCACCTTCCTTCTCCTCCTCTTCCTCCAGTGGTGGGTGAGGACTGGGATGTCCTGGTGGCTCATTTCCTGGGCGTGGACCACTGTGGCCACCGCTTTGGTCCGGACCACCCGGCCATGGGCCAAAAGCTCACTCAGATGGATGGGGTCATCAGGTCAGAACCCTGGCCCAGTTTCACATAGTTCACATCGCAGTTTTCACTAGTTACTATTAAGTCATTCAGCAGACACTGTTGTACATCCATGTCATTGAGAAGCAGGCAGGGGTTAGGACTAGGGCTAAATGTACTGGGTAGACATTGGGGTTTAGTTATAATATATCAGTTGAGATGTAACAAGCCGTGTCTTTGATTCCTAGCTACTCTGTACCATAGATCCCTAGATAGAAGCCTCCTCTTGGCCGTTAGAGGTACTACACGTTAGTCTCCACTGCGAGCCCCCCTATAGGCAATTAGAGGAACTACATGTTAATCATTTCCACCAGGGCTTCGCAACTCTAACCCTAGTCCTGCTGTGTCCTACAGGTCAGTGATGGAGCGTCTGCAGAACGACACCCTGTTGGTGGTGATGGGAGACCACGGCATGACGGACACGGGGGACCACGGAGGGGAGAGCCAGAAGGAGACGGATGCAGCTCTCTTCCTCTACAGCCCCACACCCCTCTTCCCCGGGCCGCCCTCCCAGGTCAGGCCCGGCCCATGCTGAAGCTAAGCTAATATGTGTCCTAAAGCGTTTTATGCCCCCATCACCCTCCCACCTTCCCTGAAGGGGGATCCCTCTTCTGGCTTCTTTCTCAGGGTCTCTTCCGTCTGGGGATGGGCAGATTCTCCTTCAAATCCTTAAATCTTAGAGAGCTTAGGGTTAAGGGGTGTATCCTATAATGTGGGGTCTGTGAAACCCCTTACCCTGGCTGTGATCCGAATACACATTTCTATAGTTTTCTATTTTATTTTAGGTATTACATGACTCATTTCAAATGTGAGTAACTTTTAATTGTCTCTCTCTCCCCCCCCTACAGAGCGAACCAGAGGTGGTTCCTCAGACGGACCTGGTTCCTACTCTGTCTCTGTTGCTCGGGGCACCCATCCCGTACAGCAACGTGGGCCAGGTTCTCCTGCCTCTGTTCCCTGCCGAGGGCCAGACGGAGGGTGCAGTCACGGGCCTCAGCCAGCTGGAGGCGCTGTGGGTCAATGTTAAACAGGTAGCTAAAGACTCGGTGAAGGATTTAGTCTTGTTCTAGCTTTTGAAAATGTTGCACACAGTCCGTATGTCCTATCATGTTAATGCTGTGTTGGTTATTAGTTGTCATTTGTCTGTTTTTAATTTGTTGTTTGTGTCCCAGGTGAACCGCTTCCTGGAGACGTACTCCAGCATGGCGAGGGACATCCCGTCAGAGAGCCTGGCCGCGCTGAGGGATCACTTCTCCCGCCTCTCTGCCACCTACCTGGCATCTAGCCCCGCCTCCAGCCCTGCCTCCACCCGGGAGCTGGTAGAGTCCATGCAGGTAAGGGGAACATTACCGGCGGTTAATAATACAATACAGGCACCAAAATACATTTTGTTACAGTCTGTCGGCCCTCTGAATGTGAATGTTTAAGCGCACTTTGGAAAGATCCAGGTCCAGGTCTTTTTAAAAGCGCTTTATTCATCGGAACTTGTTGACTCACCTCCTTCCCGCCTTCAGGCATACCTCAGCTCCGTCCGTGAGACCTGCCGAGCCACCTGGGCCCGCTTCAACCCACTGAAGATGGCCGCCGGCCTGGCAGTCCTGGCGCTGGCGTGCCTGCTCTGCTTCCTGGTGTCCCAGGCCTCCGGAGCGCTGGCCGCCGGGGGGCGCGGCCTGCTCACGGTTCCACTGGTGACCGCGGCGGCGGTTGCTGTGGCGGCGGCGGCGGCCCAGGCATTTGCGCGGGGAAGCGTGGAGCTGGCGTGGTGCCTGGCGCCCGCCGCCCTGGCGTCGGAGCTGGTGATGCTGCGGAGCGTCCGTCGTGGGACCGGCGCCAAGGTACAGCCTCGGGAAGGATAGTTAGTTTCTGTGTCCAGAAAGACCCTGTGTTCGACTGTGCATTTGATTCATTATACACTTTTTGCACATAGTGACATTTTTCAGTTATACCATATGCGTTATGGATACAGAGAAGCTGGTTCTTCATGTTTCACGACACTGATCCAGAGTGTGTTTTTAAATCTGCCTTGTTGTGTATATTCCCAAGGTAGTGAAGCGTTGGAGCGGCTCTCCCCATCTGATGGTCATCCTGCCCCCCTGCTGGTCACAGCGCTGCGCTGCGCCTCCCTGCTGTCCGACAGCTACGTGATCGCCGAGGGCCGTGTGGTCACCTTCCTCCTCCTCTCCCTCGGCCTCTTCGTGCCCGTCCGCCTCAACTGGGAGGGCCGGCTGCTGCCGCCCCTCCATGACCCCCAAAAGCCCCCCGCGGGCCTGCTCCCCCCGGCCCCTCCCCCTGCCGCCGTGCGCAGGGAGAGCTACGTTCTCCTGGGCTGCCTGGGCCTCCTTGTGGGCGGAGCCTACCTCTCGTCCTGCTTCCACGCCTGCCGCGAGGAGCAGGGCGCCTGCCAGCCCTCGCCCTTCCTCGCCCCACTGGCCCGCCTGCAGGACAGCCGGCGGAAGAACCTCCAATATGTGATGTCCCTTGCAGCGCTGGGCCTCTGGACCTACCTGCTGCGCCGCTGGCTGCGGCACTACGGCAACCTCAACGCGTCGGGTGGTGCGGTGCTGGCGGCCCGCTGGGTGCTGCCACTGGTGGCCGTGTGTCTGGGCCTGCACTGGGCCGTCAGCGGCACCCCAGAGGACAGCTTCCGCAACCTGGCGGAGCTGATCGGGGTGGCCCAGGTGGCCCTGCCCCGTGCCGCCTTCGCCCTGCTGGGCCTGGGCATGGCCTTGCTCTGGGCGGACCCCATCACGGTCTTCCTGAAGACCAGAGGCCCTGCGCCTGGCCGGGGGTCCCACGCCGCGGCCATCCCCCCACTGCCTCCCCGGTACCGGGCAAGCACCGGTATCAGCCCCCACGCCGAGCTCCAGCACCTCATCCCGCAGATCTACCAGCGCATGCGGCGCTCCCTGGAGGACTCTGAGCAGATGGGGGCCGGCGAGGTGGACACACGGCCCGCCGTGGAGGCCTACGGGCTGGGCACGGTGTACTCCGCTCCCCTGCTTTTGCTGTGCGGCCTGCTGGGCCTGGGGCTGCTGCTGCTGCACCCCGAGGGCATGGCCATGTCCTTCCTGCTGCTGCTGCTGGAGATGGGAGCGTTGCTGCACATCCACGCCTCTGCCACCAGCCTCGCTGGCCTGCAGGGGGCGCACTCGGGTAAGACATGATTCAGTAGAGAAGAAGAACAACAGTTTAAAAAAGATTTGTATAACAATCATTTTATTGAAGTCTATCTTTAGGGGAAAATGTTATTTGTATAGTATCGTCAATCTTTTTGCAGTTTTATAAATATTTTGAGAAATATACATATTATATGGACATAGCACTATTTTTGCCAAAGAAAACATTTACATGAACATTTATATAGCCAAATGTCCTGACTACAAATGTAAATATGCAATCCATTTTTTTATTTATTGAAATAAGCGTAAAAAGATGGTGAGATGAAATGGTCCATCTCTCTCCCAGGTGACTTCAGTGTCCCCTGGACGCCGGTGGTCCTGTGGTCCCTGGCCTCCAGCCAGTTCTTCCACGCCACCGGTCACCTGGCCACCTTCCCCTCCATCCAGTGGGCGGCCGCCTTCGTGGGCTTCCCAGGGGGCCACGCCGGCACCCTGCTCCCCGCCTCCCTGGTGGCACTCAACACCTTCTCCTCCCACATTCTGTTCGGAGGTACCCGTCCATCTTCCTGTAACTCTTGACTCGATGTATCCGTCTGTCATATCTTTCCGTCTCGGTTCACGTCGGGGTCAGTGAAGGAAGCACCTCATTGGTCTGGTGAAGCTGCTGCTGGAATTTGTTGTCTTGAAGCCAGAGGGTGCTGCTCTGTCCTGTACTAATTTTAAGATTCAAGATGTTTTTAGTACAATAGAATGCTCCCCATTCACTCCCGCAGTATGAATTTCAACAACTGCACTATTTCAACAACAAATACTATACTATGCTATACTAAACTATGCAATACTATACAATAAACAACACTAGGAAAATGACCTACTATATAATATAAACAGCACTATGCTATAACATACTATGCACAATAGAAAGAACAATAAGGTATCTGATCTGTTACCGTTCACCAGCATCCCCACATCTCATGTTTTTCTTATGTTTTTCTTTCTTTGTGTTTCCCCCCCAGTGGCTTGCCCTCTGCTCCTCTTCTGGCCTCTGGTTTGTGAGGTGCGTGGAGGCAGCAGAGGAGGAGGAGGAGGAGGAGGAGGCCAGGACGACGCAGAGGATGCGGTGATGGAGATGAGGCTGAGGGAGAATCCTCAGCAGTTCAGCTCGGCTCTCTTGCAGCTCTCCACCCGCTACCTCACCATCCTGGGAGCTCAGGTACTACAGCTAAACATGCTAACAATTATGCTACCTCACCGTCCTGGGAGCTCAGGTAGAGCAGCTAAACATGCTAACAATTTGCTTGGTAATAAACACCTATTGTAAACACTTAATGGCGGCATCATGTTGCAAATGTGCTGACAATGCTGCAAGTTGTAGGATTTGAGAATGGCTTGTGTTCTGTATGGTAGCCTCTTCCTTTGCTTGGCAGCCTAAACAATATAGAACAAAGCTAGGTGTTTGTCTGTGACTCTACGGAGCAAATACTCGCAGCATTTAGCTCCTTCTCTCCTGGTCAGACATGCAGTAATTGTAACCTACAGCCATGATGATGTTACCAGTGGCAGGGGAAAGTGGGCTTTCACACAAAGAACTGTGAACGTGACGGAACAGAATGACACGTAGGAACCATGTGAGCAGTGCTTAGGGCTCTGGGAGGTTCACGTTTAAAGCTTTTTCCGACTCGCCGGGCTGTGAATCTTTAGGTATCTCACGATTCCTAAAGTTAACCATTCCCGGTTCCAACTAATTTAGGTGCTTATGTTTTCACCCCAGTTGGTCCATAACTCAAAAGTTATGGACGGAATTGGACAAGACTTGGTGGTTAGATTACTAATGGACCAAGAAACAGTTTATTCGGTTTTGGCGCAAATTCTAATCCGGATTCCGAGTGCCCTCAAGTTGTGGATTTAGAACCCATATGATGTGTGTGTGCTCATGTGCAGCGTGTGGTTTCTTCCAGGTGCTAGCCTCCGTCTGTGCAGCGGCGGTTCTCAGGAGACACCTAATGGTGTGGAAGGTCTTCACACCCAAGTAAGTGCCCCTATTGGATTTTCCGGTCCCTCAGCCAGCCCACTGACAGTAACGGCATACCGGGGATATGGATATAAGTGCAGTTTGAAAGCTAACAACGCTACCTCGCTGGCTAATGTGCATTTATGGCACATTAGCCGAGTGCTCACTGGGGTTTTTTGTGACTTATTTTATGGCCGCAGGGTTTTTCTACCGCCTAACGTGTGTGTGTGTGTGTGTGTGTGTGTGTGTGTGTGTGTGTGTGTGTGTGTGTGTGTGTGTGTGTGTGTGTGTGTGTGTGTGTGTGTGTGTGTGTGTGTGTGTGTGTGTGTGTGTGTGTGTGTGTGTGTGTGTGTGTGTGTGTGTGTGTGTGTGTGTGTGTGTGTGTGTGTGTGTGTGTGTGTGTGTGTGTGTGTGTGTGTGTGTGTGTGTGTGTGTGCGTCCTTTTCGAGTCCCCACAAATGAATGTTAGTCGCAATGAACGCCGATTTGAGTACAGAATCGATGCCTTTTTTTTTCTTTGAATGACTAGTGATTTACATGAATGGCGACTAAAACGACATGTCATTTCCACAAACATAGAAAATACAAAGGCTGTATGAAATGACTGAATGCAGTTAAATAATTTACGTTAGTGGTTTTTGCTGGACGAGAACAGCCTGAACGTTGTCCCGAGCAGCCTACATACAGTACACGACATCCTTTCCGTTCTCTTAATGTTTTTTTTGTATTATTTATCAGGACGTTTTCACATTAGGTACAATTGCTTTGTACCGTGGGGGGCGGAGTACACTTACCCCACCCCTTCCCCCCCCCCTTCCACTGCTCAGCATTCACATTAGTTATGTTGTTCTGTACCTGAGTACACTTAGCGTAGTGACACACTTACCATACAGCAGGTGGCGCTATGCACTGAGTTGCTTTTGCGTTCACCCGCGAAGAAGGAGATGGAGAATGAGAAAGGAGAGAAGGACAAATAGAAGGAGAAAGGAGAAGGAGATGGAGAATGAGAAAGGAGAGAAGGACAAATAGAAGGAGAAAGGAGAAGGACAAATAGAAGGAGAAAGGAGAAGGACAAATAGAAGGAGAAAGGAGAAGGACAAATAGAAGGAGAAAGGAGAAGGACAAATAGAAGGAGAAAGGAGAAGGACAAATAGAAGGAGAAAGGAGAAGGACAAATAGAAGGGGAAAGGAGAAGGACAAATAGAAGGAGAAAGGAGAAGGACAAATAGAAGGAGAAAGGAGAAGGACAAATAGAAGGAGAAAGGAGAAGGACAAATAGAAGGAGAAAGGAGAAGGACAAATAGAAGGAGAAAGGAGAAGGACAAATAGAAGGAGAAAGGAGAAGGACAAATAGAAGGAGAAAGGAGAAGGACAAATAGAAGGAGAAAGAGGAAAAGGAGGAGGAGAAAAAAAAGAACACTTGTGTTGCCTGAGTGACATTTTTGTTATGTTGCAAAAGAAAAGCGTGCAAATCACAAGATCCCAAGCCCGTACGATGCAGTCGACCTTCGCACTAGACCTACTAGTGTTGATATTTAAGAATCTTCAATGTTAATAACGACCATCCCGCCCGCTCCCCTGCTTTATCAGCTATGGCCGGCCATGCAGTTCAGAGGATGAGGTCGGCGTGTCCTGAACACATACACAGATTTGGGAACAGGCCGAAATGCAGCCTCGAGGAAAATCTGCAATCCACTTGTGCACCCTGTTTGGGTACAGTGGTTTTCACACGATGATGCGGACCGTACCAGAGTACGGTACAGTGTTCACACAAATCAAACTTTGGGGTCAAGTGTACTCTGAACCAGGCCCGGATCGCTGATGGGAGAAAGCACTCAGAATACCTGTTTTTCCATATTTTTTTCTCCCCTGTGCTCTTCAAACTGTTAAAAAGCAAAACTAAATGGCAAGAGAAACCTTAGGATAGTGTTGTTTTCCCCCACCCTATGGCAACACTAAGCAACCCTAATGTAGTCACAAAAGAAAATGGTGTCAACTGCAGACACGAGTTCAGCGGTCCTGGGCATGGAAACTTAATAAACATTAATATTGATATAAACTCTATAAACTAAACTACAAAATGCCTGTCGCCAGCACAATCTCTCTCTCTCTCTCTCGGTCTGTTAGAGATTAGCTCTTTATCAGGGATGCATTTATCTCCAACGACACCACCAATCCCTGTCAGTCCACAAAGAAGGGGGGGACCGCTGTGGTGTGGTGTGCAGTCAGTCACTGTTCTGTACAGCCACTTCAATAGACGTCCATCCGAACTGCCAGGGTCGGGGGTTCGATTCCCTCCAGGGGCCATCCCTTGCTATTAACGTATGCCCTCGCGGTATCAGTCTCACCATGGAGAGTGATTATATCCACCTATATACGCCTCCATCATATCCAGTCACTTTGATGTACCGTCCCCCCGTCACGTCCCCCCCACCTATGCTGTTTATATGGACGCATAAGCCTCTTGTTAATAATAGTGATTCACTTCGACAATACAGTTCCCTCACCTAGAGGGATTATGTCAGCCACGTGCAAAGCTCTGCATACTGTATGTGCTGCTGACCAACACATATGCATATTGGACTGGGAGATGATGGGCTAAATGTGTGCCTGTCAGATAAAGTCCTGAATTAATGTCTGCTCTGTTTGCATATTATTTTACTGTGTGTGTGTGTGTGTGTGTGTGTGTGTGTGTGTGTGTGTGTGTGTGTGTGTGTGTGTGTGTGTGTGTGTGTGTGTGTGTGTGTGTGTGTGTGTGTGTGTGTGTGTGTGTGTGTGTGTGTGTGTGTGTGTGTGTGTGTGTGTGTGTGTGTGTGTGTGTGTGTGTGTGTGTGTGTGTGTGTGTGTGTGTGTGGTGTCACTTGGTGGATGTCTTTATCCAAAGATGGGGGTTAAGAAAGACGTGTCTTGAAGCAGACGCATAGAACCGCTGCCCTAACACACTCTTGTCTGTTCCGGCGTTTCCCTGCTAGGTTGATGTTCGAGGCGTCCGGCTTCCTGGTGAGCAGTGTGTCCCTGCTGGTCGGCGTGTCTCTGGTCATGAGGGTGGATCTGGCCGTAGGTCGCTGGTTCAGGAGGCTCCTGCCCGACGCCACCAGGTAGCGGTTACCACCCGTCGCTGCCAGCAGGGGGGGGGGAAGTGTGCACCCGAGCGTACGGAAACACTGTGACCAACCATCAGAAAGTTTTCAACAAAGAAGAAATCGGAATGTGACGTTTGGTGGTGAACGGTGGGGGATCTTGTCAGAGGGGTTGTCTGGTGCATGTTGGTGGCTTTGTATCAAGGGCTGTGCTAACATCGAGTGAAGTCATTCCAGAATTTCTGGAACCACACATTTCCTCTCACCGTCTGACACCCACTGGTGGTCGTCTTAAAGAAAATGCGTCAAAGCGACTATATACTGACGATGCTGTTGAACTGTGTTAATCCAGACCCGTACACGGAAGACCAACGACCACGTTTCACCTTGTGGCCCCGTTTGTTTTTGGTTTTTTTTTACTCAAGAACTCATGAATCAACACAAACTGAAGCCTAGACTAGCCCAACTGTCACCGGGTTGAAGCACAGCAAGACAAACGGCATCAATGTAGAAGAAGGCCAGAGTGGCTGTTGCGAAGACAGTCCGTCTTTCCTCGTTTTCATCTCTGGAAATACAGCCTGAGGTGTGTTTTTGTTGCTGACGCTGGGATTTCAGAATCATCCATTTATGAGCACCCTGGAGCAGCAGCACACAAAGCCAGCTGTGGCATCCGTTATCAAGGACAAAAAAAAACATGGCTTTTAAGAAGGAAGACGAACCATGACCTCTTAAAGTCTGTTTTTGTCTGCCTGTTTTTCGATTCGATTTTTTTGGTCTTCTGAAATTCAGTTGTTTTTTTATACTTATGCAACCAGAACAACGATCGTGGCCTCGATTTTCATCCTCTGTAAATCAATGTGGAGGATGTCATCCGCAGGTCAACATTTTGACGACACAAGACACCACCCCTCCCAATCGGCTTTGAGTTGTCATAGCGTGACATGAGAGCAGCGCTGTCATTGGTCGAGAGACTGGCAGATGGGAGACTAATGGTTCATGAAAATGGTACGTGTGGTCACCTTTCTGGCCAACTACGATCACCCATAACTCTGAGCCTCTGCGTTGCCAAACCGTGTCTGCCAAACGGTGGCTTGTGCTGGGATCCACTCACCAGATCCACCTCCAGAGGTTACCTTCATCATCCAAGTGCATTAACGCATGTCTGTCTGTGTCTAAGTGTCTGCTGGGGGAAATTTGTAACATTTTAAGTATTTTTTTCTACAATGTTCTAATATTAGTTTCGTCTAAATACTGCCAACTTCATTATTATCTATTTTTTATTTTATTCTCTCTCTACTGGCCTTTCCATTTGATTGGTTGATTCATTGGTTTCTGTTGACTCCTAAATGCTCTTCAGTTGTCACCGACCACGGATGAAGAGTTGTCTTAATTAGGCCTTATCCACCTCTTTCATGGAATATGGGGCCTAGCTTTAACCAATGCCTTTATCAATGATGTTCTTTTTGGTCAGCAGGTTAAAGCCACCATCTCCAGAAACACTTTGAGTATCTGCAAACAGAACAGAAATAAACTAAGTATATTGTGTTGGGAGAAAGGCCCCCAGTAGTCCGTCTTAGTTCATGCATGATATTATCGGAATGACGAGCTCAGGTGGAACTAGCCAAGACGCAACAGACCTGCCTTCCTCTCAGGCGGCTGTATTGATTGTTAAAGAGCAACTATCCTCGCTAAGTAAATTCTGTGAGTTTTCTGCCATCTAGATGATGAAGGAAAATGTGCAAGGCTGATCGCTGTCATCTGTGATGTAACAGTCTGTGGAAAAGAAGGGCATTGGGTTCATCACGTTGCCAATAGTCTACAATTAAATGTTTCAATTATAAAAATGATATCAACACAAATGGCCAGTTAGATGACGGTTATAGTTTTAGTTGTTCTTAAATTAAATGTTTAATAGATTTACTTATGTTTACGTATTTATTAAAGGGGGTCAAACCCACACATTTTAATCATTAAAATGCCAGCAGCACCATTTGTTTTTATTTCTAATTTTTATATTTGTACCATGAATATTGGGTAATGGGTCAACTTTTATGCTAACAATGTTAGCATCAACGTCAGCTAGTCAGGAGAGATGGTGGTGCATTTGTTAAAAGAAACTAAATGAAACATTAAACTAAAATAACTGATAAATTCAAATTGATTTCAAATTCTGTGAAACATGTATTAAACATTTTGTACATGACTGGTTGTGGCTGTTTTGAATGTGTCGGTCAGCGAGAGGTAGTCCTACTTGTGACTTCTCAAACGGGTACGTTTTATAATGGTCAGAATTGGCAAATGAACACAACACCTGGTGGTTAAATAGGTTCCATTTTAATATATTCAACTCAATTTATATCAAGTTAATTTGAAGTCCATATATAGTTCATTTTAAGTTAGACGTTTGAGTTAGAAGTTATAAGTCAAAGTTAGTTGCAGGTAAGATTGATAGTAAATTATTGCGGAAATGTTTAGCGTCATTATTCCACAGTAGGGAAAATGACATCGGCCATGCGACGTCGCCAAAGGAACAGTTCAACGGTTTTACCTGAAAGAACCGAAATCAGTTTTGACACCAACCATCCTCTCATCGACCCCCTGTCCCCTCTCCTCTCTCTTTCCTCCTCCACCCCCAAATCATTCGGTCTTTACTTTTCAAAACGTAGAAGTGAAATGTTTTATCATTAAGGTTACTGACGAGTTGGATTGCCGTTAGTGTTTCTATGTGCTTAGGTGTTTTAAAGGTAGGGGAGGTGATGGTCTTTTGAAACACTATCATATTCCATGAAATGCTCTTAACATCCCGATAGCAATGAATCAATTAAATGCTTTGACAACCAATATAAACCCTAATGTAATCTGTGGAAGACGCGGCGCCGTAAAAAGCAACTCCACTAATTCGACTCGGAGCGCATTGAATAAATAAGCCGTTGGTCGACCTGCTTGTCAACCTTGATATGCTGTGATTGCTCCTCAAGTCTCGCGTCTGGCAGGGCGCGTGCATGTGTATTGGAGGAGGGTCTTTGTAAGGAAGTCTGAAGGAAGGGGTTGATACTTTTTCGGCGGTTGTTTACTTTTGGTTTACTGGTTTCTCCAAAAGCGCCTACCATACCTTTAATCACGGGGTTTCCCCAGGTGTTTAGAATCAGGGGGGGGTTCCCCAGGTGTTTAATCAGGGGGGTTCCCAATGTGTTTTTAATCAGGGGGGTTCCCCAGGTACAAGATATAAGCAATTTTTTATTGGCCATTTCTTACTAAAAGTACATTGGAATGCTTACTCCCCATTCCCTCCCGCAGTATACATCTCCAAAACAATACCATCAAAATAATATATACAATCAAAATAAACAAAAAAAGAGCAGCAAAGTGACTGTTTAATGATATGTACATGTGTTGAATGTACATTTTTACAAAAATTATTATTTATTATTACAATTATTTTTATATACAGTATATATTCATTCTGTTATATCGGGAGATATCCACAACCAAATGTTGTGGCAACACAACCCCCGGGCGCCACATAGTGTGTTGGCTCTTTATGTTTCACTCAATCACTCCCTCACAAACTACCTATTATCCTGTTATACCCATTATCCGTAAGCCTTCCCTGTCCCTGCTTCACAATTACATTTAATATTACATTTAGCAGAGACTGTTATGCGAAAACAATCAATATCGAAGCAACGGCGAAACTTTAAAGTGCTTCCCCCGCCAAGTTTCTAAAAGAACAACAACTGGACAGAATGCAGAGAAGCTCTAGGAAGCAAAACTCGATCTTTCTGTAGGAGGCAAAACCCAAGGTCTTGTATTTAACCTGACCCTTAACCTCTTAACCCCAACCTCACCCCTTAACCATAGCCTAACCATTGTATGCATTTTGTACACATTTCTTTCTTTCGTTACCCAGAAACTTGAAGTGATACCAGAACCTCCTGTCACTCTCTGCTCTCCGACTTGTTGTGGCTGTGTTTGGTGAGGGTTACCTTGTAACAGGTACTTCTACTACTCCCCCTCTCTCTCTCTCTCTCTCTCTCTCTCTCTCTCTCTCTCTCTCTCTCTCTCTCTCTCTCTCTCTCTCTCTCTCTCTCTCTCTCTCTCTCTCTCAATACTAGCAGCAGTACAAAGTAGACATTTAGATTAAAATTGATTTCCATGTACATGGCTTTTTTTAATCTGAATAAAAGCAAAGGTGGTGTTGACAACTTAAGATCGATGTCCGACGTTTGCATCATGTCCTGTGTATCCCACAAAAAACATGTTCAGAATGATCTCTGAAGGCTTGCGAGTTGGGCCTTCAGTGGTGTCTGAATCACAGCTTTTATACGTGTCCTGGCAGCTCTTGTTTATCTTAGGATTACTCAACCCCCCCCCCCCCCCCCCCCCCTCTTGGGGGAATACAGACCAGACAACCACACCGCTGACCGAACACTGTTCCGTGTTCCTGTGAACCTGTGATCTAATCGATTCATGTACACCTCTAGTGATATACAGCAGGATGACTCTCAGGTCTCTGCTGTGCTTCACAGGAGGCATAGCTCACAATTAAGGCAAGACATTCACAAGAAGAGATCATTTAAATGGGGAAATATATCTATCTATAAATGGTATACCTTCAGCTATATATATATATATATATATGTATATATATATATATATATATAAAGTTGATTGTCATGTGTGCATTAATAGAATGAGCAGTCACTAATGAAGTAGTGGTCAATTATTATGGGGTGTCCATTGTGGTGTCCATAAACACCATCAACACAACATATGCATATTAGACTGTGTCTAAACTCAAATACAAGATAAAAACCTTGGTATTCGTCAGTACTTCCTCAATTGCAGTTTTCAAATAGCACCTTATTACAAAACAAACGCTTCACATCACAACTGGTTACATAACAACAGTGAATACAAAGCGGGGAGCAAATGACCATATCAACCTTTCACACTGTCATTTCCAGGTCATGTGATGGGTTTCCACCAATCAGACCAGAGAACCATGAACCACAGCGCTTGATGTTCCCGGTTTAGTTGGCCCGGGTGGGCAGTGCACCTGTTCCGGGTCTGTGTTAATGACCCTTCTGTTGGTGATTCGATTAGCCCGGTGATAATGATACAGACCATAATAAGAGGACAGAGCTTCCTCTCCTATATAGTGTGACAGCAAGAAGCTATCACAGGGCATTATTTTCCTAGGCGTGGGTGGTGTGTGCGGGGGGTGGGGGAGGGCATGTCATTTAATTTATTTTTATGGATCGAACGTCGTAGGTTTTAAATTACAAAACATAATCACGTCTCGGAAAGAGAGAGAGAGAGAGAGAGAGAGAGATTACGGCGAATGGAGAGGCCGTCTATTGCCAGTTGTTAGCGACAGATCACTGGCTTTAATGACGCTAGGTTATCGTTTGCTCAATAGACCTTTGCAGTGTTCCTCGGTTTAAAGATGGCAGAAGTGGAAAAATTGTGAAGACAGACTAGTGGCCATGCCATACTAGTGCCCTTTTGAAAGGGGAGATATTGATTAGAGGTAATGGCCAATGGAGACAAGAGCACTTAGATATGCATATCCTGGATGTGACTGCTCATACATGCTACCACTCACACACGCAAATTGGTGTGATTAGTGAGGTGAAAGCAATGTTTGAAGATTAACTTTAACACTTACTTTTCTAACACTTACTGCACAACATGTGGTGACGACTGTGTGTGTGTGTGGGCGTGTGTGTGTGCTTGTGCATGCCTGTGTGCATGCGTGCGTGTGTGTGTTTGTGTTAGCATGTTGTTTTAAAGCTACTTTAAAACTAATGATTTTATAGCTATTGGTTATAAAACTGTTCAGAGCATCAGCCTACAGACTGTGTTCTAAAGGAGATGAGGATCCTTGGTATGAACAAAGATCATAACCCAGGACTCAAATAGAACCAGATCCTAACCCAGTACCCAAACAGATTCAGATCATAACTCAAACAGAAGCGATCATAACTCAAACAGAACCAGATTATAACCCAAACAGAACCAGATCATAACTCAAACAGAACCAGATCATAGCCAAAACAGAACCAGATCAGAACTCAAACAGAACCAGATCATAACCCAAACAGAACAAGATCATAACCCAGGACCCAAACCAAACCAGTTCCTAACCCAGTACCCAAACAGAACCAGTTCATAACCCTAACAGAACCAGATCATAAACCAAACAGAACAAGATCATAACCCAGGACCCAAACTGAACCAGATCCTAACCCAGTACCCAAACAGAACCAGATCATAACCCAAACAGAACAAGATTATAACCCAGGACCTAAACAGATCCCCAAAAGCTTCCCCCACCGTCTTTTTCCGTTTACAGACGCTGTACGTTCACACATTCATTTCACTCAATCCCTAACATCTATTTTTATTTACATTTACATTTACATTTAGGGCATTTGGCAGACGCTTTTATCCAAAGCGACTTACAAGGTGTACATTAGTTGAAGCAGACAATAGCATAACACTGAGGTACGCAAACATAAAAATAGAGCAGTTCACAAGCATTCATATTAACAAGATGAATAACACAATTTGGTACTGCCAGGTCACCTGCTTAAGTAGCTGTGATAAGAGCATTTTATCAACATTAAGGATATACACTTGCTAACATATACAACATGCTAAGAGCTATTAATGTCAGGACTTAAGCAAGTTTAGGGGTTTCACAAAGGAGAAGGAGGGTTCAAGGAGAGTCCAGGTGGACTCTGAACAGGTGGGTCTTGAGTCTCTTGCGGAAGCTGGCGAGGGACTCTGCCGTCCTGACATGAGACGGGAGTCTCATGTCGGGAGACAATGATAATTAATCATTAGTAATGGTAATGAAAACCCACCTTTTTACATTGTCATTTGGCACCAAGGAGTGCACTTCAGCTCTCGTTACAGCTAAATCGACCCGTTAGCCAGCACTAGCCTACCCCTGCTGCTGATAGGTTCTCCACATGTTCCCTGTCCACCCTACCCCATCTAACAATACCGCAGTCTGCTTCTGTTTACCAGTGTGCCGCTGTGATCCCCACCTGAAGGATACCGGCCAGCACCATACACAAATTGTATTCTCATTTTAATATTTGTATATTGTGTATATTATATTATTTTCTTCGTACTTTACTATGGACATAACTATAAGTCTCTAATGGCACCCATTGCACTCCTGAACCATCCCTTGAAGGAGGGATCCCCTTCCACTCTGTGTTCCTTCTCAAGATTTCTTCCTTTTTTAGCCCTCAGCAAAGTTAACGTCCATCCACCAAAGAGAGACAGACTTTTATTACATGTAAACGTAGTGATGTACATGAGGATACAACATACCTTGCCTGCGGTAGCGTGTAGACACTACACACCCTCTGGTACCAACAGAACCAAGGACTCCCAACACACACCCTCTGGTACCAACAGAACCAAGGACTCCCAACACACACCCTCTGGTACCAACAGAACCAAGGACTCCCAACACACACCCTCTGGTACCAACAGAACCAAGGACTCCCAACACACACCCTCTGGTACCAACAGAACCAAGGACTCCCAACACACACCCTCTGGTACCAACAGAACCAAGGACTCCAACACACACGCCCTCTGATACCAACAGAACCAAGGACTCCCAACACACACCCTCTGGTACCATCAGAACCAAGGACTCCAACACACACCATCTGGTACCAACAGAACCAAGGACTCCCAACACACACCCTCTGGTACCATCAGAACCAAGGACTCCAACACACACCCTCTGGTACCAACAGAACCAAGGACTCCAACACACACACCCTCTGGTACCAACAGAACCAAGGACTTCAACACACACACCCTCTGGTACCAACAGAACCAAGGTCTCCCATCACATACACCCTCTGGTACCAACAGAACCAAGGACTCCCATCACACACCCTCTGGTACCATCAGAACTACTGACTCATGTGAAATAATTTGACCATTTGTGACGAATGGCCCGTTCTGGTTGCTGCGGCCTCATCAAAAGAACGACCCTAAATCAATCATTCAAACCTCTAAATGTGTCTCTGCGTGCCTCTAATTGATATGGTACGCTCTGTGTGGGCCCTGTTTGACGTGACGCATTCTTCATCCATATCTTCACCATATGTACTCTATATATATCATCACTATTGTACAGTATTCTTATAGTATAGTGTTGTATAGTATAGTATAGTACATAGTGTAGTAGTAGTATAGTATATTGTCTAAGGAAATGCACACTGCGGGAAGGAATGGGGAGTAAAGCATTCCATTGTACTTTTATTCAATTTAGTCGATAACATCACATTCCATGCTGGGTTGCGCTGTCAGCATCATAACACCGAAGGCAAATCAGTGTCCCCCAGTAGACGTGTAATTTCCTGTATCGTCACGTCGGCTGAAATCCTCTGTGTAATAGTCGTACATTAATAATGACATGGACACGGCGGATAACCTTTTCAAGCAGGCATAGGTGTCTGACTCTAATTGGTGGTCTGTATGATGCTGGATGACCCTGTTCCCACTCTGGGGATCATAATGTTCTCTCAGGGCGTAACATAAGTCATAACTACGACATAAGCTACGTGATTCGCTACGTGTTGTTGTTGTTAATCAGGTTCCCCTTGTTTCTGTACCGGGGTTGTCTTTAAACTTTATGTCTCTGTCCATCGTACCACCATTCGCCATATGTATATACTGTATCATCCATCAGTCACTTAATTGTCATTTTTATCGTGTATAGTATTGTTATGGTACAGTGTTGTATATAGTAGGTAGTATATAGGCTTGTTTATAGTATAGTATATAGTAGGTAGTATATAGTGTTGTTTATAATATAGTAGGTATAGTAAGTATTGTATAGTATAGTATTGCATAGTTTAGTATAGCATAGTATTGTTGCGGGAAGGAATGGGGAGTAAGCATTCCATTGTAC
>CM051006.1:13874013-13899013 GCA_027704905.1 Muraenolepis orangiensis
AAGTAGAATATAATATAATATATTATATACTGTATATATTTAATAGAATCTCCCACAAAAATATATATCCAAAAAGAGGATTGAACGAGTGAATCGAGTAGGATGTGCGATGAAAAAGTTTCACACAATGCACACATTAGGGGGGGGCAGTATAGCTCAGGAGGTCGAGCGGTCGCCTCACAACCGGAGGGTCGCTGGTTCGATCCCCGATCGCTCCTCCTAGCAAAACACCCGTCGAGGTGTCCTTGAGCAAGACAACCCTAACCCTGCTCCCCGGGCGCTGTATAAATAGCTGCCCACTGCTCCTAACCCTAGGATGGGGTTAAATGCAGAACACACATTTCACTGTATGTTGGTACATGTGTGTGACCAATAAAGAGGATTCAACCCTTTAGATTTAGAGACAGACACATGCTCCATCTCCCGAAGCCTCAGACACTCACTCATAATTGGTTAGACCCACACCAGACCTAGAAAGAGGACAAAAGGGTGTTGTTTGTCACACTGTTTGCCCGGGGTGGAACAACGTGGTGAGTGGGGGGAGAGAGACAGGGTGTTGTGGACTAATGGTGTATCGATGTGAACTAATGGTGTGGAAGGACCGCCTGGATTAGGCCTTTCCAGACCAAAAAAAAACGTCACACTGGTGTCTCCAACCAGGTCCTCCCTTTGTCCAGCCTAAACTTGAACGTGGGCATAATGGGTGGTTGCTGTAGCTCGCTGCTGTGTGAATACGGGATTAGACGCGCCGTAAAATGCTTTAAGTCTATTCTAAAACATCTTGTGCGGTTAATTCTACGGTTTATTTTCATTCTAGGGTGTCATTGGACTTGGTCTGTTTGTTTTGCGATTTTTCACTTGTATTCCTGCCAGGCTTCTTTCTGATCTGCTTCAGTGCGTCTTATTTTCCTGCGTTACCCAGAAGGCCTTTCATCAGTCTGGATGTACACGGCTATGTTCATGGCCTGAGTCTTCTGGAGTAGTCTTCTTGTTAAAGTACTGATTTCTTGCTGTAGGAATATTGCAATATTGCTTGTCCTACTCCTTAATGACCTCTAACCCCTACCTGCTCCTTAATGACCTCTCACACCTACCTGCTCCTTAATTACCCCTAACCCCTACCTGCTCCTCAATGACCTCTCACACCTACCTGCTCCTTAATGACCGCCAACCAGAAAAGATCATCGGGTGTGCACTTCCATGCATTGAGGAGATCTTTATGACCACATGTCGGAAGAAGGCCATGTCCATCACAAAGGACCACAACCACCCTAGGCGCCATCTATTCTCCCCCCCCTACCGTCCGGTCGCCGGTTACGCACCATCCATACAAGGACTACCAGGTTCAAGGATCGTTTTTTTCCACAGGCAGTACGCCTAGTAAATTGCTAGGAGCACTGCCACTATCATAACATTGTCACTAACATTACACTTACATACTTTGCTGGACCTTCTGGACTCATTACAGTTACTGCACTGTATTCACGATGCTGCTGCACTACTGGCACTTTAAAATGCTTTAAAATGCTTTTAAATGCTTTTTGCACAATACAACACATGTACATATCACCCATCAGTTCTTTTTATGTTCATTTGTATGTATGTTTCATGTGTGTAGTATTTTTATAGTATTGTGTTCTAGAAATTCATACTGCGGGAGGGAATGAGGAGTTAGCATTCCATTGTACTTAATATTCTTGAATCTTGAATCTTGAATCTTAAACCCCTACCTGCTCCTTAATGACCCCTAACCTCTACCCGCTCCTTAATGACCCCTAACCCCTACCTGCTCCTTAATGACCCCTAACCTCTACCCGCTCCTTAATGACCCCTAACCCCTACCTGCTCCTTAATGACCCCTAACCCCTACCTGCTCCTTAATGACCCCTAACCTCTACCCGCTCCTTAATGACCCCTAACCCCTACCCGCTCCTTAATGACCCCTAACCCCTACCTGCTCCTTAATGACCCCTAACCCCTACCTGCTCCTTAATGACCCCTAACCCCTACCTGCTCCTTAATGACCCCTAACCTCTACCCGCTCCTTAATGACCCCTAACCTCTACCCGCTCCTTAATGACCCCTAACCCCTACCTGCTTCTTAATGACATGCCTCTGACAAGTATCTACTGTTCCACCAAATATTGTTTTCCTTGGAGCGGGTCTTTGCGTGTAGTAGAACTTGTTACTCTGTTCTTTATGAGATCACTGTGCTTTTTCAATCTCATATTTCTCCCCCCATTTAATTTAAACCCGATAGCCTACAGCGGATGATGTGAGAGAAGACTGAGCAGTAAGAGCTTAAGGAATTAATTCACACAAAGGAAGATGGATGACACAGGGATTTTCGAAGCGCCGACCCCGGCGCTGACATAAAAGGACCTGCGCAAAAGGGTGAGACATTTCACGATAAAAGCGCTGTTTTTCTCGGAGGCACTTTGACAAGATGAGTCAGAGCGGTGGAGTATTCTGCGCTAAAAGGTTTTCATGTTTTTGATCTTGATAATGTTGATGACGTTCGACAACATTGTCATCGTCGTCGTCAACGTCATCATCATTTCCAAATCCAATTATTATTATTGTTATTGTCTCATCAGCTTTTGAAATTATGTTAATAACACAATGCTAGTCGTCAGCCAAGGATGTTGTCTAACATGAAGTGTCTTCAAGATCCATGTCATTCATTTAGAGGTCATTAAGGAGCAGGAAAAGTAACCTAACCACCAAGTTTTATTCAAATTCCGTACATAACCGTTTAAGTAACAGACAAACAGGTCCATCTTCGATGGCGGAGGTTATTATATAAAAATGAACAACAGACACTGAACACAGACATTAAACATATAGACAGATCATAGACATCGAACACACGCAGACACGTTATTGACACATCAAAGATGCTTTGCGTTTTCGATGTGCCGACTCCAAGCGTGGGGCCGTCATGCCTTTGGCCATCTCTCCTACACACATAACATTCAACTACCAACCACCCAATTACCCAGCAGCCTCTCCTCCTCTTCTCGCATGTGACTCTTTCATAAAAAAAAACACCTCCCCCCCACTTCACCTTTTGACCTCTAACTCTCCCCTCTCCCCCCCCCCCCCCCCCCCCACCCGCTACATTCCCGTAGCATGTTGTGTTCCACCGACAAAACAACAACAACAACAACAACAACAACAGCAGCAGCCACACAGTTTTTAAGTGCCCCGCTCCATTTCCTCTCGCATTAGGAGGGCGACCAGGGCGATGGGGGGGGGGGGGGGGGGAACAATATTTCTTTCCCTTTGCGCTCTCTCTACGACAGCACATCCATCTCTCATCCCTTCTCCGGCTGGTTGATGTATTATGCATGTAGGGCGGGGGAGGGGGGGGTCTAGGGTGCGGCCCTCTCGCCGCCGTAGCTTCACAGGCGCCCCGTTGTTTTGCTTCTTAATGGCCGGAGAGCTGGTGTGTCTTAATGGTCTGATTGATCAATTATGTCGCTAATCACCCGGAGGGAGAGCAACAGCTATTAGCGAACCATGACTCATGAGGATCACGGCTTGACTCGCGGTTCCGCCGAAGTTGGAACCACTTGGTTGAGGTCTGTGATTTTTTTCGGTCTGGGTTTTTACGGTTCGGAAGCGTAAAAAGGGTTGGTGGTGGAGCCTGACTCTGACCCTGAATGTATCGCTTAATTTGCAGCGTTTGATTGCGATTTGTCAAGTTAGGGTAAATGTACAGTATATTTACATTGACTAATGTCAATTATAATCCGAAATATAAAGGTTTGTCTTTGTCTTTCAGATTCAGATTCAGACATGTGTATGGTACAGTGTACAATGCACAGTGAGATGTTATCACCAGCTCCCAAGATGTGCATGAGTTACAGAATTATAAGAATTATAAGAATGACAAATTACTAAAGATTACTAAAAATGACCAAAAATACAAAATATCACTAAAATTACTTAAAAAAAAGGAATACACAAAAATATTTACATAATTGCAGAATATATGAATCTCTGAGTCTGTCTCAAGGTTTTGGTTTGCATGCATAAATAAATAGTACTTTAGCTCAATCTTTTTCAATTAAGTTGGGAATAAATTAAGATATCGATTAATCTCTAAAGAAATGAATGGTGTAAATACGGTTGACATCATTTTGGCAACTGATGCAATAATATTGGTTATATCTAACAATAAGCCGACCTTTCCCGAACACAAGAGCAACATCAGAAGGTGACTCAAGGAGGACAACTATTAGAACTCATCAACCAACTAGCCGGCCAGAGCGTGTGTGTGTGTGTGCTGTAATTGGGGAGAATGAGCGGAACAAGGTAATTGCATCAGAGGAACGCGTGTTGGCAGCAGCTGTGTTTTATCATCATCATACGAGCTGTCCTCTGGTATGAACACACCAGACATCAGGCTGCTCACACTCCAGTATGTATTCAGGTGTGTGTGTGTGTGTGTGTGTGTGTGTGTGTGTGTGTGTGTGTGTGTGTGTGTGTGTGTGTGTGTGTGTGTGTGTGTGTGTGTGTGTGTGTGTGTGTGTGTGTGTGTGTGTGTGTGTGAGAGAGAGAGAGAGAGAGAGAGAGAGAGAGAGAGAGAGAGAGAGAGAGAGAGAGAGAGAGAGAGAGAGAGAGAGAGAGAGAGAGTGTGTGTGTGTGTGTGTACTAAGTTTCCCCATACTTTTGTGGTGACACCTTGGGCCCCTCCCTACAGTTTGTGTGAAACAACCACTTTGTCCGAAATCACACCCTTCTCACTATATAATGCACTATTTAGTGAGGTTTTTCTGGAGTGCTGTCCGAATGTATAGTGTGAATTATTTCACCTCATATAGTGCACTCATCGTATCCCCACAATCCATCCTGAAAGCAATGACCTCATTAACGGAGACTCGAGTAGTGTCCCAAAGTGTTTTTTAACTTTTGCAGATGAGCTCACTATGTACAGTAGTCCTCTACATTGAACTCCCTATGTAGTACTAGGGAATAAGTGATTGATTTTAGAACTTCATTCAACTTCGCGACTTGTTCTGTAACAGAACGGGATGAACTGAAACACACTATTGTCAGTCGCTTCGGATAAAAGCGTCTGCTAAATGACTGTAATGTAATGTAATGTAACTGTGAGACTGTAAACAAGGCTTCTCAACTCTGTACCTCATTTACACACTAAATGCCTTCTCACTTTGAAATATGAGACAAGCCTTTCCCAGGGTGCATCTTGATGTGGGATGAGCCGACCATAACCCCTACCTGCTCCTTATTGACCCATAACCCCAACCTGCTCCTTAATGACCCCTCACCCCTACCTGCTCCTTAATGACCCCTCACCCCTACCTGCTCCTTATTGACCCATAACCCCTACCTGCTCCTTATTGACCCATAACCCCAACCTGCTCCTTAATGACCCCTCACCCCTACCTGCTCCTTATTGACCCATAACCCCTACCTGCTCCTTAATGACCCCTCACCCCTACCTGCTCCTTATTGACCCATAACCCCTACCTGCTCCTTAATGACCTCTAACCCCTACCTGCTCCTTATTGACCCATAACCCCTACCTGCTCCTTAATGACCCCTCACCCCGACCTGCTCCTTATTGACCCATAACCCCTACCTGCTCCTTAATGACCCCTCACCCCTACCTGCTCCTTATTGACCCATAACCCCTACCTGCTCCTTAATGACCCCTCACCCCGACCTGCTCCTTATTGACCCATAACCCCTACCTGCTCCTTATTGACCCATAACCCCTACCTGCTCCTTATTGACCCATAACCTCTACCTGCTCCTTAATGACCCCTCACCCCGACCTGCTCCTTAATGACCCCTAACCCCTACCTGCTCCTTATTGACCCATAACCCCTACCTGCTCCTTAATGACCCCTAACCCCGACCTGCTCCTTATTGACCCATAACCCCTACCTGCTCCTTAATGACCCATAACCCCTACCTGCTCCTTAATGACCCCTCACCCCTACCTGCTCCTTATTGACCCATAACCCCTACCTGCTCCTTAATGACCCCTAACCCCGACCTGCTCCTTATTGACCCATAACCCCTACCTGCTCCTTAATGACCCATAACCCCTACCTGCTCCTTAATGACCCCTCACCCCGACCTGCTCCTTAATGACCCATAACCCCTACCTGCTCCTTAATGACCCCTCACCCCTACCTGCTCCTTATTGACCCATAACCCCTACCTGCTCCTTAATGACCCCTCACCCCGACCTGCTCCTTAATGACACGTTATTAATATTAACCGTCAGCCGCTTTGAATAAAATTGTCTACTTTATTTTTTACTAAGCAAAGTAAAATCCAATCTCTTGAGATTCAGAGCAGAGGCGAACGTTTGACTTTGTATGATTTTACAGTCTCATCTTAGAACACTACCTCTGCATACTAATATCTGAAGCTGCTGCTCAGACGCAAGAGGTCCTCCTGTCAGACAGTACAGAGCTTTTCTGTAAATATATATTGCAGATGCGTATTAAAGATATATATATATATTACCTGTATTCGTAGCCTTTTTAAACGCTGTGAAACACTGTTACTATTTATTTGTATGCATCAAATATTGACATTAAGTAAAAATACAATGAATCTATATTCATATCGTCTACAATTGAATGAATGCATCATTTAAAAGTTATGTGTTGAGGATCACAAACTGTGTTATTTGCCAAATGTACAAGGAAGCCATGTTGGTGCAGGTACACACACACACACACACACACACACATACACACACACACACACACACACACACACACACACACACACACACACACACACACACACACACACACACACACACACACACACACACACAAAGTGTAATGCACTTTATAAATGCAATCCATTATTTTTATATAATCTATTTTCTAATATATATTTTATATAAAATATTTATTATTGTTATAACATCTAGAATAAAAAGAATAGAAGGCTGAATATAAATATGTAAATAAGGACAGGAGCAGTGATTGTAATGTGCACGATATCAGTGTGAGTGTCTGAGTACAGGGAGGACAGCTCTTGTCCATCAGTTTCTATAAATACCATGGACCTCAGGACCTCAGCAGCCCTACATTCTGTGTCTGGGTCCAAGAACACACCCTCTGCACCAGCCGTGATTAAGGGTCGAGTCGGGGGGGGGTGCTGACCTCCAACTGTGAGGTCAGCTGTTCATGTGATCAGGGGGGTCACCTTGAGGGACAAAGGGGGGGATGGGGTGGGCTAAACGCTCCCCTGAACCCATCCGTCTTCCAGCGTCTGCTTTGCCACATGCTGGTCCCTGTGGTGATTGCAGCACACGCACACACACACGCACACGTACACACACACACACACACACACACACACACACACACACACACACACACACACACACACACACACACACACACACACACACACACAGGCACAGGCACACGCACAAACACACACACACACAAACTTGCTTTCCCTGAGAGGTCCTCAAGTTTGTGCATACATGCACACACACACGCACACACATTCCTCAAACTCCTCCAGGGTGTCAGAAGTTCACACAAATGCACGTACACACACATACACACACACGCACACACACACACTCAGAAACCTTCCGCACACACATACACACATAAACACACACACACACACACACACACACACCTGCCTTTAGAAGTGAACGTGGATGTCATTACCAAGCATCTTGAAATCCGTAACATGTTAAACATCTCCTGTCTCCTCAAATCGTTGGATGAAGAGCTTCTCGCTCTGTTAAGGAATGACTCGTTCACGCAGCCTGGGTTGGTGTTTCATCAGACCATGCCGGCCCACCGTCTGTTCTTCTGTTTCCCCTCAACTCCCTCCACACCCTGACTAACCATCCTGACTATTCATTCTGTTTCCTCCCAACGTCCTCCACATCCGGACTCTTCATTCTGTTTCCTCCTAACGTCCTCCCCATCCTGACTATTCATTCTGTTTCCTCCTAACGTCCTCCCCATCCTGACTATTCATTCTGTTTCCTCCTAACGTCCTCCACATCCTGACTATTCATTCTGTTTCCTCCTAACGTCCTCCACATCCGGACTCTTCATTCTGTTACATAATGTCCTCAACATCCTGACTATTCATTCTGTTTCCTCCTAATGTCCTCCCCATCCTGACTATTCATTCTGTTACATAATGTCCTCAACATCCTGACTCTTCATTCTGTTTCCTCCTAACGTCCTCCCCATCCTTACTATTCATTCTGTTTCTTCCGAACGTCCTCCCCATCCTGACTATTCATTCTGTTTCTTCCGAACGTCCTCCCCATCCTGACTATTCATTCCGTTTCCTCCTAATGTCCTCCCCATCCTGACTATTCATTCCGTTTCCTCCTAATGTCCTCCCCATCCTGACTATTTGTTCCGTTTCCTCCTAATGTCCTCCCCATCCTGACTATTTGTTCCGTTTCCTCCTAACATCCTGACTATTCATTCGTTTTCTAACGTCCTTCACATCCTTACGGTCACAAGGGGGTAGTTTGGTGGGACCCAGAACGCAGACCAAGACACAATGAAGCGATAAAGTGGAGCTTCATTACACAAAGACAACAGAGAGTGATCGGGGACAGGCCAGGGGTCTGGATACCGGGAGGTCGAAGTAGCGACAGGTATTAGACCGGCGAGTAGTCTGGGACGGGAGAGGAGTCTGGATACCGGGAGGTCGGAGTAGCGACAGGTATTAGACCGGCGAGTGACGCGGGACAGGCGAGTAATCTGGATACCAGTACATCGGCGTAACGATTCCGTCCAGAATGTACAAAGTACACAGTAGTACGACCTAGCCCCGACGTAACGGGACGCCAGGGTATATATACACCCACAGGTGACGTGATTACCCTAACTCTCGGCAATTGCCGACAGGTGTGTGTGTGCGCCGCCAAAGCCTGCGGCTTGGCCACGCCCCCTCTCAACCACCGTAACCGTGACACTTACTATTTATTTGGTTTCTTCCTAATGTCCTCCACACCCTGACTTTTCATTCTGTTTCCTCCTAGCGTCCTCCACATCCTGACTATTTCACCTGACTATTCATTATTATGTTTCCAACTAGCATTCACTATTCCTATTCATTCAGTTCAGATGGCTTATTTATTTATTTACTTCCCCCAGGCTCAGTTTGTGGTGATTTGACATGAATGATTTAAAAGTCCTGGCTGGTCTGGTGAGAGTTACAGTCAGTTCCCATCAGGATATGAAGAGGCCGGAAGTGACACATTCTATCAGATCCCAGCTGGCCGGTGCCGTGAGCCTCTGTGGCCCTAATGGAGGCTGCGCCATCGCCTGCCTCGTTTGCCTCGAGTGGCGCTTCCTCCACGCCAACGCTGTTGAGTGTGCGTGCTTGTTACTCCAGGGAGAAGGAGAGGAACTTTTAAGGGGAGGCTGTGTACTACCTTAGAGCTCTCCAAACAGTCATAACAATGTTGTTATTATTGTAATGTTTTCCGGCCTGCAGACTAATGTTGCAGAGGAAGAAAACACACCATACTGCTGGTTTGGTCCTTGTGTCGATCCTTTTGAATCAACTGAAGTGAGTGTCTTCCTCCCACGGAGCTGGTTCTGGGGAGGGTCTACATCCCATGGATCTGGTCCTGGGGAGGGTCTACATCCCATGGATCTGGTCCTGGGGAGGGTCTACATCCCATGGATCTGGTCCTGGGGAGGGTCTACCTCCCATGGAGCTGGTCCTGAGGAGGGTCTACCTCCCATGGAGCTGGTCCTGGGGAGGGTCTACCTCCCATGGAGCTGGTCCTGGGGAGGGTCTACCTCCCATGGATCTGGTCCTGAGGAGGGTCTACCTCCCATGGATCTGGTCCTGAGGAGGGTCTACATCCCAGGGATCTGGTCCTGGGGAGGGTCTACATCCCGTGGATCTGGTCCTGAGGATGGTCTACCTCCCATGGATCTGGTCTTGAGGAGGGTCTACCTCCCATGGATCTGGTCCTGGGGAGGGTCTACCTCCCATGGATCTGGTCCAGAGGAGGGTCTACCTCCCATGGCGCTGGTCCTGGGGAGGGTCTTCCTCCCATGGATCTGGTCCTGGGGAGGGTCTACCTCCCATGGATCTGGTCCTGGGGAGGGTCTACCTCCCATGGAGCTGGTCCTGAGGAGGGTCTACCTCCCATGGCGCTGGTCCTGGGGAGGGTCTACCTCCCATGGATCTGGTCCTGGGGAGGGTCTACCTCCCATGGATCTGGTCCTGGGGAGGTTGTAATATGCTGACATGGACGTTCCTCAGCTGTAGCCTCTACTCCGACTCAGAAGAAGTGACCAGAAGAAGTGCTGAAAGTGTGTTATTTGAATACACCGCATAGTAATGCGTTCATTAGTTGTAGTATCAACTATCAAGTATTGGTATCTTAGTATGAAACATAATGAAAGCTCATGAATGAATATATATTTGATAGACCTTTGACTTGAACTTTAATTCACTTTAAGGTTAATGACATTTACCGTAATGAAGGCAGGTTTTAGAAGAGCACATACGTATCTGAAATAGCGGGTTTCCTAGACTGTCTGGGAGGCAGGCATTTTGGGGACATTTTAGTAAACAGTTTTGCGGTGGATTCTGTGGACCAACGGAGTCCAGCAGGGCATTCGGAGAGCGTAATTCCATTTTGGATGCTATGCTGTTTGGGTAACAGCCACCGAGAGGAGAGGAGTAAGACTTTAAATGAAGATCCCTCCTGCCACTTCAGAGCAAAGTGGGCCTGAATCATTCATTTGGTCTTTTTTAGTCTTTTCGCTTCCGAGGGAGTTGGAGTTGGAGTCTACCAAATGATTGAGCTTTTAATACCCAATACTATATAATACTATACTCTCGCTCGCTGCAGCGGACGATGTTCAATTGTAACTCCATTTATTTGAATATATTTTATTAAATGCAGCTGTCTATAGAAATTGAAGAATGAGAAACCTTGACGTTGATGGGACGGTATAAATAATTAATCATTAATATATTATTTAATGTTTATTTTAGCATGAATGCAAAGGATAGTGGAGATTGACACAAAAAATGTGTGCTGAAAGAGAGGGAATTGTTGAATGTTGCAAAGGACTACAGGCTGGAATCAAACCAGGGTCGCTACAAGGCGTCTTCCCCTATGTGGGCGACCGGCTTACAGGATGAGCTACCGAGCCGCCCCCCATTCCGACTAAATGTCTGACTTGGAGTAAACCACACCAACGTGTTCCTCAGGCGTTCACAGTTGACCCTCTCACCCACTCTAGGGTGGTTTTGTTTTGAGGTTAGGGATTGACTGAGGCGCGTGCTTGTGTCTGAGGTTATGTTCTATGTCCTATCTATGTCCCTGAAGGAGGGTCCTCTTCTTGGGTTCCTTCTCAAGGTTCCTCTGCTGCTGGATTTTTGGGGTGCAGTTTTGTGGCAAAGCAGACGCTGGAAGACGGATGGGTTCAGGGGAGCGTTTAGCCCACCCCATCCCCCCCTTTGTCCCTCAAGGTGACCCCCCTGATCACATGAACAGCTGACCTCACAGTTGGAGGTCAGCACCCCCCCCCCGACTCGACCCTTAATCACGGCTGGTGCAGAGGGTGTGTTCTTGGACCCAGACACAGAATGTAGGGCTGCTGAGGTCCTGAGGTCCATGGTATTTATAGAAGTCTTTTAAAGGGTTTGACATGTTTTGACACGGTTTGCCGTGTTCCACAAGGTCTTATACATCCATTATTATTAGTGTTATTGAAACAGGCCCATTCGTACACATCGCATGTATGTCGGCCGTTTCTTTGGCTTTTGTCCCCCTTTCCTATATAAACACTTTACGGAGAATAGACAGTGCTGGCCTTAGTCCCACGTGCCGCCGCCCCCATGGATCAGGCTGTTGTTAGGAGCAACAGGGCATCACACTCTATCCTAAGCTATCCCGGCACCCTTCTTGTGTGCAGAAGACGGGGCGAAGACACGTGTTCCTCAGAGGATCAGACAAGGAGGACAACAATAGACCCAAAAGGGTCGACCTTCATCTCGCCAACGAGGGTCGCCGAGGCCGCTCAGAAGCGTATGCAAAGCATATGGACAAACTACAGACAGAAGCGTATGGATAAATCTTTACCATACGGGGAAAGCAGGAGTGACGACAGGGGAACTTGTGTGTGTGTGTGTGTGTGTGTGTGTGTGTGTGTGTGTGTGTGTGTGTGAAAGTGGCTACCTTTGTATTTTTTGTGTGTGTGTGAATAACGGTTCCAGCCTTGACAACATACGCACTCACCTTCAGGTTGAAAGCAAATCGCATTCTTATTCCTGTAGGACATATGTGCTTTGTGCATGCTGACAAAGGCCCCCCAAGCAGTATTTTCTCTTTTTGTTTGACATAATAGTTTCCGAGGTTATACTCACAAACCACCCCAGGCGTGAAAAAAACAACGTCTTGCAGGCAAGTGCCCATCGATGCGAGAGAAAAAAAAGACGATAGATGAGAGACAAAATGCCCACCAGATCAGATCAGTCCCGGTAGCACCGATAGAGAGAAATAGAACTGGCCTGTACCAAATATATGAAATGTCTCCCAAAACCAATATGCCTCTGAAATTCTACATCCCTAAAGTGATATCTATCACAAAATCCAATAACTGTGTCGTTCTTGTGTCTGAGATGCTTCGTTTAAGGGTTCTCAGCTGTTTCAATTCATTATTATTATTCGTTCATTCCAACAATTATAAAGAGAGCCTAATTAAAACGGTTAATGAAGGTTTAGAAAGACAGCGCGTCTGTCTGACACAAACCAAATATATGAAATGATAGGCTGCAACATAAAACAAAATGTGTGGATGTCGACACACATCGCCATACACAGAGTAGAGTTATCCACTACGTGATCGGGTTATTATTCATCGTTTCATATAATTATATATAAAAAAAGGTGAGGTAATGTCATTGTTGCCTTTGTTATTCTATCCTACCTTATCTCTTTTCTTGTGTAAAGCCTCACAAACGGAAAACACTTCAGCCGTTTTTGTAGGTACTCGGTAGGCCTGTGAGGCAACATCTGGCCACTCGTAGTTCTGATGGTAACCGATATGTGACCCCCTCGGTCGATACATCACCCTGTAACCTTAACCCTACGTCTTCCAAATGCAAGGTCGCAGGGAAGCAGATGCACAACAACAACAACAACAACAACAACAACAACAACAACAAGTGCAAAGAAGAATTTTCAGACCCGATGAAAAAAAACAAAAAACATCGGATCACGTTGGTGAAAGCGCTGGTTCACGGGGGAGATCTCTGAGTGCCGGTTGGCTTGCGTCGTCGGGTCCGACCGGACCGTTAGGAACCCTTTGGAGGAGGCTGCCGGGAAAGGTGCTAACAGGGATAGAGCACTCTGTACATCTCAACCCCTCCTCTCAAAGGTAATTACAGGATGAGGAGAGAAGTGATCCTAACACTTTTCTACTAAAGGCCCGCCCTGGACCGAGCCCAGGGCTCCTCTGTCTTCATCACTACCCATTATCAGAGAGAGAGAGAGAGAGAGAGAGAGAGAGAGAGAGAGAGAGAGAGAGAGAGAGAGAGAGAGAGAGAGAGAGAGAGAGAGAGCTCATCCTAAGTGGGTTTAATATTAACACATACAAATAATGATTCTGCACTCTATAACATCTAGGGTCATCTGACAGTATAGCATCTTATACAACCTTCCAATATGTCTTTATTAATTAATTAATTAATTAATGAATTAATAGATGGATGGACAGATGGATACTGTAGACGGACAGACAGATGGATGAGATTATTCATCTCCGAGGGGGGAAAAAATGAGTCATAATAATATAGTATATATAATATATATAGTATATAATAATATATCACAATAATATTGATTATTTGCCATCATCAAAACTCTCCTCCATGTTCTTTTTATAAATAGCGGTTCTGTCTTGCATCCAACTTGCTTATCGTAGAAGGACCACATATATATTTATATATATATATATATCAATTATTCAAATGTGTCAGTGTACAGCACAGCGAAAGGAATTTCTCTGCATTTAACCCACCCTAGTGTTAGGAGCAGCGGGCAGCTATTTATACAGCGCCCGGGGAGCAGTGGTGGGTGCCTTGCTCAAGGGCACTTAGAAGCTGACTTGTGTTTCGGGGACTTGAACCGGCGACCTTGCGGCTCCCAAGCCAAGTCCACTGAGCTACTGCCCCCCTATTATATGTATGTATGTATGTATGTATGTATGGATGAATGGATGAATGGATGAATGGATGATGTATGTATGTATGAATGTATGAATGTATGAATGTAGAATATATATATATATATATATATATATATTCTACATGTGTTGTGAGAGCACCAGGGGGAATGCTGGGTAATATTGTTCCAGGGGGGTGGGGGAGCACTCAGGTTTCCGTGGTGATGTTCACCATGTGGACGGCCGTGTGTGACCCACAGCAGAAGACGGCGGTAGCAGGAGAACTCACAATGCCATTGGGATCACACATTCATGATGTATGGCTTCCACCTTCTGCTACCAGCAGCAAGGAGCAGGCCCACGACACATGGGCCACACCACCAGAGTAAAATATCATCAATGAACCATATACATAATTTACATTAAATACCATTTATATATTATTTAGCTTTATTTGATCTCTGCTTTTTCGTGGGGGGGGGGGGGGGGGGCGGTTGATCCTATACAATAGGTTTGCTTTATATACTGTATACAATAGGTTGTTACTATAAACTGTATACAATAGCTTGGTACTATATACTGTATACAAAAGGTTTTTACTTCATACTGTATAGAAAAGGTTTGTCCTATATACTGTAAAACTGTATTTTGGTCCTAAATACTGTATACAAGGTTTGCCTGCCAAATGTTTTTGATTTGATCTCATCTCCTCATCTTATATAATTGCAATTCAATTGCATCTCATCTCACCTCATTGTATTCATTCTCACCGTCATGTTTCAAGTCATGGAGAAACACACAATAATTATTATCCCACAAACAATTGTCTGCTAATGGCGCGCTCGCATGGCAATAAGGGACGAAGTGGCTAATTGCTTTGCTGTTTTGCTTGGAACTGATCAACAATGTGTTGCTCCATTGACAGTGTGCTTTTCTCTTTCTCTTCCTCTGTGCACACAAACACTGTTTGACAGTCGAGTCTCAACGAAGTGCAGCAGTCAAATAAATAAATAAATAAATAAATAAATAAATAAATAAATAAAAAAGCACTTAAAAGACTAATAGAAAAATGATAAATGGCTCGGGCTGGAAGTTAGGGGATGTTTACGACTACACATGTGAAGATGATGTTTTCTGTTATGCCTTAGTCATTGAAATGATCAAATTTGATCTAAGTACTTTAAAGATGGTGCTTCTCGCATTAAAACGCGAGGCCTATACATCTGTAAAGTATTTACAGTCCGAATCATATTCCTAAAGACCTATTATATCAATCCAATAATGTTAGGGTTAGGGTTAGGGTAAGGGTAAGGGTGAGTGTGTGTGTGTGTGTGTGTGTGTGTGTGTGTGTGTGTGTGTGTGTGTGTGTGTGTGTGTGTGTGTGTGTGCGTGCGTGCGTGCGTGCGTGTGAATCATCATGAACAAGGCTTAAAGACCCTTGTAGCGTAGCAGTGGGCGTGCTTGGTTCGATCTTATATTTGCACACGTCTCAATAGTTTGATCGCTAATGGCCTACAAAGCGACAGCTCCGCTCATCAGTTCCAAGAAGCGGCGATTGGTTCTCACGCAAATCGCCCGTGGAGTGGAGCACGGTGACGTCACTGGAAACTTATTGGCTGTCGAGCGAGTATTTCACTCGCGTCACTTTGTTTGAGAAGCCAGTACGGTCCAATCTAGTGTCTCCTTTCCCAGTGAGACCGAGAGAGGAGCCCACAACTTCTAACGTGATCGATAATGATGAGATGATCATTATTGGTCGGTCCGTGATCCTGTGTGCTTCTCTGACGCGCCTCTGTGAATCCGGCTTGAGCTGTGGAGAGTGAGTTGTCTGTCTGCTGTCTTGTCCAAACCGCTCCAGGAGGAGCAGAACCGGGGCGGAGGGAGGAAGGTTTCAGCACTTGGAGCTGTCCAAACACACGCACACACACACACACTCACACACACACACACACACACACACACACACACTGCTACTACTCCAGCGTCCTGCACGGAGCGCCACGGAGCAGCAGGGGGGGGGGAGAGACCGAGAGGGTCACACGCACTGCCGCTGCGGTGTGTGCGTCTTGTGTAGTCGGTGAGTACAACGCGAGTAAAGAAGAGGCGACCCCGCGACTTCATTCGAGAGACAAGTGTTGCGATGCTGCACGGGCGGGCGTGATCGAGGAGCCGTGAAGAAACACCGGGAGAAAACCACTACTACCGACCGCTATAGGTGAATATACACCGCGCTACCGACCACTATACCGGCACATATATCCCGCACGCGTTCACGCACACGCTGTTGTTGTAGAAAAACTGGAATGAAACTAGAATGTGGGGTTCACTCGTAACGGTGTGTGCGGTGTGGTGACTAGACAGTTTCCATTGCACCCATGACTTTAGGTGATCATCTGTGGATACCTATGCGTGTGTGTGTGTGTGTGTGTGTGTGTGTGTGTGTGTGTGTGTGTGTGTGTGTGTGTGTGTGTGTGTGTGTGTGTGTGTGTGTGTGTGTGTGTGTGTGTGTGTGTGTGTGTGTGTGTGTGTGTGTGTGTGCTCGTGTGAGATCTAGGCTACGATGGTACTATGTAGGTCGTAGCCGAATGTGCGTGGATGCGCGCCCCTTTTGGAACTGAAAGTATTCCATTTTCGTGAAACAATAGTACATGACTTCATGTTCTGGTGAGAACAGTTAAGCATTGTTGTCAATCAGTGCATTGCCATTTTGTGAGTAATTATACAAATAATGATACAAATCATTAATAATAATAAAAAATTAATGAGGAATGTTCGATATGAATGACTAATGATGTGTGTTGTGTCTTCACTCCCATTTCACACTGACAAGAGAGAAAAACATGCTAGAGTTTAGGGGTCAACCCCGTCTATGTGTTGCGTGACAGAACAACAAGTAATTTATCAGGTCTCACACTGGGTCAGATTTTAAGTGTGTGGTGTATTGCCTGCCTCACGTATCCTGCACCCAAGACGTAACCTTGGGCTCAGTCCCTCTCCTCAGCCGGTGACAGCTCCTCTGCGGCTCTGTATCTTTCGTTCTTTCTTTCTTTCTTTCTTTCTTTCTTTCTTTCTTTCTTTCTTTCTTTCTTTCCTTCTTCCTGCCGTTTGTTTGCACGTTTTTGTCTGTCTCTATTAAGTGTTGCTGGCACAGCCCCGCCCAGCGTCGACTGAATGCCAATGGGATGACCTCCAGTTTGTTTTCCAGTGATCTGGAAAATACATTTAAACCCTGTCTCCATCCTCCCCTGCCCCCAGTGAGTAGGGTTAGTTTGGGGTAGTTCCTTCCGTGTGGAAATCCCAAACAGGATGAACGATAGTCTTTATGTTATGGCGTCGTTGTCTGGCCCCACTGTACTCCTCACCGAAGTGATAAAGATGACGCTGGCCAGACGATATAACCCAATCATGTAATAGTCCTGCTGTTTGTTATGTCTGCTGATGAGAGCAAGAGAGAGAGTGTGTGTGTGTGTGTGTGTGTGTGTGTGTGTGTGTGTGTGTGTGTGTGTGTGTGTGTGTGGTGTGTGTGTGTGTGTGTGTGTGTGTGTGTGTGTGTGTGTGTGTGTGTGTGTGTGTGTGTGTGTGTGTGTGTGAGGATGTGTTGGATTGTGTATGTGTGGCACGTGTCTATCTGTGGCGTATTTCTGTACCAGTGTCTGATTGTGTGTGATTGTGTGTGTGTGTGTGTGTGTGATTGTGTGTATGAGTTTGCATGTGTATGCATTCGTGCATGTGTTTGTATGCATGTGTGTCAGAGTATGATTGTGTATGTGCATGTGTGTGTGTGTGCATGTGTGTGAGTAAGTGATTGTATGTGTGTGCGCATGCATGTGTGGATGCATGTGTGTGGGTGTGTGATTGTGTTCATGTGTGTATGCATGTGTGTGTGTGTGTGTGTGTGTGCGCATGTGTGTGATTGTGTTTGTGTGTGTGTGTGTGTGCGTGCATGTGTGCGAGTATGTGATTGTGTGCGTACGCACGTGTGCACTTGTGCACGTGTGTATGCATGTGTGTGAGTTTGTATGTGTGCATGAATGTTTGGTTTTGTGTGTGTGCATGTGTGTATGCATGTGTGTGCGTGCATGTGTGTAAAGCATGTATGTGAGTGTGTTATTGTTTGTGTTTGCATGCATGTGTGTGATTGTGTGTGTGTGTGTGTGTGTGTGTGTGCATGTGTGTGAGTGTGTGATTGTGTGCGTGCATGTGTGTTTGCATGTGCGTGTATCAACGGTGTGTTGGCTGGCTACAGCAGAGACCTTTGTGATGTTCCACTTCTCTGCCTCTCTGTTCTCTGGTCTCTAGTCTCTGGTCTCTTGTTGCTGGTCTCTGGTCTCTGGTCTCTTGTTGCTGGTCTCCGGTCTCTAGTCTCTGGTTTCTGGTCTGTAGTCTATGGTCTCTGGGCTCTGGTTCTCTGGTCTTTCTGGCTGGATGGAATAATGCCCATGAAGAGCCATTGTTCTGTGGTGCTTCCGTTCACCAAACCCACCTTCCCTCCCTCTCTCCCTCCATTCCTCTCTCCTTTTCACCTCTTCCTCTCCCACTCCCTCCCTCTCCCACTGCATCCTTTCTCTCACTCCTACCACACTCCCCCCCCCCTCTCTCTCCTGAAACAAGGGAATGAAAGGGTAGGCTGGTTTAGGATTCCAAACCATACCATGTGACCTCCATCGGCCCTGGGAAGATACTCACACTGACAGAACTACACAGCAATGACACAACAACTACACAACTACACAACTACACAACAGCTACAGGGAAACCACACAACAATGCCATTACAACTCAGCTACAGAGCAACTGCACAACAACACCACAACAACTACACAACTAAACAACAGCTACACAAAAACTGCACAGCAGCTACACAACAAATGCACAACAACGACACAACACTGACACAACAAAGACACAACAGCTACACAACAACGACACAACCACGACACAACAATGACACGACGGCACAACAAAACACAACAACTTCACAATTACATTCTAAACGTCCCAACAAAGACACACGGATGTCTGGCAACTGGAAGGTTGCTGGTTCGACCCTCAGCATCTCTGAGCTGAGTGTCCAGGTGTCCCTGAGCAAGGCACCCAACTCTTACGGCTCCAGACCAGCTGGCTCCAGGCCAGCTGGCCTGGCCATTGTTGACTCCGCCATCAGTGTGTGAATGTGTTTATGAATGGGTGAATATGAGGCACCACAAATACACACCTACTGAACAGACTGTAGCAGAGGACAACCTGACCCTAACCTACCTAGACAACCCTATCTGCACTTCACTCGAAAAACACACACACACACACACACACACACACACACACACACACACACACACACACACACACACACACACACACACGCACACACACAACGGGGGGAACACAGACAGCTTGATACTTCAATTCTCTTTGATCGTAGAAACGGCTAGATGTTAGATCTTCTTAGAACTCTCACGGTAACTCCCATGGTAGACATTCCATCACATCTGTTAGAGCAGTTGTTGGCAATCCTGCACATACTCATTGAAACCTCTTTAAGAATATTCTTTCCGACTGATCTCTGACCTTTAGAACAGACTCATCTCAACAGAGGACAAACAACCTCATGTGCGTATCAAAATCGTCCCGAGGGGACAGCTGGCCGGCTGGACCGAATACTAATGTATTACGGACACCATAGTACTGGAGTACTACACCATAGTACTGTAGAACTACACCTAGTACTGTAGTACTACACTTAGTACTGTAGTACTATACCATAGTTCTGTAGAACTACACCTAGTACGGTAGTACTACACCATAGCACTGGAGTAATTTACCATAGTACTGTGGTACTACACCTAGTACTGTAGTACTATATCAAAGTACTGTAGTACTACACCTGGTACTGTAGTGCTACACCTAGAACTGTAGTACTATACCATAGTATTGGAGTACTACAACCAGTACTGTAGTACTACACCTACTACTGTAGTACTACACCTAGAGCTGTAGTACTATACCAGTTCTGTAGTACTACATCTAGTACTGGAGGACTACACCTAATACTGGATTACTACACAATAGTACTGTACTACTGTACCATAGTACTTTAGCACCATAGTACTGTAGGGCTCAAGCTAGCGTAGTGTATTGAGAGTGAAATATAATATACTGTTTCTTGTCTGTTCAACACTTTGAAGCAAAACATAGATCTAGAAACATCCCAGAGGCTAGAAGACATATCTATTTCAACCCCCAGCCCCCCCCCTCTCTCTCCGCTATAGGAATGCGTGAAATTCATAAAATAATTGCAAAATAAATGGCATTTTTTTTATTCATCCAATATAAATTACACTGCCTTGAGCTAAGAAAAGAGTGGTGTTGTGCATATAAACTCATCTTTCTAAAATCAATTCTTACAGTAATTCTTATCTGGGACACTAATTATTATTATTATTATTATTATTTCAATCACTGATGATGAGAGTGTGATCCCTGGATCACACTGGAAATCTATAGAAAAATTGATTGAATCCCCAATATCTGTTCTAGTCTAATTGTAGGCATTGTTGAGCAAGATCTGCTCCTTAATGTCTCTACCCCTACCTGCTCCTCAACCCTAACCCTTACCTCCTCCTTGATGACCTCTAACCCCTACCTGATCCTCAATGACCTCTAACCCCTACCTGCTCCTCAATCACCTCCAACCCCAACTTTTTCCTCAATGACCCCTAACCCCTACTGCTCCTCGATGACCTTTTACCCCTACCTGCCCCTAATGACCTCTAACCCCTGTACTCCTCGGACGGAAGCTTTTATCCAATCAAAGAATCTCCAGAACATTTTCAGAAATCCACATGTTTTCTCTCTGACTTCTCTATTCTCTAAGTTAGATTCTTATTCAAACTCAGACAAGACTATCTTCATATCATCAGCCTAGCGTCACATTTAATCTGGATTGTTGTATTGTTATTATTGCTATTTCAAAATGTAGCCATGGATGTCCTTCTCTAAAATGTTTACTATACTTCATAAGCCACACAACAAAGGTGTGTGTTTGTTTCAGAAAGACCAGAACCGCATGGACCAGAACAGTGTCTGGCTTCATGTACTATGCAATTGGTTTTTGGTTTGTTGTCTGGCATATGTGTGTGGTGTACCCTGACCTGCAACCATGTCTTTATTTAACCAGGGCTCTCTAAATAATGTACATGTACTCATCTCAACAACATAGACTGTATGAAACTGGTCTGAACAGAGGAGCATGTGAGGCGCTTCAACGTCACACACACACACACACAGACACATACAGGCACACACATGCACGCAGACACACACACACACACACACACACACACACACACACAGGCACACACAGGCACACACACGTGCATTTCCAGACACATGCACGCATACGCATGTGCAGACACATGCACGCACGCATGCGCATGTGCAGACACATGCACACAGACACACACCCAGACCCACACACAAACACATTTTCAGATTCAGCTTCAAGATCCTTACAGAACCCATTGCACCCGGACAGCTCTACCACAATGATCATCACAGAGACAAACGCTGATCTATATCGAGGAAGTCCTGGGTACTTACGGGCCATGACCGTGACTGTGTGACGTCTGTGTGACGTCTGTGTGAAATACTGGTTTATTCCTCCTATGGAGAACTCACTATCCCAAGGTTTATTTATGAAACACGTTCTAAGGCACGCTAGATCCCCCGGCAAACACAAGCTGTTCCTCCGTTTTGCGGGTGGACCTAGGCCAGGGAGATACCCTCTCCTCCCCCCTCTGGTTGATATATATATAGCAGATGCAACTAGGCTAGGCTAGGCTAGGCCAGGGAGATACCCTCTCCTCCCCCCTCTGGTTGATAGCTATAACAGGTGCAGCTAGGCTAGGCTAGGGTAGGGGAATACACTCTCCTCCACCCTCTGGTTGATTGCTAGCAGATGGAACTAGGCTAGGCTAGGGTAGGGGAATATACTCTTCTCAACCCCTGTGGTTGATAGCTAGCAGATGGAACTAGGCTAGGCTAGCAGAAAGCTATCACACTGCTAATCATACTTAAAATAGAATAAGAAGTAATTGTGATTGGCTCATTGGCATCTGGCAATGCGTGTTTTGGATTCCGTTTGGTTCGTCGGTGTCCGGTGTGTGGGCCAGGTTTCTCCACCCATTGGTGTCAGATCTGATTTTCCACCGGGGGCCAGGACGAAAAAAGAGCCCAATATGGTGCCCTTATTTAACATTCATAAGTTAACCCACAAAAACGACTCGGCCCTCATGCTGGCCCTTCCTGAGACCAGGCAGCCTGGTCGCTGGCAGCTCACTCCTTGGGTAACACATTGGAGATAGAGCTGATTATTTACACGGTGGTGTAGGATCCATACGTAAAGTGTACATACGCACACATACACAGAAAACAAAATCGGACTCATAAAACCGTGCGTGCGTATGCACACACACACACACACACACACGCAGGCAGGCAATTTTCCCTTTATGAATCATACTCCACCTGGAGATGTGCGCATGTGGCAATGCAGCAAATGAATGTTGATGCTGATGCTGATGTTGATAAATGAGCCACTGGCCCACGGTACGTTACAGTGATGATCACAGCAATGACCCAGAGGAAGAAGAGGAAAATAAATAAAAACATTTTCTAACGTATATATCTATACGTAAATATATAGCACATTTTTTTTGTGGCCTCAGCAGGCGGGCACACAACTCACAAACCCAAGACGCTGCCGTCTAATGCAGTGATCTTGACAGACAATTGTGTTCACCGAGGCGTTTTTTAACACACAAAAGCCAATGGAAATCGTACTTTGTGATATATTAGAAGATATTGTTACATGGACTGCAATATACTGTAAGAAATCTGTTAGCACTCTGTTCTGCAATCCTGTAACGCGATTTAGATGTCATCTTGGATTTCTCCAACCGATTATGATCATTTTATCAGTTAGTTACCATCATTCGCCATTATTTCGGTGTCATGCCGAGTTCTGATGTGGGAATTCTTATTTGTATACTAGTGCTAAACCTTCACGGCGATGGTGAGAAAACCCTCATCAAATATTGAGCAGACCTTGAGGGGATTTCATATTTGAGTTGACTTACGCTATATCTTTTCAAATTGAAAGGTGCTTATGGATGGCTCACTACAAACGCAAGTAAATATAACACGGTGGCGGGTTTGTATGTTTAGGATAACGTGGATCTATGATTGATTTGATATAAAGTGAAATAAAGTCAATTATATATTCTGGCTTCATTTCACCACCTCACCGTCTGCTTCTCCAAAATGTTTGTACACATCAGAGTTGATGTACACCTGTCTCCTTCCTTCTTCCCTCCACCTGTCTCCTTCCTACCTCCACCTGTCTCCTACCTACATCCACCTCTCCTTCCTACCTCCACCTGTCTCCTTACTACCTCCACCTGTCTTCTTCCTACCTCCACCTGTCTCCTTCCTACCTCCACCTGTCTCCTTCCTACCTCCACCTGTCTCCTTCCTACCTCCACCTGTCTCCTTTCTACCTCCACCTGTCTCCTTCCTACCTCCACCTGTCTCCTTCCTACCTCCACCTGTCTTCTTCCTACCTCCACCTGTCTCCTTCCTACCTCCACCTGTCTCCTTTCTACCTCCACCTGTCTACCTCCTACCCCCACCTGTCTCCTAACTACCTCCACCTGTCTCCTTTCTACCTCCACCCGTCTACCTCCTACCCCCACCTGTCTCCTAACTACCTCCACCTGTTTCCTTCCTACCTCCACCTGTATCCTTACTACCTCCACATGTCTTCTAATAATAATACAACAATATTACAACTACTACTAATTACAACCACAAAAACACAACAACAACAACTGCAACAATATCTTGTTTTAATTATCAATAGTGTATCACATGGTCATTCTATACAGCTTCATTCTGAAAGCGGTCATCTACATTGCAATGAGTTAGAAGCATAACAAAAAGCCTGCAGTGAGAGGGGGGTGAGGTTGAAGCTGGAAGGGAAAGAAGCTTTCAGCCCTTCAACATGAATAACACATGATGACTAAGGCTTTGGTTGGTTTCTGTTAGAGGTATTTCCCAGTATTAGTATTCATCCCCGGTATTATACCTCGCTTATTTCTGCCTTTTCATCATCACACTGTTGGCGGTCGGGAAGTCGGGTTAAACCCCCCCCCATGGATCCGTGCTCCTCAGTTCAAATGACCGACACTCACTTCACGCTCCCGGCACCCAGCTGTGACGACAGACCAGGATTGGACAGCTGTAGCGCGCCAACGGGGCGGCAGGTCCCAGGCATGCTGGTACTCACTTAACGTTTCCTTTATTCATTATTTTTTATGAGGTACGCAATCTTCCGTTTACCTGCCACTCACTTCTTTAAGTAGCACTGTGTCGTGCGAACGCCTGCCAATTCCCCCCTCCTCCCCCCGCCCCCCGCCCCCCCGCCTCTCCCCTGCCCCTCCCCTGAAGTGGGGGTCACTTTGCTCAGACAGAAGACTAATTAGGGCCCGCTTTAAAACGTCTCTCCGGTCGTCCCACCTCTGGCTGGTGGAAGGACGGTGGAAGTCACTCCAGTTGACTTACGACGCAAGAAACCTGGTTTGAGAGCCGGTGCTCTAACTGTTCTGTTGGGGTCGTGCCAGCATGTCACTGAGTTAAATTTATTGTTTGTTTGGTTCGTTTTTTAAGTGAGAAAGTTTTTGTTTTTCTTCTTAGAAATCCCCCAAATCAAACCTACTCATCAACTAATCAACTAATGACATTTTTTGTAA
>CM051006.1:13901513-13921513 GCA_027704905.1 Muraenolepis orangiensis
CCAACAGACATATTGTTTCTTATTTTTCTCTTTTTTGAATTCTACTAGTTCATGCCAACTTCATAGTCAACCGCAAACAAACACGGCTTATTTTTGATTGTACGTCAATGGTCCAAGGACCACTCGGTCTGATGGAAGAGGCAAGAAGATGCAAGAGGCTACTTGAGGTGAAGTCATGCAAGGGCAGAGAAGACAACCTAGGCTTCTCAGATGAACTCTGATGAGAGAGAGAGAGCGAGAGAGAGAGAGAGCGAGAGGAAGAGAGAGCGAGAGAGAGGGGAGAGAGCGAGCGAGAGACAGGGGCTCTCTAGTGTGATAAGAATAGAGATGAATTGGTATGTATCGATTAAAAAGTAAACAATGGCTTTAGAGAGTGCAAGCGGCAAACAGTGGAAACCGGATCCCGGGGAACGAGTGACCTGGAGCGATTCATGGGAGGAGAGAGGGGTGGAGGGGAGGGGTTCTGTGTCGGCCGTTGACCTGGATCTCCCTGCTGTCCTCCAACTCTCCTCCTGATCCTCCTCCTACTTTTTACAAATATATTTTTGAGATGGAGGTGGTGGAGGTTTATGGATCGTCTGGCGAGAACATGAGAAGGGAGAAGAATGGAGGATAATCCAGATGAGAGGTTGACATGTTTTAGTAGAAGAAGAAGGAGTAGAAAATGGCGGACCATTCGAATACTTTTATGACTTCTGGATAATGAATGGTACATCAATTGAAGAGTTCCCACACCTCAGAGTTGAAATACACATAATCAAAAGAGAGAAAGAGATGACAATTAAACCCAACAATAAAACTACCAAAAATTACAGAAAATATGCCTATAGTATATTCACAATATGAGTAGTACAAATAAAGATGCACAATTCTGCCAGAAAGGGCTTTCTACCTAAACCCAACCCAGTTATTTTATTGCTCACGCCAGACAGTAACGCTAGACATTATTGACGTTGATATGCTACATTATTGAAACTATAGATAAGTGAGGGATATCGATTTTCTGCCTCTAATGCACGGCCCAGCCATCACACATAACAGGTTAAGGTGGCGGAATCCGGATATTTCCAGAAGCATCTGTCTTCTGTCAGTATGACATCAGTAGTCGTGCTTGTGTGGCTCGTTAACGACCAACACATGTGTTGCTGGTAATCAGTGTTGTCTGGGTATCCACGTGAAACATTTTTAATGATGTATGTGTTACATAACCCACTCCAACGTGTGTGTGTGTGTGTGTGTGTGTGTGTGTGTGTGTGTGTGTGTGTGTGTGTGTGTGTGTGTGTGTGTGTGTGTGTGTGTGTGTGTGTGTGTGTGTGTGTGTGATGCTGGTCCACTTTTATCGGCCGACACAAGCAGGAATTTGTTGCAGCGTTTGTTTGCCTGCGGACATGAAACATCTGACAAATGGGGATGAAAAAACCCCAGAAGCCCGGGGGGTTGGCAGCGGTCGGCGCCAGCATCAGTGCCGATAAACGCTAAAACTTTTCAAACAGCGAGTGAGCTAACCTCCAGGCTGATCCGAGAGGCGTGGTTGGCTACTAGGATGTAAAAAACCAGGGGTGTTTCTAATGGACATGAGAGCAGTGGTCCTCAGCTGGTCCCACATGTTACATTAGTGACCCAAGATGGGCACCCTCTGGGTCAATCGGTCAATCACGGAGCTCACCGCCTACACTCGGTCTCACGGCGCTTATACAAGACAGACACGCACGTGACACCCACACCCACACCCACACCCACACACACACACACACACACACACACACACACACGTGTCGTACAGACGTCGCTCCTATTTTGAGTTTCAAATACTGCGCTCTGTTTTTTTATTACTAGGTACTTACACTAGTAAGTGATATACACCACGCAGACATGGTGAAAGAGATAGAGGACAAGGAGGGGGGGGGGTCCTTTAGTCCAATTATATTCTGCAGAGGCCCTGAAGGGAGGTGGCGGTAGATGGAAGCACAGCGGTGGAGAGAGAGAGATAGAGGAGGGGGAGATAGAGAAGATTGGAGAGACAAGAGAGGGAGGGAGCGAGAGAGATGGAGAGAGAGAGTTCTCTCTCTATGTCCTTGCAGGATATAACATCAACAGCTTGTTTGGGTGATTTGGTCCGTGATAAACGTGGTAAAGGACGCTGATGTTGACGACACAGAACAAATCAGAGCTGAATGTAGTGCTGGTAATGATGACCGTGACACAGAACACATCTCTTTTGTGCAACAACAAACAATACATGAACTCACAAAGAAGGGTTCCATTACATAACAATGGAAAATAGACTCCTATGTATCTAATATTTAACTGTATTTGTTCTCTCTCTGTCTCTCTTTGTCTCTCTCTCTCTCTCACATCCAGCCATGGGAGTGCTGATGTCTAAGAATAAGCAGGTGGAGAAGGTGCAGAAGTGCAATGCCGTGGTCTCTGCCTTCCAGCAGGGCATGAAAGTAACCGCGCCTCCGGCCAATCAGGGTCCAGCGGACGAGGACGGCGGCGGGGCCGCTGACCCGCCGGCGAACCGCGGCGATGGTGAGGAGGGGAAGGAGGGAGGGGAAGAGGAGGCTGACGCGGCCCCTCCTCCCACCAGAGACGAGTGCAACGTGAACCAGGAGGCGTGGTCTCGGATGAGGGACGGGAAGGGGGTGGAGCCTGAGGACATGCAGAAGAGCCACCAGCTGACTCCGCCTGCGTTCGTACGACCCAAGAGAGACGCCAACGATGACCAGGCCCTGGAGGTGGAGCTGGGCCAGAGAGAGCAGGTAGGGTGGAGGTGGAGCAAAAGAGAGAGTAGGTAGGGTGGAGGTAGAGCTAGAGAGAGCAGGTAGGTTGGAGGTGGAGCTAGAAATGGCTAGTAGGGGAGAGAGAGAGAGAGAGAGAGAGAGAGAGAGAGGAGAGAGAGAGAGAGAGAGAGAGAGAGAGAGAGAGAGAGAGAGAATTTCTAACATACATACATACTATACATAATGTATGATCTAAACATGTTTGCCTTTCGTGTGGCAAAGCCACATTATATCTTGGACGGAGCTCTCTTTGAATGTAAAAACAAGATGAAAAAAGATTTTTAAATACATTTATATTTTGACAAAACACACACAAACGCACACAGAGCCTCTTCACACTGGCGGTTAGGAAGATGCGAGATGTCAGCAGAATCACCATGGCAACAGTGGTTGAAATGTTCGGTGTGGGCGTGACAACGCAGCGTGCTAGTGTGCCTGATATCGTAGTGTGCCAGTGTGCGACAGCATAGCGTGCTAGCTAGCTTTTAAGAGGCTCTGAGGCCGAGGTACTTGCTAAACACACACCATGAGGGGCGGTGGACGAGAAGGTGGAGACATGACATGGTTCCTCTCGAGGACAGAGCACTTCCACACTGGTGGCTTATGAGGGCTCTCGCCGTCACGCTCCGATATGAGGAAGTTCTGCTTCACACCAGGTCTGCAACATCAACTCATATGAATAAATATTGGAGGATTGGACCATTTCCATATTTTTTTCCCATTGCTTCAAACTTTATTCATCACACTTGGATTACAACTCTTGGATTCCGGGCATCCTCAACTGCACAACAACATAACAAATAACATATTTAAAAAGGCAAAACTAGAAATAATAACAGCCACGGGAAATAACGGTTCAAAGTTTCTCTGAACTACAATTCCCGGAGACATTCAACTCGGTGGTTTGGCTTGTAGATCTTAAACCATGAGTTGTATCTATAGCTTACTACCTTACTGCAAATTACCTTGGAACTGCAATCCCCAGTGAAATTTAGTATCCCCAGTCATTTAGAACTGACTGAGACCTCACTAATTTACAGCTAGACTTGGATAGCTGACCACATTAAGTTATTTACAAATGTACAATTACAATAGATTTGTCATGAAGTTAATTACTGTTGTTGGTTTGGTTTGATGCATTGCTGCGGTGTAAACAACTGGTGTGGTTTGTTTAGTTTTAATTACCAGATTAATCTGTGTACAAATTCAGAGTTCATTCACTTGTTACTTGTTGAGAGAGAAGCATTTCCTAGTATATATACTATATATATATATATATATATATACTATATATATATTATATTATATTATACTACCGTCTCACTGATTTACATTTAAAATAAGAGTGGGCACAGTTAATTTATATAAATCAATGGCAAACCAAGCTTTTGATTCATCATATCAAAATATAAACTATTCTCCTGCTTGGTAATCCCCCCTCCACCACCTCCTCCCATTCTCCTGCTTCTCCGCCTCCTCCTCCTCCTCCTCCTCCTCCTCCTCCTCCTCTCTCCTCTCCACCTCCTCCCGCTCCTCCGCCACCTCACTCCCCCACCTCCACTTCCTTCTCTCCCATCTCATGCTCCCCACCTCATGCTGCTCCTCCCCCGCCCCCTCCAACACCTTCTGCTCCTCACCTCCTCCTCCTCCTCTCTCCAGCTGTCATCACCACCTCAATGTGTCTTTAATCTCTCTCTCTCTCTCACTCTCTCTCTCTCTCTCTCTCGCAGCCGTCCAACGACGAGATGTGTGACGTGTGCGAGGTGTGGACGGCGGACGACCTGTACCCCTGCAGGATCTGCACGCGCGTCTTCCACGACGGGTGCCTGCGCGAGCTGGGCTACCTGCGGGCCGAGGCGCTGCAGGAGATGCGTGAGTCCGCCCGCACTATCAGCGGCTGGAGCTGCTACTACTGCGTGAGTGAGAGCACCGACCATCCCGATACTTCCCCCAGTTGGAATCTAGGCTTAGTGTCTCGAGTCAAAAACTCATGTGTTGTGACATGAAAGCGACCATAGCATACCATACCTTTGTCAGCTGTCAGTTGACACGTAGCTGTAAGAGGGTCGTTTACCAGAGAACACACACACACACACACACACACACACACACACACACACACACACACACACACACACACACACACACACACACACACACACACACACACACACACACACACACACACACACACACACACACACACACACACACCTCCACCAGAAGTCGCCACATTGCTTTGGATAACGAATCATTTTTCATAAGAGAAATAAAACTGTCTAGAAACACAAGGTCTAGCACAAAAGTTTTTAGATAAATTAGCATATGAAGTGCCCTTGCAAGGACTTTGTGAAGGACCAGGCGCCGGACAGGTACGTAGGCAGTTTTAACAAAAAGGGGATTTATTCTATCCAAATAAACCAACAGGTGGTGTAAAATGCATACCAACACATGACCTCCACAATGGAGACAGGAGGGAAACAATATGCTAAATACTACATACTAAGACAAATGAAGCCCCCTCGCTTTCTATTGATTGACGACCGGTGACATCTGAGCACGTGACTTGACAACACTGCCGCAGGAAGTAGACTTGTCTACATCTCTACCGGCACAACCGGTCCCTGTCTGTTTAGACAGAGAAAACATCCGCTCACAACCAATTTTTCTGTTTGTGATGTGGAAGATAATGTGATGTAGAGATTCGCAATGTTTATGGACTGTAAACAACATGAGAGAAAAAACGGAATGAACCCACAGTCCAGTGCACCACGCTGACGGAGGCACCACCGTGCCCAGAACTCATTAATAACCAATTTTGAATAACCTTTGAATGAAACATAACAAATTAATTAAATATACCCCCTGAAAAAAAAAATGCATATTAGAAGATAAACTAGTCGCCGAGATCCTATAACCCAATGAAGATAAATATGCACTGGCTCTCCATTACGAGAGCAAAATCAGTTTTCTTCTGGTTTTATTGGCCATTTGCAACAAGTACAATGGAGTCCTCACTCCCCATTCCCTCCCGCAGTATGAATTTCATCAACATTACTCTACACTATTAAACTACACAATACTATACTGTACTAAACAATACTATACTATAAACAACACTATACTACTTAAGCTATGCTATACTATATACTATAGACAGCACTATATACTATACTATATACAACTATAATCAACACTATACTATACACAATTAAACGAACAATAAAGTGACTGATGGCTGATATATATAGATAGGGTGAATGGAGAATTGTGCATTGTTGACATAGAACAGTGCGAAGAAACGGCGTGTTTAGTCTCACAGACAGACGGAGGAGGCCATCTGTGGCCACACACTGCGTGGGCCAATGGCCACGCACTGCATCGCTGCAGGGGGAAACAACTCTCGTCCTCGCACGCCGACCACTCTCGGAAGACGGGCCGGCGATTTACATTGTGGACATACAGTGGCACACTTTTTTCCATGAAAAGTCCCCCACCCCCCAGCAGGTCTCAACAACGCGTGAGACCAGTGCACTGCATCCGAATCACATACAACAGCACCAACACGTACGTCAGCTGGAAACAAGAGAAGCCTGTGAATGTACTGAAAGGAATGCTCTTTCATTACATTTTTTTAAAAGGGAGAAGCGTTTAATTTCATGCGTTTGACTTCAAACCGGTGTGTCCAATGTGTCTAATGCTCCTCTGGAATTTCAATGTGCTGTCAAACCCGAGGAACCAGGCAAGTATCTCTAACTCCTCCACAAACACCCCAGATCCCCCTCTCTCTCTCTCTCTCTTCCTAGCTGTCTCTCTGTATCTCTCTCTCACTCTCTTGCCCTCGGTTCCCAGAATGACGTGTTCAAATCCTCTGCCAAGCCTGAGTGGAAAGAGGGAGAGTGACAGAGAAACAGGCAAAGTCTTTGCCTGTTTCTCTGTCTCTCTCGCACAGAGAGAGACAGAGAGAGACAGAGAGAGAGAGAGACAGATGGAGAGAGAGCGAGAGACAGGTGGAGAGAGGGCGAGAGACAGATGGAGAGAGGGCGAGAGACAGATGAGGAGAGAGCGAGAGACAGGTGGAGAGAGAGCGAGAGACAGGTGGAGAGAGCCAGAGACAGAGAGAAAGAGAGAGAGAGAGCTCCATTCTAGCTTAAATAACAAAGCATGACATTAACAAGGCCAGGGTTAGGGGTGCCATTCCCACCGGGCCCCGCATGCCCGGAACGTACGCTCATGGTAAGCCCCTGCCAAAGGTCACGTATTGCCAGTATTTTATACTTTGAAACTAAAGACTAAGAGAAAGAAAGATGTTCGGCGGCAACACCATTTTTAACAGGGCTATCTATTCTTAGCGGCAACACGTACGTCTCAACACGGTTGTTTTTGTTCTCTCTCTCTCTCTCTCTCTCTCTCTCTCTCTCTCTCACAACACGAACCTCGCTGAGCACATGTTGTCGCAGCCAGCGAGTGGGTAGTGGGTAGTGGGTCGCGGGGGGGGGGGGGGGGGGGGGGCTCCAGACTTGGCCGAGGGAGAGGGTGCTGCTGGCACACGAAACAAAGGGTGCTCTGTGCTCGGATGGTGCTGGTTGTGGCGCGGCCGCAGCGGCGGCGCTGGCGGTGGCGCGGGCGGTGGCGGCTTAAGCACAGACGGGGTCCCATATGGCTTAACCCCTTCACCACCCACCGTTTGCTCTTCTTCTTCCGAACCGTGCTGTCGGATGTAGGGGGGGGCACATGTGGTGTTTAATGTAGTGTGGTTTAATCGCAGGAAATAACTCTTTAGTCATTCGGTAATCGGTTACGCTTTCCGCTTCTTTGCAGACACATGCCATTAAGTAGGGAATACGTGCTGAAGTCAAGTCGTTTTGTTTATTAACGACCTATGCAGTTATTTACTGTACAGCTCAGTTTTGTCATTTCAGCTTTTATTCAATGTGATTCATTTTCCTTTTCACTTTTTGGTTTAAGTTAATTGTTATTAAAGGCCCTGTGCAGAACTGTCAGAAATCCCTTCTCGTTACTGACCCCTTTGGCCGGTAAGCGAACTGCAGCCTGCTTGAGCTCATGCACTGAGAGCGCTGGAGAGTGAGCTCCGTGGGAAGGTTGCTGGTTCGATCCCCCGGCCCCTCCTAGCCAAAATGTCGTGGTGTCCCTGAGCAAGACACCTAACCATAATTACTCCTGACGAGCTTGCTGCCTCCTTGCATGGCTGACACCGCCGTCAATGTATGAATAGGTGAATGTGAAGCAATACTATAATAACCCAAAGCGCTTTGGGTTACCATTTTCCATTTTGCGTAGAATGTCCTAAATTCCTTCTCATTATTGACCCTTCTGGTCGGTTAGTGAACTGCAGCCTGCTCGAACTCACGCATTGGGCACTGGAAGGCGAGCTCCGTGGGTTGACTTGAGACAATAACAATCACAAAGTAATTATGATAATTATAATCAAATAATTATTCAAATACAATAGAAATCAGCCCACACGTTTTACGCTACGTTTTATGCAACGGATAGAGTTGGGTTATGTCTCTTTGTTAAAGTTCAAGTACAACCTGTTACATATATGGGATTCATTTAAAGGAATGTATGCATTTAAACATCCAACACGTTGTCCCTTCAAGGAGCAGGTAATGCAGCCATACATCAAATCCTACATACACACTCAGTAGTATGATTCAAGGCCTACTGAAGGTTCTGTGATGCGGTGGGCAATCAATACGACCTGGACAGTAGACTACTCGGCTTCTATTTATATTCTAAATGGCTTTTGTGGCTTCATGGACAGCAGAGTAAAAAAAAAAAAGAGGGTCCTACGTGTAGCGTAAGACCGTAAAGGAATGGGTATCGAACCTGCGAGAACTTGCGAGACGTATCCCCTACAAGGTTATTTACTGCGCGCGCTGAGCCGCCTCGAGCCGGTCCCCGATCTTCTGGCCGCGTTGGGTTCTGAGAACCCTCCGACAGACGCTAAACGGTGTCCTAGCAACAGCAGGAAGCCGTTCGCCCCGCGCGTCTCTGAAGTATAGGCTACAATGTGTGCCTAATGAGGCGTACCCGGCGCATTCAAACCGGGCTCGGGGTACCGCGGCATGCATGTGAAGCAGGGTATTGTGTATTGTGTGAGTGTGTTTTTCCCCTGCGATACGTGCACACGCTCGGGGGCGCGCACGGATAGGGGGGGGGGGTGCTTAACGCTGCGTGGGTGCGGAGAGGACGACACAATTCATCAAGAGGTGTTTCATTACAGTCACAGCACGGGAGATAACGTATATATATCCGTCGGAGATATCAAGGGATGCAGTTAACTATAGGTTATGCTGCTGGAAGAGGGAAATGTCGTCAGAGGTAGAAAAGTGTGGATTTAGCTGATGTCTGCAATGTCCGCAGTCTACCTGTAGTCCATCATAGAGCACCCCCCCCCCCCCCTAAGCCTTACCTGCTCCTTAATGACGTGTTACTACAATTGTACCGTCACATGGGATAAAAGCATCCGCTAAATTAATACATAGGGAATAATACAAGATGAATTCGTTCGATACAGGAAATGTATCAACTACATCTTAATACATCCAAGTAAAAATGAATTCATCTTTGTGGTTGAATTAATCAAGTACATCTTGAATCTATGAATACATATATGGTGTTAAATTAATCAAGTACCTCTTGATATATATACTAATAAGTATGAATGAATCTCTGGGTTGAATGAACCAAGAGAACCTAATATATATATATATATATATATATATACATACTAGTAAATATTATACCTACTCTATACAAGTTATTTTATACCTGTTTTTATAGTAGACTATTTTTACATCATATTTAACCACTGTACATTGTATATTACTATGCACTTTAATGTAACATTTGCACCCTGGTTAGATACCAACTTATTAGTTCTGTACTGTACTTGTGCTGTGCAACGACAATACATTTGAATCGAATCTAATCTAATCTAAATATGAATACATCTATGTGATTAAATGAATCAAGTGCATCTTAATATATACAGTAAATATGAATACATCTATGTGGTTACATGTATGTAAATGGCTGGCTGCTTATGAGATCCAATTATCATTGAAGCATCAACCACAACAATAATCGTCATCCATAACAATAACAACATGAATGAAAATGATTCCGAACCAGGGTGCATGTTGTATAAATATATAAATAAAACCCAATCTTCATTACGCCAGTCGAGGCTTGAAGACACGATCCCGCACTGGTTCTGCACATGTCCCCCACAAGAACACACACAGATGCTATACGCACTTCAATCTGGTTCGAACAATTAAGCTGATTGGCTAAAGGTGGTGTTAAAACAAAATCGCTCCACGTCACTTTGGATACAAGCAGTTGCTTAAAATAAACGACTGCATGGTATAAACAAAACAAAACAAAAAAAAACCCGGTACAACTTCTATCCTTTCACAGAGAACACTACACATGCGGGGTGTAGCTTGAAAGCAACACATCACCACAGTATCGAGGAGACGATTATTCAACCTGAGCCAATTCTGGCTGAGAGCAAACAATCAATACTGTAACTACAACAACAACAACAACATCAACAACCACACAACCCGGTGGAGTGTGGAGTATAGCTGCACACGGAATATTAAACACCTGCATGAGTCGGTGTTTTCAAAACTGTCCTCGTCCTCGACGTGAAGCTTTGTGCCTTGGAGGCCGAGCGCCGGCAGTAGCGCCATGAAGGAGATCGGGTCCGACCCAGGACAGCTGAGCCAATCACATTTGTTATACGACAACGTCACCGACCTGTACCTCTTACACCCACGCCACGGCCGGCCGACACCATCATGGAGCCTTATCTGTCTAAGCTACCGTCTGCTCCGTAAGCTACGCCGTCCTGTCGGCTCGTTAATCACAGACAGAACGGCTGAGTCATCTGTCATCAGCCATGTGGTTCTCTCTCCGAGGAACACGGGGGGCAGTAGGCTGACCCTGAATCAGCTTTAGTTTTCAATTTAACTTATCTCCACTGAGACTATGATAGAGTAGTGCTGCTGTTATACTCGTTTTGTAAAGAATTAATGAGATCTACGAAGGGGATAATTAAATAAACAACCAGAGACTATTTGTCCTATTTGTGGAAACGTTGTTATTTAACTGAGTTTGGTGACGCAGACAATTCTTTGGCTCAGTTCGTCCAATGTCTGAGGTTCTCTGTTCATCTGAAGTCCCCTCTCTGAGGACTTGGCCTTTCTGAAACAGATAAGCAAGAGCAGGAGGAACGAGGGGCCACACACTCATCTCTAACTCTACACATTATAATACAATTCACTTTAAAGACACCTGGCAGGCTTGACTCGTGAAGTTGGTGGAATCTCGCTGCCGACCAGAGCAGCACGCTCCATTACTGAAGATGAATTGAAGAAGTCTTCGTCTCTCAGGCCACTTCATGTCCCAGAGAGAGAGAGAGAGAGAGAGAGAGAGAGAGAGAGAGAGAGAGAGAGAGAGAGAGAGAGAGAGAGAGAGAGAGAGAGAGAGAGAGAGAGAGAGAGAGAGAGAGAGAGAGAGAGAGAGAGAGAGAGAGAGAGAGAGAGAGAGAGAGAGAGAGAGAGAGAGAGAGAGAGAGAGAGAGACATGTGTACGGCCCTTCATTCCTAGGGACTCACAACCTGTTTCCACTTCATGCCCACTTCAACATCTCTGAAGTGTTTGTGGCCTGCAGCCGAAAATACGGTGTTTTGGAAACCAACCATAACCCAATTCTCAAAAGAAGCATACTTATGTTTCTTGGGTGCCACATGAACATGTTCTAGTAATGAAACATTTTATCGGAAAATGGTTAACATTGTTTTGCATAACAATGTTAACAAAATGTGTTAAAGGGGCGTGCACTACTCATGTGACTCCGTGGCCCTCAGGTTGGACTTCACATGGCTTCACATTAACCCCTCTGTCTGTCCCCAGGATAACGTCAACCTGCTGCTGACGGAGGAGGAGATGTACAGCCTGGTGGAGACCTTCAAGCAGTGTAAGATCATCCCCGGTGAGCCCCTCCCCCACACCCTGGCGTGCTTACACCTGGCACGCTGTGTCCAGTTATAGCAGGGATGTCGATGGAGTTTAATGGAAACATGTGGACTTCAGACTTTCTTTATCATTCCCTGGGGGGGAAATCTACATCTGGAGTGGAACATCTGGCGTTCAACTGTCCATCCGACTTCTGTGTGTGTGTGTGTGTGTGTGTGTGTGTGTGTGTGTGTGTGTGTGTGTGTGTGTGTGTGTGTGTGTGTGTGTGTGATTGTGGAGTAATGGTCTATTGACGTAGTGTCCTGCGTGCCTATTCTCTGTCCATGCATGTTTATTGTGTTGTCACTGTGGGTGTGACGTGTGTAAGACCTCGGATGCACCGGTTGCAGACAGTGACTAAAGAGACCTTTTAATCTTGAGTCTCTGGAGATCGGATGTATATCTTCAGCTGCATAAAAGAGATCGGTGTGTACTGTTGAGTTTTCCAATGCGTTGAAATACTATCCATTTAGGCTCCGTAGCTTCCGTTTTGATTTGGAAGCTATGGTTCCGTGTCAGGGGTAGGTTTTCTAGCGCTCAAACCCTGATGTCCACCTGTAGGTGGCGCCGCTTGAGCAAGCGGCCGCCGTTAAACCTCTACCTGCTCCTGAATCTACCAGTATCTGAATTCAACTGCAGGTTGCTTCGGATGCAAGCGTCCTGCTAAAAAGATTTAGAAACCATGGCTGAGCAGTTTCAACTCACGTGGAAAACACATCCTGAAAGACGCTGTGCAGCTCAGTCGACCCCCCCCCCCCCCCGGCCACCTGCGACTGTGTTTTCCCAAACGCCTACTCCGTATGTGCCTGTTCTAAGCGATGCACAGAGACACTCACACCTGCATGATTTCCCCCACCCCTAGCTGGGTGATTTGCTCCCCCGGCACACATTTTATTGGCAGATGTGAACTTTGGGTGCCGTAGCAATAACGCACACTTCCCGTCTGCCAGGTGCTGCCAGCACTCTTGGCTGCCGTAGTTGGTTGAACGTGTCACCTGATCGCACCCGCTCCTCGCAGGAGGACGTCGTACACTCCCCGGTTACAACGGGTGACGTCTTTCAACAGCTGCAGGTATCTCTCTCTAGAGAGAACAGAACTGTTCCCGGTGCAGACGTTTCGAATCAAGAGTCTGGCTTACGACAGGGGGCCGTTTAGAAATCGGCAGGTTTTTTGGATTTCCTCCGTTGCCTCTTGGAAAATATACTGTCCACGGTTGAGTTGGTTTGTCGGTAACCAAACGATTGATTAATTTCCCTGGGAAACATTCTGCGGATCTCTTTCACACCACCAAAGAGGCACTACTGTCATTTCATCCAAATCAATGACTATTATATACGTTCTTCCCCCAAACACCAGCTGTAGCAATGTTTTATATGACACCGCCCAGACAGTAGGGCCAATCAATGGACAGCCGGTAGAAGAACAATATGTTGAAGAGGTGTGATGTTCATCACCCGTTACAAGCCATTACAAAAGTCTACCCGTTTTTTGACATTCTACTGTATGATACCTACAGATGCATGATAAGGAGATCCAGCTATCCAGTGGTTTGTACCAACTAGTAGGATGATCTGTCGATCCATATCTTAAGCTTGGACTGCCTGTTATATAGCGCTTCTATCCAAAGCGCTTTACAAATCATACCTCACATTCACCCATTCATACACACATTCATCCACCGACGGCGGAGTCAGCCTGTCTTCGTAAGACAAAATAAGTGATGTTAAAGACACCTTATTTCACAGTGTGATGTTGTAAAGGGGCCCTATTACTTGGCCCAGGTGACTAACCGCCAGGTGTGTGTGTGTGTGTGTGTGTGTGTGTGTGTGTGTGTGTGTGTGTGTGTGTGTGTGTGTGTGTGTGTGTGTGTGTGTGTGTGTGTGTGTGTGTGTGCTGGGCGGCCATACCAGAGTCTTGCCTGGTGTCTGACGAGCTGCTGCAGTACCGCCACTTCATGTCCAAGCAGCAGTTTGAGAGGGACCTGACGGACGAGCAGGAGGAGGAGGTGCTGGGCCAGTTCGCCGCCCTGGACCCTGACAAGAAGGGCCACATCGAGTGGTCCGACTTCCTGTACTTTGAGTCCCTGACGGTGCTGAGGAAGCTGCGCACAGAGGTACTTTGTACGCGTGGTGTGGTGTGTTGTTCGTTGTCCATGTGTGATGTGTGATGGCGAATAAAGTTTGAAGCATTTGAATGGGCGTAAGTTTGCTTTGGCGTAAATTGAGCTGAATCAACAAAGAAAAAAAGGGTGTATGTACAGTATATATGTATGAATATATTGTGGGCCTTGCAATATTATATATTGTTAATAATGTTCAAGATTCAAGAATTGTATTTGCGAATTTGCAATGGAAAGTACAATGGAATGCTTACTCCCCATTCCCTCCCGCAGTATGACATTCTAGAATGCAATCTCTACGCTATACTCTACGCAATACTACACATAAACTTGTGTATAGAGAATACTATACACAATTTAAAAAAACAATGAACATAAAAATAACAATAAAGTGATTGATGGATGATATGTATATGTGTTATATTTTTCAAAATGTTTATGATCATTTCCAGTTGAAAATACTCACTTTCTAGAACATTGTCTCTTGTCTCTAAAAATAAAATGTTCTTGAAGTAGAACAAACCCAAATGTAATAAATGTTCTATGAAGTCGCAAGCCATGTGCCAGCTGTAGAGACGGCACATACGCAGCTCAGCCGCCATGTTTAACCCCACACTGAGTGTGTCTGGGTCTTCTTCATCTTGTGGGCTCCCCAGAACTCCATGGTGCGTCTGCTGAGCTCCAAGGAGAAAGACCGGGCACGCAACCTCTTCCTGAACCTGGACCTGGACAAGGACGGCCTCATCACGGGAGGGGAGAGCCGGCAGGCCCAGCAGTCCTGGTTCCACAAACTCAACAAAGACACCCAGTCCTGCAGCGTCAGGTGAGCTCCCAGGAAACTACCGCCGGCCCAGTGCCACCTAACGTGGGACTCCAGTCACTGAAGAAGGATAGTGACATTGATTTCTGGGAAATGTAGTATTAAAGGCAGGTCCAGTATATCAAGTACAATGGAATGCTTACGCCCCATTCACTCCCGCATTCTGAATTTCAACAACAATACCATACTATGCTATCCTAAACTGTGCAATAATATACTATACTATACTATTCTATAAACAACGCTATATACCGTTACTACCTACTATATACTATATTATATACTATAAACAGCACTATACTATAATATACTATACACAATAAAAATAGCAATAACGTGATATTAAGTGGCAAGTTTTCATTGGTGAAATTCTCCGGTTTGACCAATGGGAACTCGCTATCTCTCCAACCGGGAAGTTCGGTGAGACGACAAACCGATCATTTTGACCTCAAAAAGCAATTAAATTACAAGGTGGCACCAGAGTTGATAACAAAATATGCCCAGCGTCAGCACCACACGAGCCAGCTGAAACACTGTGTTTACTACTCTTTAATGCAAACTAAATGGCATTTAAATTCCTTCCCCTACCTTTGATGTTCCATTATGATGTTCATCACTTGATATGATAAGCTTGGGCCGTGAATACTGACTCAGTGTCCATATCTATTAACTTGACTACTTGAAGGGGTCGTACAAGAGGTTGACATTTACATTTCAGTGTGGAGGAGTGTTGTATGTGATCGGGTGGAGTGTCTATCAGACTAAAATACAAACACTTCTTGCTGTATGGTGATGTTCCCGTGTAGGTTTTGGACATTAAGGAAGCCAGAGCTAACCTTTATCTTTGAACTATTTTTGGAAATATTATTTAGAAACCGCAATGTTGTTCTCAATAAATCAACTTTATTTTGCCCGGAGGGAAATATTTAATATGAAATGCACATTCAGAGTTGTTAAAAACTAAAATTTACATAAATATAATAATAATAACAAGGCAATGACATGAATTGCTCATGAAATCCAGTAAGTTGCTGCCTTCAGAGGCATAAGGGCCTGAGAATTGCAAATAACGAACAATCTGATAAGAATGCCAATTACTGCTCTCATAGGAGGATTCTGTTAAAGGAACAAAGCTAAGAAAGAAAGAAGTCTATGTTTCTAATGATTATACACTATACTCTGTTAAAAGAAAGAAAGAGAACAGCAAAACAAGAAAGGACAGAAGCGTCTACTGTGTGTGTGAATTGATACTGTGATCTAATGGGAAACATATACGACACATTGCTTAAGGAATTCGCAAGAGTATCATTTTCTCAACGATACTTGTAGTATATTACTACGCTAGCAGGTATACTGTATGTGCCAGTATACACAGGGAACCGGCAGTAGCTCAGGAGGAAGAGCAGGGTGCTGGTTCGATCCCCCCGGCTCCTCCTTCTTAGCAAAGTGTCGAGGTGTCCCTGAGCAAGACACCCCAAACCCCTAACTGCTCCTGACAAGCTGGCTGTCGCCTTGCACTGCTGACACCCCCATCGGTGTATGAATGAGGTGTGTGTGTGTGAATGGGTGCAGTCCATTTACCAACCAAGAGAATAGTAGCATTGTAGTAGTTTGTATTCACATATAAAAGATAATGAGTTAGTTCATGTACAAAACAGCAACATGTCACAAAAGTGTGTGTGTGTGTGTGCGTGTGTGTGTGTGTGTGTGCGTGCGTGCGTGCGTGCGTGCGTGCGTGCGTGCGTGCGTGCGTGCGTGCGTGCGTGCGTGTTCATACCATCTGCTCTGCCATGACAAGATAACATCCCACAGTCCCTCTGTTCTCACCTGTTCTCATTGACCCACAGACTCATGCTGAGCTCTGCTATGAATTGTGGGTGAGTGTGCACTCCGCTTGCATCCCGACTCCTTCCCGATGACCCCCCCCTCCCCATCCCTCCAACCCCCCCCCCCCCCCCTCCCCCTTCTCCTCTCACTCCTCAATGTATGTCTCGTTGTGTCTTCACATTTAGATTTAGCTCAAGTGGTGTGTGTGTGTGTGTGTAGAACAGCATATGGGAATCAAAGGCCGCAGCATGCATTAATGAATGATCTCCCGTGTTTAAATGCGAGGGTCCTTCACTTGATTAGGTCTTGTAATGTCGAGCATGGATGAGATGCACGCTGGCCCCCTTTAGCTGGATCAGAAACTAAACACAGGGCTTTGTGGTGAGTCCAACACCACTCAGCAGACTGGTGAGGACTGACTAAAACACTCAGGAAAGGACAAAGTAGTTTCCTGAAACTAAACACAGGGCTTTGTGGTGAGTCCAACACCACTCAGCAGACTGGTGAGGACTACCTAAAACACTCAGGAAAGGACAAAGTCTTATGACGACATGACGTATAAGGGCCCGAAACACGGGGTAGCCTTATGAGAACCCAAACGCCTGAAAGCCTTAGAAAAACCCTAAACTTGTGGCTTTATGTCTTATGAGGACACTAAATACTTCAAAGCCTTATAAGAATACTCATCTACCTTGTATGGACAGTAAAAACTCAACTACCTTGCAAGGACAGCAAACACTAAGCTACCTTGTAAGGACACTAAACACTTAACAGTCTTATAAGGACAGTAAACACTCAGTGACCTTGCGAGGACACTAAACACTTAACAGTCTTATAAGGACAGTGGACAGTCAGCTACCTTGTAAGGTAACTAAACACGTAACAGTCTTATAAGGACAGTAAACACCCAACTTCCTTGTAAGGACACTAAGCCCTGATAATCACACTATACACCTAAACGATAACACACCATCTACAAACTCCATTATTCAAATATTTTTCTTGTAGCCAGTTGGCCTGAGACGATGGCTAAAGCCTTCACTTTGGATGGGGAAATATGAAATATTCATGTGTGATTTCTTACAAATGATGATCCCCATGTCTCTCCCTGGAGAACACTGGATATTGATTTGGCTCTGTTTGCAAATCGACTCTCAGAGATGATATCCTTTCAAGTGCAAAGAGAAGAATGTGCCAAAGGTTGTCTAAACTACTGTGTGTCGTGTGTGTTTCTCTCTCTCTCCCTCTCTGTGTGTGTGTGTGTGTGTGTGTGTGTGTGTGTGTGTGTGTGTGTGTGTGTGTGTGTGTGTGTGTGTGTGTGTGTGTGTGTGTGTGTGTGTGTGTGTGTGTGTGTGTGTGTGTGTGTGTGTGTAGTATCAGCCACGTGGGAGCCTTGTGTGAGAGCAGTCCGGCCAGCTCAGCTAGCGAGAGGAGCAAGGCAGACGACAGGTCTGTTTTTCTACATGAAATCCCTTTTATGTGTGTGTGTGTGTTTGTGTGTGTGTGTGCGTGTATGAGTGTGTGTGTTTGAGCACATGCACTCATCTGCTATCCATAGACACATTAGCATAGCATAATACAGAATGTAAGACAAAATGTCCAATCACATGGACAGAAAGACACACACACACACACACACACAAACAGCATGTCAGACATAATGTAAGACTGACAGACAGAGAAACAGACAGAAAAACAGACATGCAGACAGAACATCAGAGGCACAGAAGTGAGAACATCAACACTAGACACTAACTCCTGTGTGTGTCCACCAGGTTGGTGACCTGGAAAGACTTCCTGAAGGAGAGCTCCATCTACATCATCGCTGCTCGGCCCAACAGCAGCGCTATGCACATCCGCCTGCCACTATAGTCCCCTGGGGACCGCCCCGGGACCCCTGGCTGAGGGCCCCAGCAGAGAGCGAGAGAGAGAGAGAGAGAGAGAGAGAGCGAGAGAGAGAGAGAGAGAGCGAGAGAGAGCGAGAGAGAGCGAGAGAGAGAGAGAGAGAGAGAGAGAGAGAGAGAGAGAGAGAGAGAGAGAGAGAGAGAGAGAGAGAGAGAGAGAGAGAGAGAGAGAGAGAGAGAGAGAGAGAGAGAGAGAGAGAGAGAGAGGGTGAGAGAGAGACAGAGGGTGAGAGAGACAGAGGGAGAGAGAGAGAGAGAGAGAGAGGGGGGGGGGAGAGGGGAGAGAGGGAGGGTGGAGTGTCATCCCCTCCCCCCTGGACCTAAACCGCTTTGGAGGAGCCAGAAAAACAAGCCATCCTATAGAATCCCTACTCTGTGTCACCTGACCTTCGACCCCTGATCCTTGATGACCCACCTGGCGACATGTCGACCGCACCCTCCCTTCAACCTTGCCAACACTTACGACCAATCAGTGACCAGAGACCAAATGGACAGCCCGGGCCCCGCCCCACTCTTCGATAATCAGTTTCATGTGCAAATTACATCAAACACACACACACACACACACACACATTCATCCTAGACACATTCAGATGGTGTCCCAGGAGGCTCAAATTTCCCTTTAACTGAGGAGCAGGAGGAGGTGCCCACCTCCTCCTTGCTCCTCTACCTCCTCCTGCGTCTCCCTCCCTTGTCCACCAATGACTTCAGAAATGCCTTCCCCGTCTTGTGACCGCCGATTAGTCGTTGATTCACGTTGTGTTCTGATGACGCTAGTCTAATGTCACTCGCCTCCGAATCATCAATCCGACTAAACGGGAGACAAATTAACGACTTTAGCTTTTCTGACGAGAATTATGTTATAGACTTGAGACTATGAAAGGAGGGTAAGACTAGCCCTGGGACTGCCTCTGTCAGCACATATACCAAACAGGAATGAAAGCTATCTCGCTATATATATATGGTATTATACAACACCTGGTATACAGACCTAGATACATACATACATACATACATACAAGAATAACTTCAATGAATGATTATGCATTACGAAAAGCTGTATTTATTCTGTATTATTATATCCTCTCTGACGCGACGTGCTTGTTGTCCTTCTGTTTTCTTACCTCCGAAGCAGTCTCCTGTACGAAGCATTTAACTGTGAATACGAATGTGACCTAACACAGTAATGACAAGTGTGTGTGTGTGTGTGTGTGTGTGGGTGGGTGTGTGTGTATTCAGTACAGTATACTGCCATTTAATACAGTTGTGTTCCTGTGATCTGAAAAATAGTAGTATGTTACTGTTCTAGTGTTGTAATGGGAGGGAGGAAGGAGGTGTGGTACAAGTACTTAAGTACAACAAGTACTACAGTACAAGTACTGTATGTGTGAAACAATCATTGGATAGCGCTGAAAAAGCTGAAAGAAAACAGGGGTCGGAATCTTTCCGGGAATCTTTCCCAATCTTTCCCTCATTCAGTTAATCTGCCCTT